>CM077224.1:41254634-41724634 GCA_039654775.1 Spinibarbus caldwelli | reverse complement strand
ATGAAATAAATAACAAACAGCTAATATTGCCAAAATACATAATACACGGAACAGCTTTAATGCTATATCATTAATTGTTTATGTTGCTAAGGGTGTTGCTCAGTGATACACAGAACGGTTGGGTGAAGCAGTCATAGCCGTGCTGTATCGTGAATAAAACACAGCTGCTGACCAATCAGAATCGAGGAATGGAACTAACCGTTTCATAAAAGCAATAAGGTACGACAGGCCGTGCTGTATCGTGAATAAATACTTCGCGTCGTGCCTAACAACGCCCTTCAGCCATGATTTATTCATGATACAGCACAGCCTCGAGTGCCTTATTGCTTTTATAAAACGGTTACCACACAATAAAAAATATTAAAACCCAAAATTTATGTATTGAAATGATTATCAAATTAAAATACAAAAAAATAAATATCAAATATAATATATATATATATATATATATATATATATATATATATATATATTTAATATTAAACTTAAAAAATTAAATATTAAAATTTAAATAAATATTTGAACACAAAAACTACACACAACTAATACAACAACAAAACAACAGCATTAAACTAATTGTATTATTGTGTAAATCTACTGTGATTTTTTGTTATTATTTTGTATGTCTGTAGTGGTTTGGTGGCTCTGACCTTGTCGTTGGTGGGAGTGGGCGGATGATCCTGATAGGCTGATGGCAGCAGGAAGCTGAGCGTGTAGACCGCCGGTTCCCACATCTTCACTTCCTCTGGGA
Source organism: Spinibarbus caldwelli (assembly GCA_039654775.1). Classification (NCBI taxonomy): domain Eukaryota; kingdom Metazoa; phylum Chordata; class Actinopteri; order Cypriniformes; family Cyprinidae; genus Spinibarbus; species Spinibarbus caldwelli. The sequence continues at coordinate 41,723,883 of CM077224.1, read as the reverse complement.
CTTCAACGAGCACCGGAGCCGTCATCTCAAACCTCACACCTACACACACACTCACACACACACACACACACACACACATTGGTTTTTACGGGGACTCTCCATAGGCGTAATGGTTTTTATACTGTACAAACTGTATTTTCTATCACCATACACCTAAACTTAGCCCTCACAGGAAACTTTCTGCATTTTTACTTTCTCAAAAAAACTCACTCTGTATGATTTATAAGCCTTTTGAAATATGGGGACATGGGGTAATGTCCTCATAAATCACCTTCTCCTTGTCATACCCATGTCATTATACAAATTTGTGTCTTCATAAACCACATAAACATGCACACACACACACACAGACACACAGACACCGAGCTTGATGGTGTTTATGATGTGAACTCCTTCACAAACCCTCTTCATTGTCTCCAGAGATATAATGATAGAGGCGTCTGAAGGCCATGGCGGCTCCGACCCCGAGGAAATACGCCTCTGCGTCTGTAGAGACCCACCGCGTGGCTGAGTAACGACGAACCTGCAAACACACGCCCGTTATAAACCGCACCCTCACTTCAGCTCAGCACAGTCCAGAAACACACACACACACACACACACACACGAGGAGCGTCTGACCTCGTACTCGTCCGTCCGGCAGAGCAGATCGAACTGAAGACATTCTCTAGACTCGCTGCAGAAGCTGCTGGACGAGTTACTGGGGCTGCGTCACACACAAAACACACACGTTACTGTCCCTCTGTGCTCTCCAGAGGGTTAATCATGAGGTGTAATATCTGACCCCACACTGCTGACGGCCAGAGACCCCAGAGACAGCAGAGACAGCAGCGTCACGCCGATCACACACCTGAGGACACAGAGAAACCATACAGACCTGATTCTGTTACAGTCACACCAGAAATGATTCAGACTCCAGACATAATGTTAGATATCTTTTTACTAGTGGGTGCAGGACACTACAGTTCATTTATGTGAGTAAGGATAGCAGTATGTGACCCTGGAGCACAAAAGCAGTCATAAGTAGCACAGGTATATTTTTAGCAATAGCCAACAATAATGATATGGGTATGGGTCAAAATGATCAATTTTTCTTTTATGACCAAAATCATTAGGATATTAAATAAAGATCATGTTCCATGAAGATATTTTGATTAGTAATGTGCATTGCTAAGAACTTCATTTGGACAACTTTAAAGGTGATTTTCTCAATATTTTGATTTTTTTGCACCCTCAGATTCCAGATTTTCAAATAGATGTATCTCGACCAAATACTGTCCTATCCTAACAAACCATACATCAATGAAAAGCTTAATTATTATGCATTTATTATGCATAAATTATACACAATTTAAAAAAAAAAAAGACCCTTTTGTGGTCCAGGGTCACAAATAAAGTAAACGCTGACATATTATACCCAAAACTCTTCATATTACAAGTATTTTAAAATGTAGGCTAATTTAATCTAATAACAAATACTTAATCTTTGGAATCCGATTGCATAATCCAGATTATATGTAAATTACTACCCAGCTCTGTATATTGATATCACTGCAATACTATTAAGTTAACCCGCTTCTGTAAAACCCTGTATGACTCTCTCCTGAGGAACACAAAAGATATTTTGAAGAACGCAGAGGAACAACACTGACTGGACCCCAATGACTTCCACTGTATGGACAAAAAACACTCAGACATTTCTCAAAATATCATTTGTGTTTCACTGAAGAAAGAAACTCGTCGAGGTTTGAATTACACGAGAGACTCAAATGCATTCATTAATAAACTAATCCAAAAAAAAAATAAATGAATGAATGAAAAGGGAACTGAATTCTGCTGTCAGTGTCCCTGCAAAGCTGCTGCTGGTTCTGTCTCACACACACTTACCCAGACATCTGCATGGGACAGTGCACATATACTTCTGTTTTATAGACTGGTATTTATAAATACTGTATCCTAAACATAACATTTTATACCACTTTTTACAAACGAGGTCGTCCCCAAAAAGAGGTTTAGGGAGATAAATGAAATTACTCAAATATCGACTCGTTTCTTCGGTTTGTTGTGTCAGGTTTAGCTCAGTTCTGGATACATTTGTCCACAAAATATGGTTAAGTAGACACACACACACACACACACACACACACACACACACACACACGCCTTAAAGTTTCCCCCTGCCGCACTGCGGAGAAACTTAAACCAGAAACACCCTCAGCGATGTGAGGGATCTCTTAAAAATATGAATATTCATCTCAAACATCATCATGCCCAGATAACTCCATCATACATTATTGCAGACGCAATAAAAACTTTAATATGGAAGGCAAAGCTGCCCACTCGAGCTCCTAGAATTACAACAATCCTCTAAAGGTTTATTTGTGTCACAAATCCAGCCGTACAGAATACTTTATATAGGTCTACTTACATCGTGGTTTATTTGTGACTCCGGCGGAGATGAAGCGAGGAGGATCACATCAGCACCGGAGCGCGTTCACGAGCCTCTCTGCGCGCGGGCGCGTTCACTGGAGGACGGAGGCGCGCGCTGAAGCGGTAAGTATACAAACTCTCTTCCCTCACACAACAAACCGAAGAAACGAGTCGAAATTTGAGTAATTTCATTTATTTCAAACTTGAACACAATTAGCATGATAAACCAGCAATTAATCAAGCAGGAAAAGTTTATTTCTCTGACAGTTTGTGGAAATATTAGCCAGTTTAAAAGCACTGAGGGGGAAACTGGAGTGGAGGCGTTCTGGAGAGGTTTTCAAATCTAAACTGCTGCGAAGCTTCCCGCGCTTTCAGTGTGGACCGTTGGTTTTAACGGTCGCGATGCAGTTGTCGCTTTCCAGTAATACGCGGTGTAGCAGTGGTTAGTCCTTCGTTTATAACTGTATATCAATACTTATAGTTGTTAAATAAAGGAGGGACTATTACAGAGTAGATGGAGCTATCAGCAAAATATCACAAAATAAAGCGCAACCCTTTTCAAAGAAGCAAAAGACAAAAAATTGTTATTTGTGTCGCGTGACTGATAACGTTGTTTTAGGAACCTCTCAGGAACACTCAACACTTCCTCCAGGACAGAACATAAACATTAACAGTCATGAACGCGGCAGTGCGCTTTAAAGAAATTTACAACACCAGAAAAACTTGAATAAAAATCTTAACTATATCCATCTGAGGAAAAAGAAACAACACGTTGTGTTTGGTAATGAACGTTCCCTAAATCTGTTGACGGTGTCAACCAACCTGTTTTAAGAAGCACTGTCTGATCGGTTACAGTATGCCGTATTTACGCTAGTTTCAAGGTTCTGTTAGATAAGAATCGCTTCCAGCCATCGGATCAAAAATTAACAGAAAAAACCATGATATACAAACAACAGCATCAAACTACTTCGGTTAAATAATAAAGACATTAGGAAATAAAAGAAGGCTAAAATCAAACAAATCAAATTATCGTCACACATCCAGTATAATGATTGTACACCTTTGGAATGAAGGAATAAATGAGCGAACAAATTAACGGATAGAGCAGAGTGACCACATCATTACTGTAAACCAAAGCAAGAGATTCAGTCTGTCACCATCGTCCCAGAGTCTGTATGGGAAAATCAGCTCATTCTCTCACGGAAATCGCATCTGTTGCACTTTATTCTCACGTTTTTTCCATTTTGTTTTTTTTTCCACTTGCATAGTGAGTCTGTGGGTACCGTCACAGCAACCTCAGGAAGGGGAGGAGTTTGAGAGTCCAGACTCCGCCCTCTTTGATATGACACTCACAGCGCAACCTCTCTCTGTCTCTCTCGGCCGTTAGACGTTTTCTTCACCTTGTGGATGCCCTCCAGCGCTCCCGATTCTGTTATACTGTGTGCGAGAAAAACAATATCACACACTGAACCTCTCACAGGGAGAGAGAGAAAGAGAGATAGAGAGAGAGACCTACACTTCATCCATCTCCAGGTCCTCCTCGTCCTGGGGCAGCTGTAGATATGGGTTATTTGATGCTGGACGGAACTTGAATCCAGTCAAGACGAAGAAGATCAGAGTAGAAACCTCCACTAAAAACTGCAAACACAAGGAGAGAAAAAAACAAAACTTCTGGTTAGGGCTAAGTCTGAACGATTTTCTGTGCTACAAACGCCATCTACATATCTTATTTATGTTATTATGTTACGTTGAAGCAGGGTTAGTGTGATTACCTCCTGACACCACTGCCACTGGAACGGCATTGTGAGCTTCAGCAGTATCGCGATAATCCGCGTGAAGTAGATATAACACACGATCTGAGGACAGAGAAACAGCTTTCAGTTGTCCACCTTTGAGAAATGATCTTATCCTAGATGTGAGAAAGACGAATGTCTCACCATCACATAGTAATGTCTGAAGAGCTTTAACTTCTCCAGGTTCATGGCAGCTGCACACAAACATTGTGTTTAGGAACAAACACACATATACACACAAACAAACAAAAACAACATCTGTATCAACAACTATACCGATAACTAAAGATAACTATAACAATAATTATACAGATAACTAACGATAACTGACAGTAACTGATAACTATAATGATAGTTACACTATTAACTGTAACAATAACAACGATAACTATAAAAGATAATTACACTGATAATTAAAAATAACTACAAAAACAATTATACTGATTACTATAACTAACTATAAAGATAATTACATTGATAACTACAAAGATAACAATAACTATACCGATAATTCTACTAATATAACTATAACAATAATTACACTGATAACTGTAGCGATAACTGACAATAACTATAGCGATAACTAAAGATAACTATTAAGATAATTATACAGATAACTGTAACGATAGCTGATGATAACTACACCCATAACTAATGATAACTATAAAGGTAATTACACTGATAACTGTAACGATAACTACCGATAACTATAAAAATAATTATACTGATTAGTACAAAAATAACTATAAAGATAATTAAACTGATAACTACAATGATAACCAACAATAATTACACCGATAACTATAAAGATAATTAAACTGACAAGTATAAAGGTAACAATAACTATTAAAGATAATTTGGTTTCACTTTATTTAAGGTGTCCTTGTTACAGTGTAATTATACATTTAAGTACTGATTAACATTGATTAATTACATGTACTTACTATGGTTAGGATTAGGGTTACTTGCATGTAATTATGCATAATTAATTATTATAATAGTAAGTACATGTAACGTGTAATAAGGACACCTTAAAATAAAGTGTTACCGAGTAATTATACTAATAACTATAATGATAACTATTTTACTGATAACTATAACGATATTTATAGTGATAACTGTAAAGATAACTGACAATTGTAACAGTTGTAAACAATGATTACTATAACATCTATAAAGATAACCATATCAATAACCGATAAGTGTAAAAGATAATTATACTGACAACTATAATGACTATACATTTAAACTGTAATATAAAGATAACTTTAACAAATCCTACAGTGGCAACTATATAGGGCTAATTATAACAATAGAATTGTTCCTGTGTCGTTATTGTTTTAGATGCGTTGTGAACTGCACTATTAGAGTTAGATCAATTATTAAAGGGATCCCCGGGTATTAAGACATGTATAGCTTAATATAATGTAAATGATGTCTCTTATTTAAATATGTAGTAGAAAACCCATGAAAATGTATGTTATTTAAAAAAATCGCCATCGTTTTTGGACTATGGGGGGCGCCATTATTTTATGTGCACAGTACATTCTGCGTCGATGACGTCAAATGGTTGCACTCGGTGAGCTACTGGCGCTTATTTCTATAGTCTTTGGCTTTTTACCGCAACACAACTCAGAATACACAACTCAGAAAATAAAATACTGATACGATACCACATTGTGTGGCTTTTGGTTGTAATTTTCAGTCGAAGGGCGACAAGAGAAGCAATGTAAGACTTCACTGCTTTCCTAGCGATACGAAGAGGAGAAAAGAATGGGAAGATGCCTGTGGACGAATATAACTTCCTAAAGACCCGCTTCTTTTTTCTCTCCACTTTAGCCCTGATGCCTTTTGAGTCTTTTAGTAGACCACAGCTACTGAAAGAGCTTACAAACGGCCGAGACAAGAGATGCCATCTGTTAGGATGTAAACATGCCAATGCTAATCATGACGCGTGGCCGCTAGAGGAGTTTCTCAGCGCGGATTTCCCTCGAGATCCAGGGCGTTTACGCTCCCTGTGGGGAAAAATCCATGGTACAGCATTTGGTTTAAAGCTATACTTATATCCATCGCCACCTGTAAGCTCTTTCAGTAGCTGTGGTCATCATATCAGTATTTTCTTTTCCAACTTGTGTATTCCAAGTGGTAAAAATAGCAACAGGTAGCGCTAGTAGCTCAACGAGTGCAACCATTTTACGTCATCAGAATAATGGCGCCCCCCATTGTCCAAAATATGTATAAAACAATGTGATTTTTTAAAACAACATAAATCTTTAATAGGTTTTCTACTACATATTTCAGTAAGAGACATCATTTACGTTATATTAAGCCATACAAGTCTTAATACCCAGGGATCGCTTTAAAACTGTATGTTATAGTTATAGTTATCATCCTTAGTGTGAATGGGTCTTTACGACACACACAGTTCCTGTCAAACACACCTTTGCCATCCGTGGTGGAAGCCTCCTGCAGGTGTCGGATGGACCTGTTAGACACCGAATCATAAAACACATCAGATAACAGTAAATATCAGCAGATCCGGAGCCTGACGCAGCGATACGCACCAGACGACAGGGAACAGGACGGCTCCGCAGCAGATGAGGTCCACTAGGAACAGGATCTCCCTCCAGAGAGCATATTCACTCGAACCCTCCTCCGTCTCCTCGATGATGATATAGGACACGTTAGCCAGAACCTGCAACACACCGGCATCAGTCACAGATAATATCACATCAGAAACACGAGGAAGACATGTTCAAACACACACACACACACACACACCTGCAGAGGAATGACAATCATGAAGATCTTCTTCTCTTTGTCCGACAGGATGTATTTAACGAAGGCAAAGCCGGTGCCGATGAGAGCCAGCGTGATGAACAGAAGAGCCCCCTTCAGCCTGACACACAAACACTGTGATTCTGAGACCATCCACATTGAAAAATACGAGAAACGAGATACTAAGAACAAGAAACAAGGAAAGTGAAGGTGTGATACGTACAGGTGTGTGATGTAGTACATGACGGCCCAGCCTTCAATAGGATGACCTTCAGAGTTGATGAAGTGATAGTTGATCTGAGCAGAAGACACACAAACACTTGTGAGTCGTCATTCACAATAACACCAGGAACATGTTTCAGGTCACTTCTGTACAAATATATGTTAGTAAATATTTCTGTTTTATATTCATAGTTTAGAACATATGTAATTAAATATTGTCTGTTTATATGTAAATATACACTGAATTACTGTGTTTTTATATGTATATCTAAGTACATATATACACATCTATGTAAATGTATATTACAGTTAAAATTGGTGTTTATTACTATTTTTGTTATACTAGTTCCGATATACAAAAATTATTCCATATTCTTCCGTGTAGTGTGTACATTTAGTGGAAAACATGAAAGGACGGAAGTAAATAAATAAGTATATACAGTGCCACTTGAAAGTTTGTGAACCTCTTGCAGTATCTGTGAAAATGTGAGTAATTTAAACAAAATAAGAGAGATCATACAAAATGCATGTTATTTTTTAATTAGTACTGTCTCGAGTAAGATATTTTACATAAAAGATGTTTACATTTAGTCCACAAGACAAATAGCTGAAATTAGTAAAATAACCCCATGCAAAAGTTTGTGAACCATTGGTTCTTAATACTGTGTGTGGTTACCTGGATGATCCACGACTGTTTTTTGTTTTGTGATGGTTGTTCATGAGTCCCGTTTGTTCTGAACAGTTAAACTGAGCACTGTTCTTCAGAAAAATCCTCCATGTCCTCCAGATTATTCAGGTTTCCAGCATCTTTTGCATATTTGAACCCTTTCCAGCAGTGACTGTATGATTTTGAGATCCATCTTTTCACACTGAGGACAATTGAGGGACTCAAACACAACTATTAAAAAAGGTTTATACATTCACTGATGGTCCAGAAGGAAACCCAATGCATTAAGAGCCAGGGGGTGAAACTTTTGAATGAGATGAAGATGTTCAAATTTTTCTTATTTTGTAGAAATATAATTTTTTTTTCCATTTAGTACTGCCCTTCGGAAGCAACAGAAGATACTTCCATGTTTCCAGGAAAACAAATTAAGTACGATTTAACTTGATCTTCAAATTCTAAAAGTTTTCACCCCCTGGCTCTTAATGCATCGTATTTCCTTCAGGACCATCAGTGAATGTTTGAATTAAATTCAATTCAATTGTCCTCAGTGTGAAAAGATGGATCTCAAAATCATACAGTCACTGCTGGAAAGGGTTCAAATATGCAAAAGATGCTGGAAACCTGAATAATCTGCAGGACATGGAGGATTTTTCTGAAGAACAGTGCTCAGTTTAACTGTTCAGAACAAACAAGGGACTCATGAACAACCATCACAAAACAAAAAACAGTCGTGGATCATCCAGGTAACCACACACAGTATTAAGAACCAACGGTTCACAAACTTTTGCATGGGGTTATTTTAATAATTTCAGCTATTTTTTTTTGTCTTGTGGACTAAATGTAAACATCTTTTATGTAAAATATCTTACTCAGGACAGTACTAATTAAAAAAAAATAACATGCATTTTGTATGATCTCTCTTATTTTGTGAAAATTACTCACATTTTCACAGATTCTGCAAGGGGTTCACAAACTTTCAAGTGGCACTATATATATATATATATAGACCACAGAGAGTCAGGACCTCGGTTTAACGTCTCATCCGAAAGACGGATATATATATATATATATATATATATATATATATATATATATATCCGTCTTTCGGATGAGACGTTAAACCGAGGTCCTGACTCTCTGTGGTCATTAAAAATCCCATGACACTCATCGTAAAGAGTAGGGGTGTAATCCCGGTGTCCTGGCCAAATTCCCTCTACTGGCCCTTGACAATCATGGCCTCCCAAAAATCCCCATCCACTTGATCGGTTCTATCTCTCTCTCTCTCTCTCTCTCTCTCCTCTCCACCTGTAGCTGGAGTGTGGTGAGCGCACTGGCACCGTTGTATCATCCAGGTGGATGCTGCACACTGGTGGTGGTTGAGGAGAGACCCCCCACATGATTGTAAAGCGCTTTGGGTGTATTGCAATACACAATAAAGTGCTATATAAATGCCTCATTCATTCATATAAATGGAGTATCAAGAGCGTCACAGAACAATCACCTTCTTAAGAAAATTACTTAAGATAAATTCCAAGATGCTGGTTAGTTAGATTTTATTGCATGTATTTTATTACAAACACAAAATAAAACCAAATAAACACAAAAATACCCAACATGTTGGTAAGTATGTCCTATTGCAATTCTTTAAAAAAATCTTCAGAAGTTCTCAAATATTTTCTTGAGAGACAAGTTCAAGGTTAGCACGGTCAAAATTTAAGTTATTTATGAAGCTTTTTAAGAACATTCTTTCCAGGAAGTACTTATTAAATTTCAGTTATTAAGTTGAAAAAAAAGATAAAAATTTTCTTGAGAAACGTTAATGGGAATATAAAACATGGTAACACTTTAAAAAAGGTCCTATTATGTATTGTTAGTTAATGCATTATCTAACATTAAATAATGAGCAATAAAATTGTTGCAGTATTAATTTCTTTGTTAATGTTCATAAACTAAAATACAGATGTTCATTTTAGCTTTTGATTGAACTATTTTAACTTCTGACTTTAATGTATTAGTAAAAGCTGAAATTAACATTAATAACTTTAAAATTAACATTTAGATTAATAAATGCCTTTGAAATCTTTTACATTGTTAGTTCATGTTAATGTAGTTAGCGAATTGTAGTAAACTAACATTAATAAATGAAAATTTATTGTAAAGTTTAATACTAATAAATATAGCGAAACACAACAAAATTACTAAAACTTAACTAAAATTACAATGAAAACAATCTAAAAATCGAATCTAACATTATTGGAAACTATGAAAGTATCTCAGTGATGGTGAAACCTCAGTGTGAGAGTCACTGTGTGACTGTGATCAGTGTTTTACTCACGCTGTGAAACAGCAGAGACACGGCTTTAGTGTACGCCAGCGCCGCCATCAGCCAGTGGATCTTAAACACGCTGTACCTGTCAAACACACAACACACCATGAGCGCCGGCGGCTTCACTCGCAGCGACAGACCCCTGTGTGTGTGTGTGAGTGTGTGTACCTGTACTTGAGCAGCGTGTATGTCCACACCACGGCAGCGGTGAAGAAGACGGCAGCCATTGAGATGTAGAGGCGAGGCAGGGGAATCTCAGACGCCGACAGATAACCGCTGGGATTCTTCTCTGTGATCTCCACCTGACACACACACACACACACTCAGTTTGATGCTGATCATGTGAGACGCGGCTCTGAGACGGTCAGATGCGGTCTGCAGCACTTACATGGAGAGAATACGGACTCAGCGGTTTGGAGTTGAGGCAGTTGTGGAAGTCCAGGTTGTAGAGGCCCTGCGAGCTCGCGCTCATCATGAGACGGAACTGAGAGCGGGAGAGAAAGCAGATGGGAGCGTTTGATATCCCTCACTGGTCTGTGTATGTCAAATACAGTGTGTGTGTGTGTGTGTGTGACGCCTCTCACGCTGAAGTTGTAGGAATCGCCGTGTTGCTGCAGTTCCAGCTGCTTCCCGTCCAAACTCTCCACCTGATGGGAACACGATTCAAGAAGCAAAAACAGCTGCTCATGAAGGGTCACGAATCACCGAACTACCTTCTCTGAGATTGTAGCAGAGGTGTTTGTGTTGCACATCATAGAAGACAAATGTTAGCGTCCGTTAATTTTAATTGTTGGACAAAACTGGTTAACTTTCAGCTTCTTTGCACAATTTTCATCTTCTGTGTTTAAAACTTACATCGTGTTGACGTCACAGTTTGTGACTACAGTACATCGATGACGCATCGGTACCTCATAATTATTCATGAGACTGCGTGTTCTTATCCTATGAGAAGACGCTTCGTTTAATTATTCACAACAGCACGTGTTGATTTGCTATGACAGACGCTTCAGACGGTGAGATTGCGTACATTAACTGTTAGAAACGTTCATAGATTGAAGGAGAGCGTTTGTTTTTGCTTTGTAAGAGTTCGGCACAAACACAATTAGTGAGTGTAACTGGTTTTTACAGATACTTGACGCGACCAATCAAAAGGCTTATATAAACGCCACAAAATAAGCCTTAAAAGTTATTGACAGTGCATTCATTTTATATATATATATATATATATATATATATATATATATATATATATATATATATATATATATATATATATATATATATATAAAATTTATTTTTTTGATGCAGAGTGCAAATGCAAATGGCTGTGCATTTATTTGTGATTTTAATTAGATGGGAGTGAAATGAATCTGCCTGAACCAGAAGCTGTGGTGAGAACAAACCAGTGCGTAAACAGGGGGTTTCATGACCCTTTACACAAGCTTTCAAAATCAGATTTAAAATGTAAGAATCATGTTTAGCAAACACACAGGTACGTACCTTCTGGCTAACAGTGCTGCTGACAGCAGGCGTCACTTTGGCTTTATCTTGTGACTTTTCTTTCGGTTTTGTTGTCTTATCAACACTTGGCTCTTTTGGCTTCTCAACCTCTGCATTTTCTCTTTTTGTTCTCGCTGAGAAACACAGACACCATCAACAGCCATCAAACACACTCTCACACACTTCAGAGTCACGGGCATTTGTTTTACCTTTCTCTCCATCCGTCTTCAGTTTGGACTCCAGCGTGAAGTTAGATTTGCCAAAGTGCCTCACTTGGACACTGCACACACAACCACACAGTCACAATAAATCACATTCACAATCACAGCAATAATCAGTCACATTCATATTCACAATCAGCCACATTAACAGTTACGATCACGGTCACAGTAAAATTCACAATCACAGTAGGTAACACTTTATTTTAAGGCATCGTTGTTACATGTACTTACTATTATAATAACAATAAATTATGGATGATTACATGCAAGTAACCCTAAGCCAAACCCTAATCATATAGTAAAAACATGTAGTTAATTAATATTTCTCAGTATTGAAATGTAGTATAAATACACTGTAACAAGGACACCTTAAAATAAAGTGTAATCAATTACTTACAAATTATACATATTGTTATCTTTACACTTATCAGTTTAATTATCTTTTTAGCTATTGGTATAGTTATTGTTGGTTATTGTCACAGTTATCGGTGTGATTATCTCTACAGTTATTGTTATAGTAATCAGTATAAATATTTTTATAGTTATCATCAGTTTTCGTTACAGTTATCAGTATAACTAAAAATCAAGTGTAACCTCACAGTAAAAACTTGTCACGATCACAATCAGCCACAGTCATATTGACAATGAATATCAGATGAAGTGTCATGCTTTATTCAGCCAGTGTTGGAGAAGATACTTAAAAACTGTATGTGAGGTTATTTTTTGTGTTTCCTAAACATGAACATTGGGTAAGGAAAGTGACAGCTGAAACAAGCAACGCCGAGGTCATGATCGACAGGTGTGTTCCTCCTCATTGCTGGACTGGACTCACCTGAGGTCTTTGGTGTCGATGATGAAGAGGATGAGCTCTTCGTCACTCTTACTCTTCATCAGCTTGCACTCCTCCACCTCCTCCGCCTGTAGAGCCACAAACACAAGCGTCAGAAGACGAGGACGAACAGAGAACAGAGAGAGAAGCGTCGCAGACACTCACGGTGTAGTACAGGACTCCGCTCACTCGAGACCGGGCCAAACTGAAGCCCACCTGCAACACAAAACCACAGCATCTAACCAGTGACTGACAAACACACACACACACACACACACACACACACACACACCGAGACGGACGGCTTACCTTCCCAGAGTTACTCTTCTCCTGCGGCAGTTTCAAAGACACGAGATGGACGTCCAGAGTGCCATCCGCAAAATAACCGAACGAGTTCAAATGGACCAGAAACCGCGTCTCATTCTGAGAGAGAAAAAAAGAGAGCTGTTCAGCATGTAATAAGTGACATGAAGTGAAGCTACCTTCTGTAAGAACAGATGTAAATATGTGAATTCATAAATTATTCAGTTTATGAGTAAGTCATTACACAAGTGAAATAAATGACATAAAACATCAGGTAAGTAAAACAAATGTGACCCTGGAGCACAAAACCAGTCATGAGGGTCATTTTTCATCTTCTGAAAGCTGAATAAATAAGCTTTCCATTGATGTATGGTTTGTTAGGATCTGACAATATTTGGTTGAGATACAACTATTTGAAAATCTGGAATCTGAGGGTGAAAAAAAATCTAAATATTGAGAAAATCAGCTTTAAATTTGTGCAAATGAAGTTCTTAGCAATGCATATTACTAATCAAAAATTAAGTTTTGATATTTATGGTAGGAAATTTACAAAATATCTTCATGGAACATGATGTTAATATCCTAATTATTTTTGTGGTAAGAGAAAAATGGATAATTTTGATCCATACAATGTATTGTTGGCTATTGCTACAAATATACCTGTGCTACTTATGACTGCTTTTGTGCTCCAGGGTCACAAATGCTTAAATAAAAGAGATAAATGATCATATAAACTAAATGAATGCTATAGAAAAAAATCATTAAATAAGTGAAATAAATGTGATCCATATATGGATCATATATTTATAAATACATAGGCTACTTTTGTGAATAACAATCATTACGTATATGAGATAAATCATTCAATAAGTGAAATAAATGACAAATTAATCACTTACTCTAAAATAAATCATTAAAGGGACATAGGAGACAAATCAAACCATATGTGAAACACAAATCAATCATTTTATGGATAATGAATGTTTATATAAGTAAGATAAAAGAGACGAATCATCAGATACGTGAAACAAACGCTTAAATAAAGCAGATAACTGATCAAAGCAGCTAAATCAATTAGACAAGTCAGTAAAGAAGTGAACTAAAGCACTGTTGAGTAAGTGCTGAGGAGATGAGCGAATAAAAGAGAGAAGATGAAGAGACAGACCTTGAGTTTGAGCTGATGGATCCTCGCGCGACTCTCACACAGCGTCAGGATGAAGATCACCACACTCACCAGAGTCCTCATCCTCATCCTCATCCTCATCCTCCTCACACGCCGTCTGCGACCTCTGAGCCCTCAACAATCAGTCTGTCTGTCTGTCTGCCTTCAGAGGATCGACAGCTTGTTTCCAAACTCTTCCGTCTTCACCTCCACTTCCGGGACGCGTGAGCGCGTACACGTCACCCGCGACCGCGAGCGGGGCGGCGCGCGACACAGCGCCTCTACTGGCGGGAGGACACGGGCTCTTCTTCTTCTTCTTCGGTTGTGATGGAAATATTGATTCTTTCCAGGGATTCGTTCATTTTCAGTTCGTTCACTGATTCGTTCAGTAACCATTTCTTCAAATTACATATATACACCAGCAGGGGGCGAAAAAAGAGTGTCTTATGTGTCATGTCTAAAGTCAACGATTGTACTGCATTACCACTTGTTGCAAAAAACTGATTTGACTTTATTAAAATGTGTAATCAACTCATTAAATAAATAAAATAAGGTTCAGATGACCAAAACATAAGGTTTTCTTGCACAATTAACTTTTTAATAGTTTGGTCGGACTTTTACACATTCATAAATCGTGGAGTTATGTTCTGTAGCCTATGTTAAATATGAATATATATAAATAAGCGTATATGTGCACAGTACCACAGTACCTGCTGCGTACACATTCATTCACGAACGACATCTCATGCACCAGTTCATTCAGTTCATTCATGAATGAGATCTCTCTCTCGGTCAGTGATGGGCGTGTTCGTTCAGTAGATCCAACCAATCACATGCCCCTTCACAGCCCGAACTGGAATGCTATTCGCTGACGTGACGCAAATGAGACCTAACCAATACTGTCACATTTTTTAGAAAAGTGCATGACATGACTCAAACGAAATGAAGTAATTTTTATTTAAAAGAAGAAAACTGTTCAAACATAAAACAACAACAATAAAAAATAAATATTACAAAATGCACACAAAACACCAGTGCTTACAGTAGCCTACTCTGTACAGTAGTCAAGTAAACTGTTCAAAGTGCAAAATATACCAAGTATAGTGCAAAGTATCCAAGTATATACACAGTAGTGCAAAAATACAAAATAAGGGCAACATTTAAAAAGAGTATAAAATAAAATATAAGAAACACTGGTAAAGAGTAGTATAAAGTTTGATCAAGTAAACAAATGTACATTTTAAGTTTCTCTCCAAATGTAATAGAAGCAGGTAAACAGTAGTGCAAATAAAAACTAAATTAAAACTAAACAGTATTTAGAGTGCAAAAAAAAAAAAAAAACTCCAAAACACAGTAGTGCAAAAATACAAAACAAAGCTGCATGGAAAAAAACCCCTGACACATGAGCATTAAAATAACTCCATACTGCACTTCTCTTTCTGGTGCCACTCATTTTGAAGTCAGCAGCCACTTAGCTCAAATCAAGTTAAAAAAAAAATGACAATGTTAATCTGTCTGTGTTACATTTAACAAAGAGTGCGTTATTACACTGTTTTCATTACAATGGTTAAGTGTAATTTTTTTCTTTGCTGCAAATATACCAACACAAGCCGAGTTCTCTCGTTCAACAACTGGTTCTTTTTATTCACGAACGAGATCTCTCTCTCGTTCAGACTCGGTCAGTGATGGGCGTATTCGTTCACTAGTACATTCAACAAATCACTTGCTCCATCACATCTCATACTCGAAGCTTAAACATTAAGATTAAGCTTAAACATTAAGATTTGTACTCATGGAAATTACTAAAGTAGTCAAACCTGTTCATTAGAAGGGGGTGACCCAATACTTTTGGCAATATAGTGTATTTATATATAGAATAAAGAATTTGATGCATTGACATTTCATAATTCTTGTTACCAATTTCAGTATCACAAAAAATAATACTAGCCTAAGTAAAAACAAGCTGACTGAAGATAAGTAAACAGTCACAAATTACTATAGAACAAAGATACAAAAGAAATCGGCCGACTTGAAAAACTTAAAGCACTGAATAAGAAATATTATATTGTATAAAATAAATGTACAAATAGACTGAATAGTCTCCACTGTATAAATTCAATATACATTCATTCTTATTTATTTTACAAAAGTGATTCAGTCAAGGACAGTGAGTGATTTTCTTTCTGATGTTTGATTTACATTATTGACACAAATGACAGCAGCAGATATATTAGGCTGCTTTGGAGGAATAGTTCACCCAAAAATTAAAGTTCTGTTGTTGTTCTAAACCTGTATGAGATTCCTTCTGCTATTGAATGCAAAATAATATATTTGAATATTTTAATATATATTCCAAATATAACCAAACTGTTTCTGTGCCCCTATGACTTCCATAAATAAAAAAAAACTAAAAAAAAAAAACTATTGGAGTCAATAGGGAGCAGAAACATTCTGGTTATGAACATTCTTCAAAATATCTTCTTTTATCTTGAGGAGAACTAAAAAATTCATACAGGTTTAGAACAACTTGCGGCTGAGTAAATGATGACAGTATTTTCATTTTTGGGTGAACTATCCCTTTAAAATCTCATCATATAATGCCAGGATCTGGATACCCTACTACTACACATGCTTTATCTTTAACTATTAACATTCATTTAAGACACAGATGACTGTTTACAAGGATACTCGCAAATATGGGCATTTTGACACATAACTATATGTATTTGAATGTTTAAGCACAAGCACAAATAACTCGAGTTTAGTCAGGCGCTGTACGAGCAGACTGAACCCGTCTTAACGCGCATTTGCCAAAATGAATTCTGCCCCACTACTTAATGTCCCTGAACAGTTTAAAAATGTGTTTTTAAACCACAATGCTTAAAACGCGTTTAACTGATAAGCTTACATCATGATGCGCAAATATCATATTTCATGTGATGATAGATAAGTGCACAGGTCGTTCAAAATCAAATATAGAATAAATGTATTTGATTGGTAAACCAAATTCAAACATGACATTTCAATCTCTAATGCATGGAAATTACTGTAAAGCTCCACTAAATAATAGTGCTAAAAAGTGGGGGCGATCAGTACTACAGTACTACAGTCAGTCAATCTACTCCATAGCCAATCACGGGCCCCCTCCTTGCTCGGCCCCCGGGGCTTCAGCCCTGCCTAGCCCTATGGTTAATTTGATATAGCAATATAACTTATCTGTTTAATCATTTAACACCATTCTGATATTACAAATAAAAGGATGTTTTTCCTGGTGGTGAGTTTGCCAACTATGGACACAGAAAAAAAAAAAAAAAAAAAAAGATCTTGTCTCTTTCCATTTTGACTTATAATTTCAGTGCCAGGCCTTGTCTGGCCAAACAAATGTCATTTTTGACCAGGTTGACAATAGATCATTGAAAAACACAAAGATGACATTTACCATAAATTGTTCAAAATGTCCACCCCAGAAGAAAAGTTTTTTTTCTTTTTTTTTTTAGTTTTGCAAAAATAATCACAAAATTGTATCATTTTAAAACAAAATTATCTGATTTAAGTAAGCATTTATTGGCCATCAAACATCATTTTCATGGCCATCACCTCTACAGGGTCCAGATCAATCCACACTTAGTTTGCTTTATTTGAAGTGAGACAACAAGGAAAATGTGAAGGAAAATCACATTTACTCCAGGAACACAAGTACAGTCTATCCATTACTGAAAACTAATTAATACTAAACTTAATAAACTTTTTGTTCTAGGAGTGTTACCGAGTGATGAGAGTCCTAGTGTTTGTGAAAAATTAGTATTTCAACATTGTGCAGTGCAAGAGTGACTCAAACGACAGATGTTACAGATGCTCTTACTGATAACATTTAGACCGTTGCATAAAAAACAGATAGTACTTATTTTGTGCCAAGAATTGAGGGTTTTGCAATATAAACATGTTTTATGTATATGGTAACACAGAGGAGGAGTGTGATCTGACAGATATTTAACAGTGTTTGTGACCCATCGAACAACATCACAACACAAACGGTGAGTTACTGTTTTATTCTCCATCATTTACCTCACAAAACATTCAGACATTTGTACAACGTTCAGAAAACCATTCAGCAAAAGTGTTTTTTACTTTCTTCAAGATTCTTCAAGCAAAGGCAAGATTGCAGTAAGAGAAGATGACAGTAAGTTCATGTTGATCAAACTTGCAGAGTTTTTCGTTCTAGTGTCAGTGTGATTTGATCATTATAAATGAGGATGATGATCAGTCGCGCCTCTCTGTAGATGACGGTGTTTGTCGCGGCTCTACTCTCTGTTTTCATGGGGTTTACTGTGTCTGTTTCTGATGGACTCAAGCCAGTCGACTGCTCTGACCTTTATAAATCAGGTCAAACCATCAGTGGGGTTTACTCCATCTATCCAGCAGGTGACGTTCCTGTCTGGGTTTACTGTCAGATGATCTCAGATGGTGAAGACAAAGGAGGATGGACGGTATGTGACTTTAGATCATTAAACACACATCAGCACATTCATTATCAATCATATATTCTATATTAACCCATCACAGGTGATTCAGAGGAGGATGGACGGCAGTGTGAATTTCTATCAGCCATGGAATCAGTACAAGAGAGGATTTGGGAATGTGGAGAGTGAATACTGGCTGGGTAATGGCTGTTTTGGTTTAATGGAGTTAAAAAGACACTTGTATGAAGCATAACATACAATAAATAAATTAGTGCTGTCAATCGGTTAAAAAAATTAACTAATCAATCACACTTTTTTTCTGAAATTAATCGCGATTAATCCCACCTAACATTAAGTTTTTAAATATACTTTTATATTGCAATAATTTCACATTCAATCTTCAAATTAATGTAGAAACACAATAAAGACACTATATATTTTAATGTTTGTATAATGGCATCTATTTTTATGACTGAAGGCAAGTATCACTGATACCAATACTACTAATGTCTCTAGGAAATTGTTATTTTCCCCCTAGTATTTATCCATTGACTATAGCCATTCAACATTACAGTATAGTAATAATAATAATAATAATAATAATAATAATAATAAT
This sequence comes from Spinibarbus caldwelli, assembly GCA_039654775.1. Lineage (NCBI taxonomy): Eukaryota > Metazoa > Chordata > Actinopteri > Cypriniformes > Cyprinidae > Spinibarbus > Spinibarbus caldwelli. Next base: position 41,704,576 of record CM077224.1, on the reverse strand, counting down.
ATTTATTAGACTTTAAAAAATAACAACCTCTAATTTAAGTGAAATTAAAACAATCTTCACATAAACCCATTATAATAAATGCTATATTTACCTGTGCCCTTCAAGTAGGAAATATACAGAAAATGAATAAAGTTATCAAACACTAAATTCTAAATTAAATATAGATGAATCCCTAAAGCTACAAAAGTTATTGATTTCATCTTTTGTTTTCTTTTGTCCATTGATTAACAGACATCACAGCAGCAGCTGGATTATTAGGTTATTTTGGCTGCTTTAAGAGCTGCCGCTGCTGAACATGACGCGGATCTGACACGCATTGTATTTTCTCACAAGTCTTTACCTTTTCTGACCCACTTCAGGTCTTAAAGGCTCTACTAATGAGTTGACGAGTTGAATCGGGTGTGTTAGATGAGGGAGACAGTGCTGGTCTGCTCCAGGACAGTTTGGAAAACCACTGCATTTCAGAGACATGTTCTTAAATCTGACTCATATAACAAATATTTACACACATGCACAGTTTTAAAGCAGCTTTAACTGCCTTTTTGGTAAAGCTTCCTTCCTAACGGAGCATGCTGCACAACTTCTTGTCCAGGCCCTTGTCATTTCTAGGCTGGACTACTGCAGTGCTCTTCTGGCTGGACTTCCATCAAGCACAATCAAACCTCTACAAATGATTCAGAATGCAGCGGCATGACTGGTCTTCAATGAACCCAAAATGGCCCATGTTACACCTCTCTTTATCTCCTTGCACTGTCTCCCGGTTACGGCTCGCATCAAGTTCAAGACACTGATGCTTGCATATAGAACAGCCACAGGCTCAGCACCCGCCTACTTCCACTCACTATTACAAATCTACACCCCTCCAGAAGTCTGAGATCTGCTAGTGAGCGACGCCTCGTGCTACCATCACAGAGAGGCTCAAAATCACTTTCCAGTACATTCTTGTTCACCGTTCCTGGCTGGTGGAATGATCTTCCCACCCCTATCCGGAATGCTGGATCCCTGACAATTTTAAAGCGTCAGCTGTAAACTCATCTCTTTCGACATAACTTGACTTCATCCTAAAAAAACCAAACTTTGTTTTCTCTTTCCTTATTCCTTCCCTTTCTAGCTTGTACTTATTTGAACAATGCCTGAAACTTGGTATTACGAGCACTTCCTGTGTCTATTTGCCTCTTTAAGATGAATCGCTTCATGCATTCCTCAACTGTAAGTCGCTTTGGATAAATGCGTCTGCTAAATGAATTAGGGGTTGAACGACTTCTGATTTTTTAAAGTCGACTTTTATGTGATGAAAGTCGAGTCGAAGTCGACCAGTCGCTGATGACGTCATTAATGAACAAATAAGTCTGGAGCTGTGACAAACACCTTGTGCACAGCTATGGCATATGACACAGTGCTGCCCACATGGCTATTGCTCCTATAACAGCTTATTTTTATCAGTTCTTTCGTCTTTGGGTCGTTATATTTCTCACAGATTTCTGCTCATTCTAAATCAGATACAGATAAAGTAGTACAGTAAAGATTACATTCATATGAATGCATTAGTGAGAGCGATTGCGTGTGAATTAATTCTACCTGGCAGCTCTACTTGTAGTGAAGCTGTGGGATTTAGTTATTAAGAAATATATGCTTGAACTTTTCAGTTTTTAAGCTATTTTATTGAGAAATCACAGAACAGTGTTGACAATACATTTCCGCGCTGAATGATTCTGTGCGCGCGATCTGTGCGTGATGTATTGTACGCGCCTACTGTCTGTAGCCTAAGTGTGTGCGTTACAGTGCAGCAGCGCATTAGATTAGAACGGCGATTAATTTACCTGTACAATAAGCTGTTTAAAACGTGCATTCTCCCGTTCAATTTCGAGCATCCAGTAATATAATCACACAGGTCTTGTGCTTTCAGAATATGAATTAATTTGTAATTTTAACTGTTTGGAAACGGAGCGTAAATGTGAATTTCTTATACTGTTGCACCCTCTATAGGACCAGCGACTAGTCGACGTCAAGCTTAAAGTGTCATGGCAGAGCACTGAAGTCAACTAGTCGATTAGTCGGTGCAACCCCTAAAATGAATAAATGTAAATGTAACTTCATGACTTAACTGACAACATAACTACAATATTGCATGCGCAAAGTTTCTTTCACGCTTTAGTACGAAATTGTACACAACGTGTACCGCCACATTTGTGCAGGACATTCTAAAACGCTTAACGTGAAAAACGCTTAAAAAAAACCCAAACTCAGTAAAAACATTATTAGGCTAATAAAGCATACTATGTACAGACAAGCAGATGAGCCCATAATAAGAACGCAATGTGTGTAATTACGCATTAAGCATTTTCCTTATGATGGTTTTCTATGGGAGGAAAAGGCGTAATGCGTAATTACATGCATTGCGTTCATATCCTGGACTCATCTGCTTGTCTGTACATAGTATGGTTTATTAATAATGTGTTTACTGAGTTTGGTCTTTTAAAAACACTGTCTTAATGCATTAAGCCACGTTAAGCGTTTTCCTCCCATAGAAAACAGTTATAAGGAAAACGTGGCTTAATGCATTAAGACAGAGTTTTTAAAAGACCAAACTCAGTAAACACATTATTAATAAAGCATACAGTCAAGCAAATCAGCCTTGGTCTTTTAAAAACACTGTTTTAATGCATCCACATTGATGTTTTCCTTATAAACGTTTTCTATGGGAGGAAAACGCTTAATACGTTATTAAACGTGTTGCGTTCGTATTCTGGACTCATCTGCTTGTCTGTACATAGTATGCTGTATTAATAATATGTTTACTTAAATGTGTACTTAACATATTATCCACGTTAAACATTTTTCATGTTAAGCGCTATATAATGTCCCCATTTGTGCGTGCAATTGAAGAGCACGTGCTATGAGCACAGAATAACGGCTGACAGGACAGGAAAATTAGTTTTTACTGACATATGGCCTGACAACATCTCATCTGACCACAGTTTACTGATGTTCTACTGAAGATCCTCGTCACCTGTAGCTTTTCCGCGCTCATTTGACTCGCGCCTGACACTGAGGTGAAGTGGAGTGCGCGTCTGAAAAGTGTCCGGTTTAATATGGTCGTATAGACGTTCGCCTCTAAATAAACGCAATTCTTTTTAAGAAAAAAGAAACAGAGGCAGCAGTTGTGAGTGTGGTGGCCAACCCTAGCTCCGCCCCATGCGCTAATTGCATTAAATATTTTTAACGCTGTTAAACTGGAAAAATTAATCGCCTGCGTTAACGCGCTAATTTTGACAGCACTAAAATATATATATATATATATATATATATATATATATATATATATATATAAACAATTAAATTAAAATTTATTTTATATTTGACATACAATTTACTTAACCACAAAGTAGGACAATAGAAAATATCTATTTTAGGGGAGTTGCTTGAATTTTAATTAATATAAATAATTCATTTGAAATTACTTTTTGAAATTTGTTTGCAATTTGCTTTGAGACAAATTCCATTTATATGCAACAAGCACATTTTCAGTAAGAATCTACTCTTTAAAAATGTATGGTAAAAATGTCCTGCAATTCTGGAATGTGCACCTGACTGTACAATATCTTTTACTTGATGCTCATGTCCAGTGTTTGGTTGAACGTGTTCTTCATCTGTGTTTGTGTAACGGGGCTGATGAGACGAGAGGCGTGCGGATCCATTTGCAGGCTTTTATTAATAGACATGGGCACAAAACAAGCAGGGTCAAAAGCATCAGCACATAGGTATAACACAGATAAGACAGAGAGTAATCCTAGGACAAGCGTGGGTCGACGATCGGCGAACAGTATCCAACAGGGTAAGGCAGAGAGATAATCCAGGTACAAGAGCAAAAGTCCAGGCAGGGCATAAACAGAGTCCGAACAGTGAGACAAGGGTAAATACAGGGAACACAGACTAGAAAACAACAAACAGGTTCCGTATCGCAGCTAACACTAGGGGAGTGATAAACGCAGGACAACACTGGAACTGAACAGAAACACAGAATGGCACGGAAAGGCAGCTAGCGCTAGAAGAGAGCTATACGCAGATCAATACTCGACGATCTGTGAACGGAAGTCCATGGTTTATATAGGGTGTGTGAGTGTGATAGTTCTCAGGTGTGAGCGTGTGATTGAGACAGCTGTGTGTATTTAGTGCAAAGAATTATGGGAAATGCAGTCCAGGGTAATATATAACAGTCTGTGTGGTGTGAGAGTCAATGTGATGGAGTAGTGACCTCTGGTGGTGAGTGAACGGAAGTGCATGGACAGGATTCATGACAGTTTGTGTGGATTTTCATGTCCAGTGTTTGGTTGAACGTGTTCTTCATGTGTGTGTTTGTGTGGGTGTTCATGTCCAGTGTTTGGTTGAACGTGTTCTTCATGTGTGTGTTTGTGTGGATGTTCATGTCCAGTGCTTGGTTGAACGTGTTCTTCATGTGTGGATGTTCATGTCCAGTGTTTGGTTGAACGTGTTCTTCATGTGTGTGTTTGTGTGGATGTTTATGTCCAGTGTTTGGTTGAACGTGTTCTTCAGGTGTGTGTTTGTGTGGATGTTCATGTCAGTGTTTGGTTGAATGTGTTCATCATGTGTGTTTGTGTGGATGTTCATGGCCAGTGTTTGGTTGAACGTGTTCTTTATGTGTGTTTGAGTGGATGTTCATGTCCAGTGCTTGGTTGAACGTGTTCTTCATATATGTGTGTGTGTGTGTTTGTGTGGATGTTCATGTACAGTGTTTGGTTGAACGTGTTCATGTTTGTGTGGATGTTCATGTTCAGTGTTTGGTTGAACGTGTTCTTTATGTGTGTTTGTGTGGATGTTCATGTCCAGTGTTTGGTTGAACGTGTTCTTCCTGTGTGTGTTTGTGTGGATGTTCATGTCCAGTGTTTGGTTGAACGTGTTCTTCCTGTGTGTGTTTGTGTGGATGTTCATGTCCAGTGTTTGGTTGAACCTGTTCTTCATGTGTGTGTTTGTGTGGATGTTCATGTCCAGTGTTTGGTTGAACGTGTTCTTCATGTGTGTGTGTTTGTGTGGATGTTCATGTCCAGTGCTTGGTTGAACGTGTTCTTCATGTGTGGATGTTCATGTCCAGTGTTTGATTGAACGTGTTCTTCATGTGTGTGTTTGTGTGGATGTTTATGTCCAGTGTTTGGTTGAACGTGTTCTTCAGGTGTGTGTTTGTGTGGATGTTCATGTCAGTGTTTGGTTGAACGTGTTCTTCAGGTGTGTGTTTGTGTGGATGTTCATGTCAGTGTTTGGTTGAACGTGTTCTTTATGTGTGTTTGAGTGGATGTTCATGTCCAGTGCTTGGTTGAACGTGTTCTTCATATGTGTGTGTGTGTGTGTGTGTGTTTGTGTGGATGTTCATGTACAGTGTTTGGTTGAACGTGTTCATGTTTGTGTGGATGTTCATGTTCAGTGTTTGGTTGAACGTGTTCTTCATGTCTGTGTTTGTGTGGATGTTCATGTCCAGTGTTTGGTTGAACGTGTTCTTCCTGTGTGTGTTTGTGTGGATGTTCATGTCCAGTGTTTGGTTGAACGTGTTCTTCCTGTGTGTGTTTGTGTGGATGTTCATGTCCAGTGTTTGGTTGAACCTGTTCTTCATGTGTGTGTTTGTGTGGATGTTCATGTCCAGTGTTTGGTTGAACCTGTTCTTCATGTGTGTGTTTGTGTGGATGTTCATGTCCAGTGTTTGGGTGAACGAGTTCTTCCTGTGTGTGTTTGTGTGGATGTTCATGTCCAGTGTTTGGTTGAACCTGTTCTTCATGTGTGTGTTTGTGTGGATGTTCATGTCAGTGTTTGGTTGAACGTGTTCTTCGTGTGAGTTTGTGTGGATGTTCATGTCCAGCGTTTGGTTGAACGTGTTCTTCATGTGTGTTTGTGTGGATGTTCATGTCCAGTGTTTGGTTGAACGTGTTCTTCCTGTGTGTGTTTGTGTGGATGTTCATGTCCAGTGTTTGGTTGAACATGTTCTTCATGTGTGTGTATGATCAGGGCTGGAGAACATGTACCAGCTGACACGCAACATGAAGTACATGCTGAGAGTGGATCTGGAGGACTTTGAGGGAAATAAAGTTTTCGCTCAGTACTCGTCCTTCTCTGTGGGTCCAGAAACTGATGGGTATAAACTTCATGTTTCAGGATTCACTGGAGGAGGAGCAGGTAGGTCATTTTCATTCACGCTCTTGAAAATGGACTTGATAAAATCACACTTGAATAAATGCTTTCTTGTTCATGGACTTTCAAATCTTTTTTTGTAATTTCACTGAAATATTCTTCATGTAGGCTGAATAAGGATGCACCTATGTATCTGCTGATAAAAGCACTTATTTATACTACTGGCCATCTGCTGATTGTTTAAAGAAATGATGGTCAGGGTCGATAATATTCTGTCAATGAAAATGGCCAGAAATATGTATCATCAGGCTATAATTTATACTGTTCATGTATTAGTGCAGTCTCACTTTAACAGTTAAAAATGACACTGTTAATGCTGGTTCTGTTTGACCCAACGAATCACCCATAGTTTAGGCCAGGATTGCCATGTTCGTGGTTTTTACCAAACGTTAATTGTAGCTCCTCCCATCCATGAATCGAAAAAGTACTTTGTGCTTTGATACTTAGAATAAGAAACAAAGGCTCCGCTTTTAATTCTGCCCATTTGATCATACTTAAATGTGGCATGACAGGTAGCAGCTTCAATTGAAGCAGCAGGATGGAGAGCAAGTCTCTTCCACTTTAATATGAGTGATAGCGCGAAATAAACACACAAGAACACCAGAAGGTATTGAAAGACAAAGCACAACTTACCGAAGGTTATCACGTCTCATAATCTCTCAATCAGAGTTTCAACAGAAAAAAAAGATGTCAAACAAAACAGCTTGTGATCAGTGTCACTTTATATATGCATTTACCTCAGTCAAATGCTTTCCAGTTCAGTTTGTTAGTTTAGCTACAAGCTTATGCTTGAGAAAAATTGTCATGAAGGTTTTTTTTTTTAATGAAAACTACCTTATGTGCAATTGAGTATTATATACACACACATTTCAGTTTTATTTGTGTGATTTATTGTATCTGTAAATAAATATAAGTTGAATATAATAGTTTGGGCTCTGTTGTTAATTTTATCATCTAACGTTATAGTAATGTACCAAATGAGAGGGTTCCCTGTAAAGTTTACAACATTGGTTGGAAGCAATTTTCCTTAAAACCATCAGCAGACATCATTCTGAATAATCAGTTATCGGTATTAGCAGAGAAATTTAGTATCATTAATTAGAAATATATTGTAAATAAGTCATAAATAAGATGTTAATGGACTTCTCAGTGATGTTCTTCCTCTCTGCAGGCGACTCTTTGACCTACCATAATGGACAGAAGTTCACCACATTAGATAAGGATCAAGATGTCCATCAAAATAACTGTGCCAAACTCTTTCTCGGGGCATTTTGGTACAATGGCTGTCACACTGCAAACCCCAATGGTGTGTACTTATGGGGAGAAGATCCCACCATTTTTGCCATTGGAGATGTTTGGTACACATGGAAGAGCAATTTTGCTGTTGGAATGAAATCCATCAGCATGAAGATCAAACGTGCATCTTAGAAACATTAGTGTTTTCAAGTGCAAATGATCTGATATTGTAATCACTATTTGACAGACATGAAGGTTTAAGGTTTTACTTTCCTCAGTGTAAGTAAATCAGTGCTTATCTTTGGTTTTGGTCTTTTGATTTAATAATATATAAACGAATCAAATCTTCAAATACACTTCTGCATTGAAAACATATGTGCATTGCGTCAAATGTGTTTATCTCTTCAGAAACACTAAATGATTTGTTGCATCTTTTGATATGATTGAGTCCATGGATTGATTATTATTTAGGCCTATACTCTTAAAAATAATGGTTGCAAAATGGGGTTTTTATCCGGGCTGGCTCCAGACATGGGCAAGGGTGGGCTGAGCCCACTCAAATGTCTGTGTTGCCCACCCAATCAGAATTAGGTAAAGATTGTGTTAATCTTTTTGTACAGTGATTAAAAGCAATCTGAAGCGGACTGTTTTTGAGAAGGTTAATAAGAGCTGATGACTGCCCCAACAATCATAAAAATTACAGCATAACTTTTATTAGCTGAAAGCAAAGGCACGCTACATTCACGGAAGAGCAGAGGCAGAAAACGAGCGAAAATGGGCAGAAATATTTGTGCACTATCACTGTGAGAGTTTAATACATATCTACATGAACATGTATCATAGCCTCACTGAAATTACCTGAGCAGATTAATTAATTTTCTAGAAATTAATTTTCAATAATGTGCATGGACGGGGCAAGAACATAATATAAGCATTTAAAATGCGTGTATACAGTTCAGATGAAAACTTACCCCATTTGACTTGCTGTAATAAAGAAACTGTCTGCTTAAATGACCTTACTGTTAACAACAAAAAAGAGTTTATGAGATGAAAGCTGCGTTCATTAACAATTGGCTCCGTTTCCTTTCAGAATTGTAAAAGCTGTTGCATTTTGAGAGATTTTGAAATCTACATTTTCTGGTCTGCTTCAGCACTCCAACAATGCTTATCAATGTCAAAATGATTGAAATGACTAATCAAATCAAAGAAGGCGGATTTTACTGTTCACAGAAACCGAGCATGAATCCAATGCTGCACTTCAGTAGAGTGCGAGGTACGATTTAGCTAAACGTATAATAGGTATTTGAAAATCGTTTTATAAAAATTTATACAAATTAAGTACGATTTAACTTGATCTTCAAATTCAAAGATTCCCCCTTCCATGTAAAGCCCCCCCCCCCCCCCCCCCCCCCCCCCTTAATGCATCGTATTTCCTTCAGGACCATCAGTGAATGTTTGAATTAAATTCATTTCAATTGTCCTCAGTGTGAAAAGATGGATCTCAAAATCATACAGTCACTGCAGGAAAGGGTTCAAATATGCAAAAGATGCTGGAAACCTGAAGAATCTGCAGGACATGGAGGATTTTTTTGAAGAACAGTGCTCAGTTTAACTGTTCAGAACAAACAAGGGAAGATTTAAAGATTTAAAATGTAAGAATCATGTTTAGCAAACACACAGGTACGTACCTTCTGGCTAACAGTGCTGCTGACAGCAGGCGTCACTTTGGCTTTATCTTGTGACTTTTCTTTCGGTTTTGTTGTCTTATCAACACTTGGCTCTTTTGGCTTCTCAACCTCTGCATTTTGTTTTTTTGTTCTCGCTGAGAAACACAGACACCATCAACAGCCATCAAACACACTCTCACACACTTCAGAGTCACGGGCATTTGTTTTACCTTTCTCTCCATCCGTCTTCAGTTTGGACTCCAGCGTGAAGTTAGATTTGCCAAAGTGCCTCACTTGGACGCTGCACACACAACCACACAGTCACAATAAATCACATTCACAATCACAGCAATAATCAGTCACATTCATATTCACAATCAGCCACATTAACAGTTACGATCACGGTCACAGTAAAATTCACAATCACAGTAGGTAACACTTTATTTTAAGGCGTCCTTGTTACATGTACTAACTATTATAATAACAATAAATTATGGATGATTACATGCAAGTAACCCTAAGCCAAACCCTAATCATATAGTAAAAACATGTAGTTAATTAATATTTCTCAGTATTGAAATGTAGTATAAATACACTGTAACAAGGACACCTTAAAATAAAGTGTAACTTTATTTTAATTACTTACAAATTATACATATTGTTATCTTTATACTTATCAGTTTAATTATCTTTTTAGTTATTGGTATAGTTATTGTTGGTTATTGTCACAGTTATCGGTGTGATTATCTCTACAGTTATTGTTATAGTAATCAGTATAAATATTTTTATAGTTATCATCAGTTTTCGTTACAGTTATCAGTATAACTAAAAATCAAGTGTAACCTCACAGTAAAAACTTGTCACGATCACAATCAGCCACAGTCATATTGACAATGAATATCAGATGAAGTGTCATGCTTTATTCAGCCAGTGTTGGAGAAGATACTTAAAAACTGTATGTGAGGTTATTTTTTGTGTTTCCTAAACATGAACATTGGGTAAGGAAAGTGACAGCTGAAACAAGCAACGCCGAGGTCATGATCGACAGGTGTGTTCCTCCTCATTGCTGGACTGGACTCACCTGAGGTCTTTGGTGTCGATGATGAAGAGGATGAGCTCTTCGTCACTCTTACTCTTCATCAGCTTGCACTCCTCCACCTCCTCCGCCTGTAGAGCCACAAACACAAGCGTCAGAAAGACGAGGACGAACAGAGAACAGAGAGAGAAGCGTCGCAGACACTCACGGTGTAGTACAGGACTCCGCTCACTCGAGACCGGGCCAAACTGAAGCCCACCTGCAACACAAAACCACAGCATCTAACCAGTGACTGACAAACACACACACACACACACACACACACACACACACACACACCGAGACGGACGGCTTACCTTCCCAGAGTTACTCTTCTCCTGCGGCAGTTTCAGAGACACGAGATGGACGTCCAGAGTGCCATCCGCAAAATAACCGAACGAGTTCAAATGGACCAGAAACCGCGTCTCATTCTGAGAGAGAAAAAAAGAGAGCTGTTCAGCATGTAATAAGTGACATGAAGTGAAGCTACCTTCTGTAAGAACAGATGTAAATATGTGAATTCATAAATTATTCAGTTTATGAGTAAGTCATTACACAAGTGAAATAAATGACATAAAACATCAGGTAAGTAAAATAAATGTGACCCTGGAGCACAAAACCAGTCATGAGGGTCATTTTTTATCTTAAGAAATAAGCTTTCCATTGATGTATGGTTTGTTAGGATCGGACAATATTTGGTTGAGATACAACTATTTGAAAATCTGGAATCTGAGGGTGAAAAAAAATCTAAATTTTGAGAAAATCAGCTTTAAATTTGTGCAAATGAAGTTCTTAGCAATGCATATTACTAATCAAAAATTAAGTTTTGATATATTTATGGTAAGAAATTTACAAAATATCTTCATGGAACATGATGTTAATATCCTAATTATTTTTGTCGTAAGAGAAAAATGGATAATTTTGACCCATACAATGTATTGTTGGCTATTGCTACAAATATACCTGTGCTACTTATGACTGCTTTTGTGCTCCAGGGTCACAAATGCTTAAATAAAAGAGATAAATGATCATATAAACTAAATGAATGCTATAGAAAAAAAATCATTAAATAAGTGAAATAAATGTGATCCATATATGGATCATATATTTATAAATACATAGGCTACTTTTGTGAATAACAATCATTACGTATATGAGATAAATCATTCAATAAGTGAAATAAATGACAAATTAATCACTTACTCTAAAATAAATCATTAAAGGGACATAGGAGACAAATCAAACCATATGTGAAACACAAATCAATCATTTTATGGATAATGAATGTTTATATAAGTAAGATAAAAGAGACGAATCATCAGATACAGTGGGGCAAAAAAGTATTTAGTCAGCCACCAATTGTCCAAGTTCTCCCACTTAAAAAGATGAGAGAGGCCTGTAATTTTCATCATAGGTATACCTCAACTATGAGAGACAAAATGAGAAAAAAAAAAATCCAGAAAATCACATTGTAGGATTTTTAAAGAATTTATTTGCAAATTATGGTGGAAAATAAGTATTTGGTCAATAACAAAATTTCATCTCAATACTTTGTTATATACCCTTTGTTAGCAATGACAGAGGTCAAACGTTTTCTGTAAGTCTTCACAAGGTTTTCACACACTGTTGCTGGTATTTTGGCCCATTCCTCCATGCAGATCTCCTCTAGAGCAGTAATGTTTTGGGGCTGTCGCTGGGCAACACAGACTTTCAACTCCCTCCAAAGATTTTCGATGGGGTTGAGATCTGGAGACTGGCTAGGCCACTCCAGGACCTTGAAATGCTTCTTACGAAGCCACTCCTTCGTTGCCCGGGCGGTGTGTTTGGGATCATTGTCATGCTGAAAGACCCAGCCACGTTTCATCTTCAATGCCCTTGCTGATGGAAGGAGGTTTTCACTCAAAATCTCACGATACATGGCCCCATTCATTCTTTCGTTTACACGGATCAGTCGTCCTGGTCCCTTTGCAGAAAAACAGCCCCAAAGCATGATGTTTCCACCCCCATGTTTCACAGTAGGTATGGTGTTCTTTGGATGCAACTCAGCATTCTTTCTCCTCCAAACACGACAAGTTGAGTTTTTACCAAAAAGTTCTATTTTGGTTTCATCATTCTCCCAATCCTCTTCTGGATCATCCAAATGCTCTCTAGCAAACTTCAGTCGGGCCCGGACATGTACTGGCTTAAGCAGGGGGACACGTCTGGCACTGCAGGATTTGAGTCCCTGGCGGCGCAGTGTGTTACTGATGGTAGCCTTTGTTACTTTGGTCCCAGCTCTCTGCGGGTCATTCACTAGGTCCCCCCGTGTGGTTCTGGGATTTTTGCTCACAGTTCTTGTGATCATTTTGACCCCACGGGGTGAGATCTTGCGTGGAGCCCCAGATCGAGGGAGATTATCAGTGGTCTTGTATGTCTTCCATTTTCTAATAATTGCTCCCACAGTTGATTTCTTCACACCAAGCTGCTTACCTATTGTAGATTCAGTCTTCCCAGACTGGTTCAGGTCTACAATTTTGTTTCTGGTGTCCTTTGACAGCTCTTTGGTCTTGGCCATGGTGGAGTTTGGAGTTGGACTGTTTGAGGTTGTGGACAGGTGTCTTTTGTACTGATAACGAGTTCAAACAGATGCCATTAATACAGGTAACGAGTGGAGGACAGAGGAGCCTCTTAAAGAAGAAGTTACAGGTCTGTGAGAGCCAGAAATCTTGCTTGTTTGTAGGTGACCAAATACTTATTTTACCGAGGAATTTACCAATTAATTCTTTAAAAATCCTACAATGTGATTTTCTGGATTTTTTTTTCTCATTTTGTCTCTCATAGTTGAGGTATACCTATGATGAAAATTACAGGCCTCTCTCATCTTTTTAAGTGAGAGAACTTGCACAATTGGTGGCTGACTAAATACTTTTTTGCCCCACTGTATATATACAGTACTGTTCAAAGGTCTTAGGCAACTAGTATTTTCACCAAAAAAAAAAAAAAAAAAAATTGGTTTTAAGTTGGTTATTTCTATCTTTTGCTGTAGCATGTCAGTTGGAGATATCAGTTTACATTTCCAAACATTATTTTTGCCATTAATTGTAATAATCCAATAATAATAATAAAAAAAACCTACCTGCAAAGCTACAGTACTGTACTACAGTTTTAGGCAATTGTGTAAAAATGTTGTAAAATGAGGATGCTTTCAGAAATAATGCCATTAATATATTTTATTTATCAATTAACTTTTATTAACTAAATCAAATCAACATTTGGTATGACCACACTTTGCGTTTAAAACAGCTTTTGTCTGAGGTACACTTGCACATAGTTTCCCAGGAGCTTTACAGGTAGGTTTCTCGAAGCATCTTGGAGACGTGGTTCTCCACAGTTCTTCTGGATTTAGTCTGTCTCAGTTTGTTCTGTTTCTTCATGTCATTCCAGACAGACTGATGATGATCAGATCAGATCTCTGTGTGGAGCACTGTCTGTTTTCAGACTCCTTGAGCAAACAAAAATCTCACTGGATTACAATTAATGGCAAAAATAATGTTTGGAAATTTAAACTGATATTTCCTACTGACACACTACAGGAAAAGATACCAGAAGAATTAATGCAACAGGACACAGCTGATCATTTAGAAAGACCTGTGAGGCAACTGTTCCAATACTCATGCTCACATCAGATAGTGGGATGAACTCTAAAAGTGCTGTTCTTTTTATTTGGTAAAACATGTATGTGTTGAAAGACCTAATAATAAAATGTGACATTCTGTATTTTTGTCTCATATTCATCTTTTAATCATATTTGCAAATGTCTTGACCCCACAGCAGAGAAAGCAATTTTGCCTTTACTATTCCAATACTTATGGAGGGCACTGTATATATATATATATATATATATATGATCATATTTCATGTGATGATAGATACGTGCACAGGTCGTTCAAAATCAAATATAGAATAAATGTATTTGATTGGTAAACCAAATTCAAACATGATGTTTCAATCTCTAATGCATGGAAATTACTGTAAAGCTCCACTAAATAATAGTGCTAAAAAGTGGGGGCGATCAGTACTACAGTACTACAGTCAGTCAATCTACTCCATAGCCAATCACGGGCCCCCTCCTTGCTCGGCCCCCGGGGCTTCAGCCCTGCCTAGCCCTATGGTTAATTTGATATAGCAATATAACTTATCTGTTTAATCATTTAACACCATTCTGATATTACAAATAAAAGGATGTTTTCCCTGGTGGTGAGTTTGTCAACTATGAACACAGAAAAAAAAAAAAAAGGTAATAGTCGTCTCTTTCCATTTTGACTTATAATTTCAGTGCCAGGCCTTGTCTGGCCAAACAAATGTCATTTTTGACCAGGTTGACAATAGATCATTGAAAAACACAAAGATGACATTTACCATAAAGTGTTCAAATGTCCACCCCAGAAGAAAAGTACTTTTTTTTTTTTTTTTAGTTTTGCAAAAATAATCACAAAATTATGTCATTTTAAAACAAAATTATCTGATTTAAGTAAGCATTCATTGGCCATCAAACATCATTTTCATGGCCATCACCTCTACAGGGTCCAGATCAATCCACACTTAATTTGCTTTATTTGAAGTGAGACAACAAGGAAAATGTGAAGGAAAATCACATTTACTCCAGGAACACAAGTACAGTCTATCCATTACTGAAAACTAATTAATACTAAACTTAATAAACTTTTTGTTCTAGGAGTGTTACCGAGTGATGAGAGTCCTAGTGTTTGTGAAAAATTAGTATTTCAACATTGTGCAGTGCAAGAGTGACTCAAACGACAGATGTTACAGATGCTCTTACTGATAACATTTAGACCGTTGCATAAAAAACAGATAGTACTTATTTTGTGCCAAGAATCGAGGGTTTTGCAATATAAACGTTTTATGTATATGGTAACACAGAGGAGGAGTGTGATCTGACAGATATTTAACAGTGTTTGTGACCCATCGAACAACATCACAACACAAACGGTGAGTTACTGTTTTATTCTCCATCATTTACCTCACAAAACATTCAGACATTTGTACAACGTTCAGAAAACCATTCAGCAAAAGTGTTTTTTACTTTCTTCAAGATTCTTCAAGCAAAGGCAAGATTGCAGTAAGAGAAGATGACAGTAAGTTCATGTTGATCAAACTTGCAGAGTTTTTCGTTCTAGTGTCAGTGTGATTTAATCATTATAAATGAGGATGATGATCAGTCGCGTCTCTCTGTAGATGACGGTGTTTGTCGTGGCTCTACTCTCTGTTTTCATGGGGTTTACTGTGTCTGTTTCTGATGGACTCAAGCCAGTCGACTGCTCTGACCTTTATAAATCAGGTCAAACCATCAGTGGGGTTTACTCCATCTATCCAGCAGGTGACGTTCCTGTCTGGGTTTACTGTCAGATGATCTCAGATGGTGAAGACAAAGGAGGATGGACGGTATGTGACTTTAGATCATTAAACACACATCAGCACATTCATTATCAATCATATATTCTATATTAACCCATCACAGGTGATTCAGAGGAGGATGGACGGCAGTGTGAATTTCTATCAGCCATGGAATCAGTACAAGAGAGGATTTGGGAATGTGGAGAGTGAATACTGGCTGGGTAATGGCTGTTTTGGTTTAATGGAGTTAAAAAAAGACACTTGTATCAAGCATAACAATAAATAAATAAATTAGTGCTGTCAATCGGTTAAAAAAAATTAACTAATTAATCACACTTTTTTTCTGAAATTAATCGCGATTAATCCCACCTAACATTAAGTTTTTAAATATACTTTTATATTGCAATAATTTCACATTCAATCTTCAAATTAATGTAGAAACACAATAAAGACACTATATATTTTAATGTTTGTATAATGGCATCTATTTTTATGACTGAAGGCAAGTATCACTGATACCAATACTACTAATGTCTCTAGGAAATTGTTATTTTCCCCCTAGTATTTATCCATTGACTATAGCCATTCAACATTACAGTATAGTAATAATAATAATAATAATAATAATAATAATAATAATATTTATTAGACTTTAAAAAATAACAACCTCTAATTTAAGTGAAATTAAAACAATCTTCACATAAACCCATTATAATAAATGCTATATTTACCTGTGCCCTTCAAGTAGGAAATATACAGAAAATGAATAAAGTTATCAAACACTAAATTCTAAATTAAATATAGATGAATCCCTAAAGCTACAAAAGTTATTGATTTCATCTTTTGTTTTCTTTTGTCCATTGATTAACAGACATCACAGCAGCAGCTGGATTATTAGGTTATTTTGGCTGCTTTAAGAGCTGCCGCTGCTGAACATGACGCGGATCTGACACGCATTGTATTTTCTCACAAGTCTTTACCTTTTCTGACCCACTTCAGGTCTTAAAGGCTCTACTAATGAGTTGACGAGTTGAATCGGGTGTGTTAGATGAGGGAGACAGTGCTGGTCTGCTCCAGGACAGTTTGGAAAACCACTGCATTTCAGAGACATGTTCTTAAATCTGACTCATATAACAAATATTTACACACATGCACAGTTTTAAAGCAGCTTTAACTGCCTTTTTGGTAAAGCTTCCTTCCTAACGGAGCATGCTGCACAACTTCTTGTCCAGGCCCTTGTCATTTCTAGGCTGGACTACTGCAGTGCTCTTCTGGCTGGACTTCCATCAAGCACAATCAAACCGTAACAAATGATTCAGAATGCAGCGGCATGACTGGTCTTCAATGAACCCAAAATGGCCCATGTTACACCTCTCTTTATCTCCTTGCACTGTCTACCGGTTACGGCTCGCATCAAGTTCAACACATTGATGCTTGCATATAGAACAGCCACAGGCTCAGCACCCACCTACTTCCACTCACTATTACAAATCTACATCCCCTCCAGAAGTCTGAGATCCACTAGAGAGTGACGCCTCGTGGTACCGTCACAGAGAGGCTCAAAATCACTTTCCAGTACATTCTCGTTCACCGTTCCTGGCTAGTGGAATGATCTTCCCACCCCTAACCGGAATGCTGAATCCCTGACAATTTTCAAGCGACAGCTGTAAACTCATCTCTTTCGACACAACTTGACTTCTTCCTAAAAAAAAACTTTATTTTCTCTTTCCTTATTCCTTCCCTTTCTAGCTTGTACTTATTTGAACAATGCCTGAAACTTGGTATTACGAGCACTTCCTGTGTCTATTTGCCTCTTTAAGATGAATCGCTTCATGTATTCCTCAATTGTAAGTTGCTTTGGATAAATGCGTCTGCTAAATTAACAAATGTAAATGTAACTTCATGACTTAACTGACGACATAACTACAATATTGCATGCTCGTAGTTTCTTTCACGCTTTAATATGAAATTGTATACAACGTGCGCCACCACATTTGTGCGGGACATTCTAAAACGCTTAACATGAAAAACACTTAAAAAACCCCAAACTCAGTAAACTCAGTAAAAACATTAGGCTAATAAAGCATACTATGTACAGACAAGCAGATGAGCCCATAATAAGAACGCAACATGTGTAATTACGCATTAAGCATTTTCCTTATGATGGTTTTCTATGGGAGGAAAAGGCTTCATGCATAATTACACACGTTGCGTTCATATCCTGGACTCATCTGCTTGTCTGTACATAGTATGGTTTATTAATAATGTGTTTACTGAGTTTGGTCTTTTAAAAACACTGTCTTAACGCATTAAGCCACGTTAAGCGTTTTCCTCCCATAGAAAACAGTTATAAGAAAAACGTGGCTTAATGCGTTAAGACAGATTTTTTAAGAGACCAAACTCAGTAAGTGTCACAATCCCCGTGGAACGAGCAGCCGAGGAAACAAGGAGACGTAGGAGAATTAACATTAACAGTCTTTATTCTTCAAACAGGCAGGAACACACACGAAGGGAGAGGAATGACTTTCAATACCGGACAGGGAAACAAGGCAAGACACAGGGCTTTTATAATAAACATAACGAGGGGACTAAGGAGACACACCTGGAAATAAATCAAACAATCAGGGACAGGGAACAGGAAACACCAAATAAAGACATGTGGGTAACATGAGGGAGGAAAAACACAGGACACAGGGACACAAGTCTGACAGTAAACACATTATTAATAAAGCATACAGTCAAGCAAATGAGCCTTGGTCTTTTAAAAACACTGTTTAAATGCATCCAAATTGGTGTTTTCCTTATAAAGGTTTTCTATGGGAGGAAAATGCTTAATGCGTTATTAAACGCATTGCGTTCGTATCCTGGACTCATCTGCTTATCTGTACATAGTATGCTTTATTAATGATATGTTTACTTAAACATGTACTTAACACATTATCCACGTTAAGCGTTTTTCATGTTAAGTGCTTTATAATGTCCCCATTTGTGTGTGCAATTGAAGAGCATGTGCTATGAGCACAGAATAACGGCCAGAGGGGTAAAGTGTACCTGAAAAACATACTTGAGTAAAAGTACAGATACCTTACAGTGACAATTATTCCACTACAAGTTACAAGTCACCAATTCCAAAACAACTTGAGTAAAAGTATTAGAGTATCTGATTTTAACAATACTTAAGTATTTTACTTATACTAAATATAGGCTCAAAGATGCACAAGTCAAAGAGACATGCCAGTCAAAAACTGTAATGTTGTGGAGAAGCTGGGGAAAAAAGGCAGAGGTAAGGATCTGTGTGCAGATATTTCATGGAAAAGCTAGAACAAACAATAAGCCAAAACCAAAGGGAACAAAGAACAGAATGACGGGCAAACAGACAACCATTACATTCAACAACTCACAAAGAACTAAAGAAACATATAGGGCTGTATATACAGTATACAGGAGGCTAACAAGCTGAACAAGATGAGATTCAAACTGACTACAAGCACCATGGGAGACAGGAAGTGACATAAAAGTCCAAGACAAGGCACAGAAAATGCAACAAAAACAAGAAAGAGCTGATTTGTGATGAGAGCAATCATGCTTATTTTCTGAAACCAAAATAAAACTGAACACCTCAAAATTGCAAAAACAAAAACAAAAAACAATAACCTTCAAAAAGGTCTCTTCAGTGTAACGGATAAATAAAATAATGTTAAGTAAAATTAAAAGTCAAAGTCTTCTTGCACTGGATGTGCTGGTTTCGGCCTCATTGGCAGCTGCAGTCATGTCCTCATCTCATTTATAAAACACCTGTGATTCACAACTACTGGCTAAGAAACTCACATTCACGTAAAGTAGCCTTGATGACAAGTTTGGGTGAGTAAGGGCAAAATGCACAAGATATAGTACTTTCAGTGCCCTGTAGTTGGCAATATCACATCTTATGTAGCATAAATAAACTGCTGCAGAAAAGCTAGGTGTCATGCAAAATGTAATGTGTAACTGCAACACTTATTTCAAATGTAGTGCAGTAAAGAGTACAGATACTCATTCAAAAATGTAGTGAAGTAGAGAGAAAAAGTTGCTAATATCTTTGATACTCAGTACAAATACAAAGTACCCGAAAAGATACTTAGGTACAGTAATTGCTCGTTTCCACTGAGCGGTACGGTTTGGTACAGTACGGTACGCAATTATTTCCGTTTCCAAAAGTGAAAGTCGTGACGTATTGTCAAGTATGACCCATACTCGAAATTGGTGCTTGCATTTAACCCATCCAAGTGCACACACACAGCAGTGAATAGTGAACAAACGCGCACACACACCCGGAGCAGTGGGCAGCCATTGCTCCAGCGCCCGGGGAGCAATTGGGGGTTCGGTGCCTTGCTCAAGGGACTATAATGTCCCCATTGCTATAATGTCCCCATTGACTATAATGTCCCCATTGCCCCCCATTGCTCAAGGGCACCTCAGTCATGGTATCGAAGGCAGAGAGAGTGCTGTTCATTCACAGTCCCCACCTTCAATTCCTGCCAGTGCGAGAATCGAACCAGCAACCTTCAGGTTACAAGCCTGACTCCCTAACCATTAGGCCACGACTTCCCCCGTCGTGGGGGTAATGGTTCCACTGTCAGAAGTTGTGAATGGTACCAAAATAGCTAACTGTACCGTACCACTTTTTCGGTACCCTTCTGTTGGGGTACCTAGCACAGCAAAGGGTACCAAAAGGGTGGAGCTAAACTCACTGCAGAACATTGATTTCTTGACTAGAATCGTCACTTTTGCGTGATACAAAGGGATAAAGCTTCTCCTTCACTCATTCCGCTCTGCTGTCGCTCTGAGTGTTGGGCTTATTTATATCAGAGAGCGCAAACACAAAAAAATATAACAGTGTATTTTATCATTTTATATTTTCACACAGACAAGCCGTTTCTCAATATGCGGTCTTGTCTGTTCTTGTGGACTTTGCCCAAAAACCCGCATAATTTTCTAAATATACTGTTATTGTGCCATGAAATGTAGTTTTAAAGAGTTTTTCAGGCGAGAATGTAATTGTTTAAAACTCAAATCTGTGGTTTATTTATAAAGATAGCACCTATTTGAAAATTTGCTATGCTGATTTCGGAGCTCCAGGCGATCAGTGGGCGCTCACTGCTCATGTATCCGCATAGAGCAGCATTAGCTCGGCTAGTCCTTACGACATTTGCCACTGGCTCTGATGTCTCTGTAGTGATTAAACATGAGATACAATTCATTTTGGGTAGGCTATATTTAACAGGCATTCGTGGTCTCTTGAATCTATTATTTTTTTCTGGTCATATCGTTTTGGCTGAGCACAGTTGTTTAACTTTATATATTTATTTTGAACTTTACCGTAGCACAGCACTGACCTGTAGCATACGTTTGACTGAATTGTTTGCTTTTGTCTTTATTTCCTCTTATATAAGCCTCTTATACTTTGTATTTATACTTTTATAATGACCATTATTGTTCATTAAAACTGACATTTAACAAAAAGGCAGAATTGTGCTTATTGTCACGCTTTATCGTCGATCGCTACTTTCCGGCATACACCACGCCTACCAAGTAAGGGTACTATTGGCAGTGGAAATGCAAGCCTGATCAGGGTTACCCGTACCGAATCGTACTGTACTGAACTGTACTGTACCGTACCGCTCAGTGGAAACGAGCCATAATTAGTTACATTTACTCAAGTACTTTACACCTCTGATAATGGCTGACAGGACAGGAAAATTAGTTTTTACTGACATATGGCCTGACAACATCTCTTCTGACCACAGTTTACTGATGTTCTACTGAAGATCCTCGTCACCTGTAGCTTTTCCGTGCTCATTTGACTCGCGCCTGACACTGAGGTGAAGTTGAATGCGCGTCTGAAAAGTGTCCGGTTTAATATGGTCATATAGACATTCACATCTAAATAAACGCAAGTCTTTTCAAGAAAAAAGAGACAGAGGCAGCAGTTGTGAGAGTGGTGGCCAACCCTAGCTCCGCCCCTTCGCTAATTGCATTAAATATTTTTAACGCTGTTAAACTGGAAAAATTAATCGCTTGCGTTGACACACTAATTTTGACAGCACTAAAATATATATATATATATATATATATATATATATATATACACAGGTGCATCTCAATAAATTAGAATGTCATGGAAAAGTTCATTTATTTCAGTAATTCAACTAAAATTGTGAAACTCGTGTATTAAATAAATTTAATGCACACAGACTGAAGTAGTTTAAGTCTTTGGTTCTTTTAATTGTGATGATTTTGGCTCACATTTAACAAAAACCCACCAATTCACTATCTCAGCAAATTAGAATACTTCATAAGACCAATAAAAAAAAAATCATTCTCTATGAAAAAAAAAAAAAAAAAAAAATCTCTATGGTGTTCAGGTCTGGTGAGTTTGCTGGCCAGTCAAGCACACCAACACCATGGTCATTTAACCAAGTTTTGGTGCTTTTGGCAGTGTGGGCAGGTGCCAAATCCTGCTGGAAAATGAAATCAGCATCTTTAAAAAGCTGGTCAGCAGAAGGAAGCATGAAGTTCTTCAAAAATTTCTTGGTAAACGGGTGCAGTGACTTTGGTTTTCAAAAAACACAATGGACCAACACCAGCAGATGACATTACACCCCAAATCATCACAGACTGTGGAAACTTAACACTGGACTTCAAGCAACTTGGGCTATGAGCTTCTCCACCCTTCCTCCAGACTCTAGGACCTTGGTTTCCAAATGAAATACAAAATTTACTCTCATCTGAAAAGAGGACTTTGGACCACTGGGCAACAGTCCAGTTCTTCTTCTCCTTAGCCCAGGTAAGACGCACAAGAGGAATACGACAACTGTAGCCAAATTCCTTGACACGTCTGTGTGTGGTGGCTCTTGATGCCTTGACCCCAGCCTCAGTCCATTCCTTGTGAAGTTCACCCAAATTCTTGAATCGATTTTGCTTGACAATCCTCATAAGGCTGCGGTTCTCTCAGTTGGTTGTGCATCTTTTTCTTCCACACTTTTTTCTTCCACTCAACTTTCTGTTAACATGCTTGGATACAGCACTCTGTGAACAGCCAGCTTCTTTGGCAATGAATGTTTGTGGCTTACCCTCCTTGTGAAGGGTGTCAATGATTGTCTTCTGGACAACTGTCAGATCAGCAGTCTTCCCCATGATTGTGTAGCCTAGTAAACCAAACTGAGAGACCATTTTGAAGGCTCAGGAAAACTTTGCAGGTGTTTTGAGTTGATTAGCTGATTGGCATGTCACCATATTCTAATTTGTTGAGATAGTGAATTGGTGGGTTTTTGTTAAATGTGAGCCAAAATCATCACAATTAAAACAACCAAAGACTTAAACTACTTCAGTCTGTGTGCACTGAATTTATTTAATACATGAGTTTCACAATTTGAGTTGAATTACTGAAATAAATGAACTTTTCCACGACATTCTAATTTATTGAGATGCACCTGTATATAAACAATTAAATTGGAATGTATTTTATATTTGACATACAATTTACTTAACCACAAGGCAGGACATAAGAAAATATATATTTTAGGGGAGTTGCTTGACTTTTAATTAACATAATTCATTTGAAATTACTTTTTGAAATTTGTTTGCAATTTGCTTTGAGACAAATTCCATTCATATGCAACAAGTACATTTTCAGTAAGAATCTACTCTTTAAAAATGTATGGTAACAATGTCCTGCAATTCAGGAATGTGCGCCTGAATGTACAATATCTTTTACTTGATGTTCATGTCCAGTGTTTGGTTGAAAATGTTCTTCTTGTATGTGTTTGTGTGGATGTTCATGTCCAGTGTTTGGTATAGCGTGTTCTTCATGTGTGTTTGTGTGGATGTTCATGTCCAGTGTTTAGTTGAACGTGTTCTTCATGTGTGTGTTTGTGTGGATGTACATGTCCAGTGTTTGGTTGAACGTGTTCTTCATGTGTGTGTTTGTGTGGATGTTCATGTCCAGTGTTTGGTTGAACATGTTCTTCATGTGTGTTTGTGTGGATGTTCACGTCCAGTGTTTGGTTGAACGTGTTCTTCATGTGTGTTTGTGTGGATGTTCATGTCCAGTGTTTGGTTGAATGCGTTCTTCATGTGTGTGTTTGTGTGGATGTTCATGTCCAGTGTTTGGTTGAACGTGTTCTTCATGTGTGTTTGTGTGGATGTTCATGTCCAGTGTTTGGTTGAATGCGTTCTTCATGTGTGTGTTTGTGTGGATGTTCATGTAAAGTGTTTGGTTGAACGTGTTCTTCATGTGTGTTTGTGTGGATGTTCATGTCCAGGGTTTAGTTGAACGTGTTCTTCATGTGTGTGTTTGTGTGGATGTTCATGTCCAGTGTTTGGTTGAAGGTGTTCTTCATGTGTGTGTTTGTGTGGATGTTCATGTCCAGTGCTTGGTTGAAGGTGTTCTTCATGTGTGTTTGTGTGGATGTTCATGTTCAGTGTTTGGTTGAACGTGTTCTTCATGTCCAGTGTTTGGTTGAACATGTTCTTCATGTGTGTGTTTGTGTGGATGTTCATGTCCAGTGTTTGGTTGAACGTGTTCTTCATGTGAGTGTTTGTGGGGATATTCATGTCCGGTGTTTGTTTGAATGTGTTCTTCATGTGTGTGTTTATGTGGACGTTCATGTCCAGTGTTTGGTTGAACGTGTTCTTCATGTGTGTGTTTGCGTGGATTTTCTTGTCCAGTATTTGGTTGAACATGTTCTTCATGTGTGTGTTTGTGTGGATGTTCATGTCCAGTGTTTGGTTGAACATGTTCTTCATGTGTGTGTTTGAGTGGACGTTCTTTTCCAGTATTTGCTTGAACTTGTTCTTCATGTGTGTGTTTGTGTGGATGTTCATGTCCAGTGTTATGTTGAACGTGTTCTTCATGTGTGTGTTTGTGTGGATGTTCATGTCCAGTGTTTGGTTGAAGGTGTTCTTCATGTGTGTTTGTGTGGATGTTCATGTTCAGTGTTTGGTTGAAGGTGTTCTTCATGTGTGTTTGTGTGGATGTTCATGTTCAGTGTTTGGTTGAACGTGTTCTTCATGTGTGTGTTTGTGTGGATGTTCATGTCAGTGTTTGGTTGAACGTGTTCTTCATGTGTGGATGTTCATGTCCAGTGTTTGGTTGAAAGTGATCTTCATGTGTGTGTTTCTGTGGATGTTCATGTCCAGTGTTTGGTTGAATGTGTTCTTCATGTGTGTGTTTGTGGGGATATTCATGTCCGGTGTTTGTTTGAATGTGTTCTTCATGTGTGTGTTTGTGTGGACGTTCATGTCCAGTGTTATGTTGAACGTGTTCTTCATGTGTGTGTTTGTGTGGATGTTCATGTCCAGTGTTTGGTTGAAGGTGTTCTTCATGTGTGTTTGTGTGGATGTTCATGTTCAGTGTTTGGTTGAAGGTGTTCTTCATGTGTGTTTGTGTGGATGTTCATGTTCAGTGTTTGGTTGAACGTGTTCTTCATGTGTGTGTTTGTGTGGATGTTCATGTCAGTGTTTGGTTGAACGTGTTCTTCATGTGTGGATGTTCATGTCCAGTGTTTGGTTGAAAGTGATCTTCATGTGTGTGTTTCTGTGGATGTTCATGTCCAGTGTTTGGTTGAATGTGTTCTTCATGTGTGTGTTTGTGGGGATATTCATGTCCGGTGTTTGTTTGAATGTGTTCTTCATGTGTGTGTTTGTGTGGACGTTCATGTCCAGTATTTGCTTGAACTTGTTCTTCATATGTGTGTTTGTGTGGATGTTCATGTCCAGTGTTATGTTGAATGTGTTCTTAATGTGTGTGTTTGTGTGGATGTTCATGTCCAGTGTTTGGTTGAACGTGTTCTTCATGTGTGTTTGTGTGGATGTTCATGTCCAGGGTTTGGTTGAACGTGTTCTTCATGTGTGTTTGTGTGGATGTTCATGTCCAGTGTTTGGTTGAACGTGTTCTTCATGTGTGTTTGTGTGGATGTTCATGTTCAGTGTTTGGTTGAACATGTTCTTCATGTGTGTGTTTGTGTGGATGTTCATGTCCAGTGTTTGGGTGAACATGTTCTTCATGTGTGATTGTGTGGATGTTCATGTTCAGTGTTTGGTTGAACGTGTACTTCATGTGTGTGTTTGTGTGGATGTTCATGTCCAGTGTTTGGTTGAACGTGTTCTTCATGTGTGTTTGTGTGGATGTTCATGTCAGTGTTTGGTTGAAGGTATTCTTCATGTGTGTTTGTGTGGATGTTCATGTCCAGTGTTTGGTTGAACGTGTTCTTCGTGTGTGTTTGTGTGGATATTCATGTCCATTGTTTGGTTGAACGTGTTCTTCATGTGTGTGTTTGTGTGGATGTTCATGTCCAGTGTTTGGTTGAACGTGTTCTTCATGTGTGTGTTTGTGTGGATGTTCATGTCCAGTGTTTGGTTGAACGTGTTCTTCATGTGTGTGTTTCTGTGGATGTTCATGTCAGTGTTTGGTTGAAGGTGTTCTTCATGTGTGTGTTTGTGTGGAAGTTCATGTCCAGTGTTTGGTTGAATGTGTTCTTCATGTGTGTGTTTGTGTGAATGTTCATGTCCAGTGTTTGGTTGAACGTGTTCTTCATGTGTGTGTTTGATCAGGGCTGGAGAACATGTATCAGCTGACATGCAACAGGAATTATATGCTGAGAGTGGATCTGGAGGACTTTGATGGAAGGAAAGGTTCTGCTTTGTACTCATTATTCTCTGTGGGTCCTGAAACTGACGGGTATAAGCTGCGTGTTTCGGGGTTCAAGGATGTAGGAGCAGGTAGTATATTTTCATTTATACTCAATGAAAATGTGCTTGTAAAATCACACTTGAGTAAACATGCTGTTTCAAATGTTTTCGTACTATCATTCCAATTTTCGTCATGTAAATAAGATGTTATTGTTCTCAGTGATCCTCTTCCTCTCTAAAGGTGACTCTTTGTCCTACCATAATGGACAGAAGTTCACCACCTTTGACAATGACCAAGACTTCTATGAAAAGAACTGTGCCAAACTGTTTCTTGGGGCATTTTGGTACACAGCAGATTGTCTCAAAACAAATCCCAATGGTGTGTATTTGTGGGGAGATGACAACACCCATCACGCCATTGGAGCAGTTTGGTCAACCTGGAGGAACAAGTTCTCTGTCAGTATGAAATCAATCAGCATGAAGATCAAACCTGTGTCTTAGAAACATTAGTGTTTTCAAGTGCAAATGATCTGATATTGTAATTACTGTTTGACAAATGTGATGGTTTGAGGTTTTACTTTCCTCAAAGTAAGTAAATCAGTGTTTATCTTTGGTTTTGGACTTTTGACGTACTTTTATATAAATGAATCAAATATTCAAATAAATTCCTGCATTGAAAGCATGTTTGCATCATGTCAAATGTTTTGATCTCTTCAGAAACATTTCTGAATTATTGCATCTTTTGATATGATTGAGTCCATGGGTTGATTATCATTTAGGCCTATACTCTTAAAAATAAAGGTTACAAAATGGGTTTTTCATGGCAACATAATGGAAGAAGCATTTCTGGTTCCTCAAAAAACTTTCCAGTGATCAGTTCTTAAAATAACCATTTTATTCTTAGTGTAAAGCACATCTTAATGACCTTTTTCTGCTATAAATAGCCTTTTGTGCAACGGAAAGATTCCGTGGATGTTAAAGGTTCTTTATGATGCCAGTAAAGAACCTTTATTTTTAAGAGTATATGACTTATTCTTCTCACAAAAGCTCTAACATTTTCACTCATTACACACACTATGAGGTAAAATGATTATTTACATTTGGATGTAAAAATTCCCTCAGAATGATCTTTGAAGAAAACATGTCAATTAGCTTTTCGTGCCCCCCTTTCTGCCACAATGTAGTTGTATTTTGCTGGCAATCAAGAAAAACTCATGGTTTCCAAAATCCTCCATCTGTGAAAACAGATAATATGTTAAACATTATTTTAAGATCAATGCAAAACAGCCAAATGGACCAACAGATGATTTGATACGTCTCAAGATGGCACCGCGAATGGCAGCCTCAATGTTTTGCACTGTTTTTGTTAGTTTTTCCTGTTTTTTGTTTCTCAAACACGATCAGTGTTACCAGGGATGAACTGCTGATCATTCAGCAGAACACACCACGCAATCTTCTACCGGATTTTGTTTATTCGGATGTTTTGCTGAACATTGTAGTTGGTGGAGCAGCGGCACTGTCCAAACGCTTCAGGATGCGTAAACGTGGTAAGTGAGCCGGCGCGCTCGTCAAGCTTTGTCAGCGCGGATTTTGAACGACTCTGCTTAGCATCCAGCTGGTGAATATCCACTCTCTACCCAACAAAACGGACGAACTCCTGCTCTCCCGAATAAATAAGGATTTTTCACACTCTGCTGCTCTGTGTTTCACGGAAACCTGACTGAATGACGCCACTCCGGACAGTGTGTTAAGTCCAGAGGTGGGTAGTCCAGGGGCAAAAGAGTAAAAGTCCTGCCATATTTTTGTTCCACCCATGAACTCAGCAGCTGATTTCACCAGAGGAGGAACTGACCCTGCATCCCAATGTTCATACTATCCATCCTAAATAGTATGTGAGATTAGAATAAGTGTGTCCTAAAGCATAGTATGTTGAAAAGAGTATGCCAAAAGTCCCCAGATGGTCTACTCTTGCAGGTCGATTTTTGAAGTGTGGATCCGTGCACACTCTAATGGCTAAAATTGCCCACAATCCATTGCACTTTGGCGAAGGTTTCGGCTCAGAACTACAATCACGAATAAAACGCGTTAAAAAACTACAAACGTGGCGGATGTGCGCGATCGACGGTTAGGTAGAGAGGTTTGTAAAAAGTGGTTTGAGTTACTAATAATCAACATTTAACCTACTAAAAAATATTTATTTATAGTTATCTGTGTTATATTGGGGGAAGTTGTGGCCTAATGGTTAGAGAGTTGGGCTAGTAACCTGAAGGTTGCCGGTTCGATTCTCACACCGGCAGGAATTGAAGGTGGGGATTGTGAATGAACAGCACTCTCTCTGCCTTCGATACCATGAATGAGGTGCCCTTGAGCAAGGCATCGAACCCCCAATTGCTCCCCGGGCGCTGTGCAATGGCTGCCCTGGTGTGTGTTCACGGTGTGTGTGTGTGTGTGTGCGTGTGTGCGTGTGTGTGTGTGTGCGTTTGTTCACTATTCACTGCTGTGTGTGTGCACTTGGATGGGTTAAATTCAGAGCACCAATTTCGAGTATGGGTCACCATACTTGACAATACGTCACGACTTTCACTTTCACTTTCATTTCATTTACAACAGCAATGTGAACTTTTATAAACATCCATTTGGTCGTTAACTTTTAAATGCATCATTATACAGACAATATGAACAGAGTTCTCGGCATGAAAGACCCGCGACTGGAAGATCAATGAGCTACTTCTTTTCTCTCCAATACGGTAGGAAGTTAAATTAAAATGTGGAGGATATTAACTGTGACAAGATGATTGACAGTCCAGTTTACAGTGACAGGGTGCGTGTAACAGGTGCGACAGAGCGCTAAAGATGCAGTTGTGTGACGTGATACTATGTCCCAAAGCTTGCCTACTCTTCTACTACACACTCAAAAGTGTGTACTTTTTCTTTACCAAAAGAGTACATACTTTAAGGGCGTAGTATAAGTAGGCACACTGGGACGCAGCACAAGACATTCCTTTCAAGTCACAAGCAAGTCTCAAGTCAAATCCCAAGTCCTCAAAGAATTAAAGTTAATGAGATAATTAAGTGACTAATTATAGTGATGAACACCTGCTGTTAATGGACCTGAGCAGTGCTGGCCCATACAGTTGTGGGGCCCTAGGCAAGATAATGAAAATGGCAAGATAATGAAAAGATTGCTATGACATCTATTAGACACTAGTCTAATAGATGTCATAGCAATTTGATGAGTGAAGAGAAAGCACAAAAAATGACAATTTCAATAATTAAGTGTAAATGTGTATTAAGTGTGATACATCCCACATACAGTGCCCTCCAAAAGTATTGGAACAGTAAAGACAAAATTGCTCTGTTGGCTGTGGAGTCAAGACATTTGCAAATATGATTAAAAGATGAATATGAGACAAAACTACAGAATGCCACATTTTATTAACACATACATGTTTTACCAAATAAAAAGAACAGCACTTTTAGAGTTCATCCCACTCATTGATGTGAGCATAAGTATTGGGACAGTTGAACATAAGGCA
Organism: Spinibarbus caldwelli; assembly: GCA_039654775.1. Lineage (NCBI taxonomy): Eukaryota > Metazoa > Chordata > Actinopteri > Cypriniformes > Cyprinidae > Spinibarbus > Spinibarbus caldwelli. Next base: position 41,674,802 of record CM077224.1, on the reverse strand, counting down.
GATATAAAAGATTAAAAGCTATTATTTGATTGCAGATCCCTTGCACACAATCACAGCAGTGAGTCTGTGACCCATAGACATGACCAGACTCTTGGTCTCATCCTTTGAAATACTTTTCCCAGTCTTTAATGCAGCCAATTCCAATTGTTGCTTGATTTGGGGAGTTTCTGCCTTTACTCTCCTCTTCAGCTGGTGAAATTCATGTTCAATCGGATTTAAATCTGGAGATTGACTTGGGCAATCTAAGACTTTCCATTTCTTTGCACTTATAAATTCCTTGACTGAACTGGCCGGGTGTTTTGGGTCATTGTCCTGATGCAATATGAAGCACTTCCCAATGAATCTGGTGGCATTTTCTTGAATATTGGTATGCAAGATGGTTTTGTACCCTTCCAAATTCATTCTGCTACTGTCATCATACATTAAGTCATCAGTAAAGTTGAGAGGGCCTGTTCCAGAGACAGCCATACATGCCCATGCCATGACACCACCTCCACCATGCTTTACAGATGAGGCTGTATGCTTGGGATCTTTTGCAGTTCCCTTTTTTTCTCCACATTTTTGCTTTCCAATCTCTTAGATAAATGTTAATCTTTGTCTCATTGGTCCATAAACTCAGTTCCAAAACTATACTGGCTCACCTTTGTGCGTTTTTGCAAACTCTAATCTTGCCTTTCTATTTTTTGTGCTGATCAGAGGTTTGCATCTTGCTGTGTAGCATCTGTAATTCTGTGTCAAAGTCTCCTGAGGACAGTAGATTGTCAGAGCATCACCCCAGCTTTCTGGAAGTTGTTGGTGATTTTACAGACACATCTTTAAGGGTTCATTTTCACAGCTTTTATGATTTGTCTGTCATCAACTACTGTTGTTTTCTCAGCCGATCAGGTAGTTATTGGTTGCTGGTGTCGCTGGTGGTTTCCCAACTCTTGATTTCTCCATGCCTTTTGTTTTTGCTATAGCTCTAATTGACTTCCTCTTTTCTTTTAGCATCCAAATTGCTTGCTTTTCTCTCAAAGTCAGCTCCCTCATCTTCATACTTGTTTGTGTGTGTCATTATCGAATGCGAGATTCAGAATGCAAAAGTAATGGATATAACTGATACGAAACATTCCCTGCTTTTAATATCTGAAGAATGAATGCAACGGGACACAGCTGATCAGGTCGGAAAGACCTGTGAGGCAACTGTTCCAATATTTATGCTCACATCAGATAGGGCGGATGAAACTCTAAAAGTGCTGAACTTCTTAGCTGGTAAAACATCTATGTATTGAATCACCCAATAATAAAATGTGACATTCTGTAGTTTTGTCTCATATTCATCTTTTAATCATATTTGTAAATGTCTTGACTCCACAACTAACAGAGCAATTTTGTCTTTACTGTTCCAATACTTTTGGAGGGCACTGTATATATGTAAAAATATTCATACAGATTTAAAAAAAAAATTGGAGTGCTAGTGAGCTTGAAAAATTAGAGTAGATATATATACATGAAACACAAATAAAATATAAATTAATTAAACACAAAAACTAAATAAATATAACATATATTATAACGTAACTTTGTGAGATCGTGATTAACTAAAATGAGTGACAGCTTTTTAGTGATTACAAAGGAACACTCTTTGCGCCATAGCAATGAACGGCAAAAAATATTATGGTTATGCCTATATAAATAATATTAAGCTTAGATCACCCTCACCAATTTCAGAAGCAACCTCATTGATTTGATTCTGGAGCCGGGTCTGTAATTATTTAACATAACATGCTGAATGTGGCTCGAATTTCCCTAATATGACAAGTCTGCCTGTGAGGGCATCATTATATTTATAAAACAAGCACTAATACTACAGTAATAAATATTATGTATAACAGGCAGATCCTGCCTTGTTGCTGACATCCAGACAAATTCCTTGTGAGTGTAAACACACTTGGCAATAAAGCTCTTTCTGATTCTGATTCTTTTGGCTCTGGAAAGATATCGTTTGGATTCCATTTCTACCACAACTTTACTTTAATCTCTCTATCGTTTTTGTTTTCTTTTCCATTTCAAATTAATTAAAAAATAGCACTGATGTGTAACGAGACTTTGTGACGTTATGAAAGACTATTCGGAGAGGCAATATCCAATGAATTCCAAAATGTGAACCAACGAAATCTGCACACAAAATCTGAACTGAAACTAGAAACATTTTCAGATAAACTTTTTCTTTATTTGCCAGAAATTATAGAGAAGATTAAGTTTGTTGTCCCTGTTTGTAGGGCCACACAATTTGGCCATAAATTTTGTTTTTATATATCAATATGACTACTAACAATTCTTATTATAGTTATTACTAAATAAAAACATTAAACAAAATAATTATTGATAATGTTTATTGTATACAGAAAACTGCAGCATGCAGTTTAGGCCTCCTGTTAACATGCAGGAGGCCATAACTATAATTGCTCAGAATTATTATGATTAAAAATCTTTAACAGTAATTTCTTAATTTTGTCAGGAAATCTTATGCATCCACTGAGAGAGAAAAAAAAAACTCATCTATAATGGAGAAAAATTTAGAGAGAAGTATTATTAGTTCATATAAATGAAACTAATAGAAGTCAATGACATTCCAGGAAATTCCTAATATGGACAAAGGTACGCTATTGCTGTAGCTGAATAAAACATTTTAACTGATGAAGCACGAAGACAATAAACATACAATTATGACTAAATGGTTTATCTCTGTTCTTCAAGCCATGTTGGGTATATTTATATGAATATAGTATATTTATTATGCAATGAAAAGCCTTTATCACTGTATAGAATATTATAAAATGACTTTGCTTTATTTTTTGATATGAAACCATGTCAGATCACAAAAGGAAGTTATTTCAAACAATCGACTGATGCTATGAAATTAATTTGGAACAAAAACACATCATTAAATGTTTTTAAATGCACTATACAGCCCTGGTTCATCATCCGTAGATATGTAGTTAGAAGGTGTATTTGGCTTGAAGCGGCGCTGCACAGACAGATTGTGTATGACATCAGAGAACAGCGAGAGCGATTCGAAATCATGCAGAACTGTCTGCTCTTTAATGTCATACACTGATCCGTCTGCGCATCGCCGCTTCAAATCGACCTAGAAATTCAACTGACAAACAAGTCACATGACGTGCTCATGAACCTAGTCGCACTTGAGTAGAGCTCTGTACGTTTGGCCCCTTGTAAAGTGTCCACTGGAGGCGAGCGTAGTGAAGAACCCAAGTGCAGTTTATTTACAATCATGAAATCCTAACATAATCCAAACAAAGACAGACTTGACTTGACTTGACTTGAGACAGACTTGGCATGGCATGAACGGACTAGACTCACCAACAGCATGTTACAACATTAATACACGACAGGAAACAAAGGCAATGACAAGGCTACTTATAACAAACAATGAGGGTCACATGACATGAACAAACCAATGGGGACAAGACACATTACTAGAACAACCAATCAGAACATGACACATTGAACAAGGGAACCAATAGCAAGGAGACAAGAGGGCAAGGGAAGCATGACACAAACAGGAACCATAACTAAACTTCAAAATAAAAGACATGAAAACAAGAATATGACACAGAACCCAAAACAGACCTTACATATTCCCCCCTCAAAAAAGGCGGCTCCAAGACGCTTAAACCCAAAACAGACAAGTCCAGGAGGGTGATGGAGCGGAGGTGGAACTGGGGGAGGAATGGAGGGCCAGGCCCGTGAAGAGGAACAGGGCCTAGAGCGTGGAACAATGGCAGAGCAGGGAGCCATGGCGGAGCAGGCGTAGCAAGGAGCCATGGCGGAGCAGGCAGAGCAGGGAGCTATGGCGCAGCAGGCAGAGCGGGGAGCCAGGGCAGTGCAGGCAAAGCAGGGAGTTATGGTGGAGCAGGCAGAGCAGGGGCCTCAGTGGCCGTGACAGGACAGGCAGTGAGTTCATGAACGACCTCCATGGCCGTAACAGGACAGGCAGTGAGTTCAGGAACGCCTCCGTGGCCGTGACAGGACAGACCGTGAGGGACGGGTACGTGCCTCCCCCCGGCTGCTGCTGCTGTAACGATTAGGAGCAGGGATGGAGTTTCTGTCAAGAGAGTAACACACGGAGAAGGAAAATATATTTTAACAGAACTGCAGGCAAGGAGGAGAGGATCGATGACAATAAACCGAATGAGAAAAACACTGGAAAGATGAGAGAAGTGGAATGAAAGAGAAATAATACATAGAGTTTAACCAATCTGCTTCAATTGTACTTAACTACGAGCAAATATTATTGAGGAAGATTATGTTTGAGGAAGTAGTTTTAAGGGATTTGTTCTTACCAAACAATACTACACAAAAAGAATAGCTAAAAACTCTGAATGTGTGTCTTCATCTCTTATCTTTACGCAGGGTTTAACAATACAGAAAAGTGATGTGATCCCGAAATTATCTACATATACTACATGACCTCGACTGCCATGTGGGAAGAAATGCTGTTACGGAGCCGATGAGACGAGAGGCGTGCGGATCCATGTGCAAGCTTTTATTGATAAACATGGTCAAAACACAGGCAGGGTCGAACAACAGCAAACAGGTATGACACAGGCAATACAAAAGAGCAATCGTAAACGGGCTAGAGTCAGATGACAACAAAGGTTATCCAGAGGGCTTGACAAGAGAGGTAATCCGTAAACATGAGCAATAGTCCAGGCGAGGAGCAAACACAGTCCGAAAGAATCAGGAACTAGGAAATCAGGAAACAACGAGACTAGACTAAGACTAGAACTAGGAACTAAGACAGGGAAATTCCAAGGAACAGGGGGAGGGATGGGGGGCCAGGTCCATGTGGACCTTGGGACTGAGGCAGGACTGGCAGAACAGGCAACCAGGATGGAGCCGGCAGTCCTAGTAGAGTTGAGGACCACCACAGCAGAACAGACAGGTCCAAAGATCCCCACGGTGGGACACTGCTCACACACACACACACACACATATATACACACACACACACACACATTCATATATTATATTATATAGTAATGTATATATTTAGAATTGTAAAATAATTACAAAATATTTATTTTATTCTTTTCGCTGGATTCCAGTCTGTGATACTGGAGAACTGAACCTGAAGATCTGGGTTCAACAGACAGGAGGTGACAAGGCTCTGGATGATCAGCTGTGATGTGACTCTGGAAGATTAGCTGTGACGTGACGTGACTCTGGACGATTAGCTGAGATGTGACGAGACTCTGGACGATCAACTGAGATGTGACGAGACTCTGGACGATCAGCCGTGACGTGACTCTGGGCAATCATCCGTGACGTGACGTGACTCTGGATGATCAGCTGTGACGTGACGAGACTCTGGGAGATCAGCTGAGACATGACATAACTCTGAATGATCAGCTATGACGTGACGAGTCTCTGGAAGATCAGTGGAGACGTGACGAGACTCATGATGATCAACTGTGACTTGACTTGGTTCATGACGATCGACTGTGACTTGACTTGACTCTGGAACAGTAGCCATGACGGGACGAGATCCTGATAGGACGGCCTTGGCATGGCGAGGCTCAGGCATGGCGGCCATCTTGTGAGCAGGCGTGGTGGCCATCTTGTTTGCAGGCCCTGGCAGGATGTGAACAGGTCCTGGAGTAGCAGGCATGACGTTAGCAGGCTTTGGCGTAGCAGACATAACGTGAGCAGGCTTTGGCGTAGCAGACATGACGTGAGTAACTCCTGACATGACGGTCGGGACATGACAATGCTCCGGTGTGGTGGGTACCAAATGATAGCAGGGTTCCTCATCCGCAATCCCCACAGTGAATGAAGAACCACTTAACCAGAGTGCAAAGTCAAGATACTGCTCCAGAGACCAGTGAGGAGTGTGACGTGGCATTAACTGAGAGATTCTGTTTGTGAGGCCAAAACGGAAAATGTCCTTAAGAGCAATGTCATTGAAGTCCACCTGATAACAAAGTTCACAGAAATCTGCCACATAGTCCTCGATGGCCCGGTTGCCTTGTCGAAGGCGCAATAAACAAGCTGCTGGGTTCATGGTTGTGGTCGTGTATTCTGTAAAGAGTCCACTGGAGGCGAGCATAGTGAAGAACCCAAGTGCAGTTTATTTACAATCGTGAAATCCTAACATAATCCAAACAAAGACAGATTTGACTTGACTTGACTTGACTTGACTTGAGACAGACTTGGCATGGCATGAACGGACTAGACTCACCAACAGCAGGTTTCAACATTAATACACGACAGGAAACAAAGGCAATGACAAGGCTACTTATAACAAACAATGAGGGTCACATGACATGAACAAACCAATGGGGACAAGACACATTACTAGGACAACCAATCAGAACATGACACATTGAACAAGGGAACCAATAGCAAGGAGACAAGAGGGCAAGGGAAGCATGACACAAACAGGAATCATAACTAAACTTCAAAATAAAAGACATGAAAGCAAGAATATGACAGAACCTAAAACAAACCTTACACCCCTTTTGGCTGATTTTTTATTTTTTTTATTTTTTTTTATTTTAAGTTTTATTCATTAATAATGCTTTCCCTGATGGCATATAATCGGAAAAAGCAGGAGTTGTCACCGTCGGCTTCTCCGATTAAGAAGAAATCCAAGCCACCGACCGCGAGCGATATGGTGGACAAGATGGCGAACACTGTTACACACTTTGAGGACATTCTAAGAACTGAGCTGACGGCGATGTGGAATGACTTCGCTTCGCACATGTCAGTTGTCCAGTCGCTATGCTCTAAAATGGATCTTCTTACAGGGGAGATGAGAGAACAAAAGAAAGTTGTCGCAGATCACGAGCAACAGGTTGTGGACTTATAGGATCGCAATAGGCGCAGCAATCTGCATCTGGTCGGATTGCCTGAAGGTTCCGAAAAGGACGAACCTATGGGCTTTTTTAAAAGATTGCTACTGACGTGGCTTCCGTCTCTGGCGGGCAAAGAGATTTAAGTGGAGCGAGCGCATCGCGTGTACTCAAGGCTGTACTCAGATTGCGCTAAACCACAGGTTTTTATCTTTAAACTGTTGCGGTACACGGACAGGGAGCTCATTTTGCAGGCCGTCAGACTTCACGCCCCGGTGAATACATCCGACGGAGCAATGCTGTCATTCTTTCCAGATTTTTCTCTGGTCACCGCAAAAAGAAGTGCATTTGCGCCAGTTAAGAAAGAAAAGAGAGAAGCTGGCATCCAGAATTTTCTTCTTTATCCTGCAACGCTGAAGGTCATTCTCAATCAAGGTGAACCTAAAATGCTATACACCCAGAAGAAGCAAGAGTTTTTCTCAGATCTCATTCATCCACCAACTCTCAGTGAACTTCAGCTGGACATTTGCTGTCTAATTGGAGAAGAGATGGTCTAAATGGTTAGGTGACTGTCTCTTTTACTGTTCACTTTAATGTTCACTTCTTAATACAGAATCAGATTCAGAATGAGCTTTTATTGCCAGGTATGTTTACACATACGAGGAATTTGTTTTCATGACAGAAGCTTCCACAGTGCAACAGAATGACAATGACAGAACAAAAAACAGATAATAAAAAGAAGAATAAAAAAAAATAGGTAAATAAGGAATAACAATATACAAATTGACAATTGTATATACAGGTATATTACAATAGACAGTTTTGTATGTACAGGTATATTACGTGCAAATTGAAATGTAGACTAAGTATGTGTGTTAGATAAATAAGTGTATAAGTGTATAAATAGTGTGTGTTCCACAATTATTGTCAGGTGTTCATGAGATGGATTGCCTGAGGGAAGAAACTGTTTCTTTGCCTGGCCGTTGTGGTGCTCAGAGCTCTGTAGCATCGACCAGATGGCAACAGTTCAAAGAGTGTGCTGGATGTGAGGGGTCCAGAGTGATTTTGCCAGCCCTTTTGCTCACTCTGGATGAGTACAGTTCTTGGAGAGTGGGGAGAGTTGTACCAATGATTCGCTCAGCTATCCGGACTACCCTCTGTAGTCCTCAGAGGTCAGATTTGGTAGCTGAGCTAAACCAGACAGTTATTGACGTGCAGAGGATGGATTCAATGATGGCAGAGTAGAACTGTTTCAGCAGCTCCTGTGGCAGGTTGAACTTCCTCAGCTGGCGAAGGAAGTACAACCTCTGCTGGCCCTTTTTAACAATGGAGTCTATGTGAATGTCCCACTTCAAGTCCTGGGAGATGGTGGTGCCCAGGAACCTGAATGTCTCCACTGCAGTCACAGTGCTGTTCATGATGGTGAGTGGGGGGAGTGCAGGGGGGTTTCTCCTGAAGTCCACGATCATCTCCACAGTTTTGAGCATGTTGAGCTCCAGGTTGTTAATACTGCACCAGACAGCCAGCTCCTTAACCTCCTGTCTGTAAGCAGACTCGTCACCATCCCGAATGAGGCCGATAAGTGTGGTGTCATCTGCAAACATCAGGAGCTTGACAGAGGGGTCTTTAGAGGTGCAGTCGTTGGTGTAGAGGGAGAATAGCAGTGGAGAGAGAACACAGCCATGAGGAGCTCCAGTGCTGATCGTACGAGTGCAGGATGTGTATTTTCCCAGCCTCACTAACAGCTGCCTGTCTGTCAGGAAGCTGTTGATCCACTGACAGATGGAGGTGGGCATGGAGAGCTGAGTTAGTTTGGGCAGGAGGAGGTTTGGAATGATAGTGTTAAAGGCCGAGCTGAAGTCCACAAACAGGATCCTCACAAGTCCCTGGTCTGTCTAGATGTTGCAGAACATAGTGCTGTCCCGTGTTGACGGCGTCATCCACAGATCTGTTTGCTCTGTAGGCAAACTGAAGAGTATCCAGTAAGGGTCCAGTAATGTCCTTCAGGTGGGCCAGCACTAGTTTTTCAAAAGACTTCATGACCACAGACGTTAGAGCCACAGGCCTGTAGTCATTTAGTCCTGTAATTTTGGATTTCTTTGGGATGGGGATGATGGTGGAGCATTTGAAGCATGAAGGGACTTCGCACAGCTCCAGTGATCTGGTGAAGATCTGTGTGAAGATGGGGACCAGCTGGTCAGCACAGGATTTCAGACAGACTGGTGTAACACAATCTGGGCCTGGTGCTTTTTTCCTTTTCTGCTTCCAGCAGATTTGGCGCACCTTGTCTTTGCTGATCTGAATTTCAGGTGTGAGGGAGAGGGGGGTTGCTGGAGGTGTTAATGGTTATTTGGAGAGGTGTTCAGAGTGGGTGTGGGGTGTTTTTTCAAACCTGCAGTAGAACTCGTTCAGATCGTCTGCCAGCTGTTGATTCTCCACAGTGATGGGGGATGATGTCTTGAAGTTAGTGATTTCTTTCAGACCTTTCCACACTGATTCTGAGTCACTGGAAGAGAATTGAATCCTTATTTGTTTTCAGAATCATTCCTCTTTGCCACCCTGATCTCCTTTTCCAGTGTGTATTTGGCCTGTTTATACAAGACTTTGTCCCCCTTCCTGTAAGCATCTTCTTTGGCCTGACGGAGCTGTCTGAGTTTTGCAGTGAACTATGGTTTGTCGTTGTTGTAAGTTAGATGAGAACTGGTAGGAATGCACATATCTTCACAGAAACTGACATATCATGTTACAGTCCAGATCGGTGGCAGCAGCTTCAAAAACAGTCCAATCAGTGAGGTGGAAACAGTCTTGTAAATCCCGCTCTGCTTCATTATTCCATCTTTTAACAGTCCTTAAAACAGGTTTAGCTGATTTCAGTTTCTGCCTGTAGGTCGGTATAAGATGAACCAAACAGTGATCAGAGAGTCCTAAAGCTGCCCGTGCTACAGAGTGATATGCATCCTTTATTGCTGTGTAACAGTGATCCAATATATTACTGTCTCTGGTGGGACATGTAACATGCTGCCTGTATTTTGGCAGTTCACGGGAGAGATTTGCTTTATTAAAGTCCCTGAGAATGATTAAAACAGTGTCCGGGTGTTGTTGTTTTGTGTCTGTGATCAGATCAGCGAGTTTCTGTAAAGCTGAGCTCACATGTGCTTGCGGAGGAATGTAAACACTCATGAGAATGAACGAGCAAAACTCCCACGGCGAATAGAACGGCTTACAGTTAATGAAAAGCACTTCTAGATCGGAACAGCACATATTCTTTAACAGTTACATCTGAATACCACCTCTCATTGATGTAAAAGCATGTCCTGCCGCCATGCGATTTCACCGTTGATTCTGCATCGCGATTCGCTCTGATCAGCTGAAAGCCTGGCAGATGAAGCACGCTGTCCAGAATGGCGTCATTCAGCCAGGTTTCCGTGAAACGCAGAGCAGCAGAGTGTGATAAATCCTTATTTGTCCGGGAGAGCAGAAGGAGTTTGTCCGTTTTGTTGGGTAGAGAACGGAGATTCGCCAGATGGATGCTAAGCAGTGCTGTCCGAAATCCGCGCTGTCTGAGCTTCACGAACGTGCCGGCTCGCTTCCCCCATCTGCGCGTCCTGCGTTTGATCAGCGCTGCCGCTCTGCTGTCCAGCAAAACATTAGAATAATCGAAAACTGGTGAAATATCGGGTGGTGTGTACTGCCAAATGTCCAGCAATTCGTCTCTGGTGAAACTGATTGCAGGGATATAACTAAAGCCAGGACAAACTAACAAAAACATAAAAACAACTGCGGACGATGCTACGGAGGCTACCATGAGCGGCACCATCTTGGATTTGATCCATAAATAGCATATTCCAATTTCATTGTGCATACAGTGTCGCTTACTGATTATCTCTCTCTTTCTTTTTTAAATTTATTTATTTTTTTTAAATAGAGATACTACCTAGTCAATATGTGACTATGGGGCCAATGTTGGTGCTTCAGTAGTGTGCAGGTTTTTGTTGACACCACGGATCATATTAAGCGGTGTTGGCAGATCAAGGTTTGTTCTTGGTTTGATCTGCCATAGTTCATGGGAATGTATTTATGTTTTTTTTTTTTAAATAGTGACGGGAAGGGTGGGGGGTGGTTTAATGGTAGACTCAACTGGTTTTATTTTCAAACTTGAAGTTTGTCTTATTATGCAGTAATTCTGTTATGTATACCTATGACTGACCTTAATATTCTGAGTTGTAATATTAATGGCCTAAATGGCCCTCACAAACGTACAGGTTTTCTGGATTTTTTTGCGAAGAAGAATGATTGATATAGTGTTAGTTCAAGAATCCCATTTGAAAGAGGAGGATATACGCAGGTGTAATAATAATGAAGTGGTATGAAGTTTATGAAGTGGTATCTCCCTCATCTTCGGATACTAAAACCAAGGGTGTCCTAATATTGGTGCGGAGGCAGGAATATTGTATTTCTTTCAGTTTATGCCCCTTGTACTCCTGACCCTACTTTTTCTCTGTTTTGTCAACCTATCTCTTGAAATTTTCGGATTTTGAAATTGTATTGGGTGCAGATATGAATTCTGTAATGTTGCATATCCTAGATATATCTGGACCAAAGGAATCACATGCTCAAGCTTTTTTTTTTTTCCTGAATATTAATCTGTCATCTTCTCCTAAATGTAATCTCTGTTCACAAGGATCTTTAGGCACGTTTTCGCATTGTTTTTTTTTTTTGGGAGTGCCCCTCTCTCTCACCTTTTTGGTCTCAGCTCTCACAGGACCTGTTATATTTGTTGGGTACAGAGATATGTTTGACTCCGCGCCATTTTTTCGTGAAACACTTTTGGGACTTCACCTTGTCCGTCCAACAAAGATGTTTACTGTTAGCTGCTCTCACAGCAGCAAAAAAATTGTTTGTCAAACGTTGGAATCCTCCTCACACAATGGACAGATGAACCTGGACTGTGTATTTGTTGGACATTATCTCGATGGAACTCTCAACTTCTCGTATACATGGATCTAATGTGGAAACTGTAAATTTATGGCATTCAGCTTTTAATGTTGTGTCATCTTTTATAAAATCCTTGTAAAAATTATTTTATTGTGGGTTGGGGTGGGTTCTAAATTTGCACAGTTGCTTTTTGTTTTTTACTACTGTTTCCAGAAAAATTTTTAATAAAAAGTGGTTAACAAAAAAAATAAAAATTCAACTGACAAACTTGCGTCCGTGGGGCCCTCCCCTTAAGGCGGAGCCCTAGTCGACCGCCTCTACTGCCTGTTGGACGGGCTGGCACTGGACCTGAGTTTCTTTCATAGGTCGAAGAAGAGTGGCCTAAGTCCAGTATGCAGTTGTTAATACCTCCAGATGACCCAGAGGTCAAAATGGCCTGCACTGCACTGCATACCTTTGCCTACCAGGTTTCAGAGATGCCTACCCGTTAGTTTCTAAGCTACTTTTCTGATTTTGCAAGACTTAAAACTCTGTAATATGGATGCTCAAAGTCAAGGAGATGCTTAAGAAAGCAAAGGCCATCACTGACTGTTGATGACCTCATGACAGTAGAAACTGCTATAAATCAGTATTATCAACAAGAGAGATTTAGGATGAGATTACCCCATTGGAGGCAGGAGCTACTGTAAAGAAAAAGTGACAGCTTTAGGCTGGATCGAGTGCTGGGAAATGGTCTTCTTAGAGTAGGAGGGAGACTTAATAAGGCTGCCATGCCTGAGTAAAAAAGGCATCCTGTTATTTTGTCTAAGCACCAGGCTTTTTCCTGACTTATCTTGAAGGATATACATCAGCAATTGGTCCATGCAAGAAGAAATGGATTAAGCCAGAAAAAAGCTTTATGGTGGGAGACATTGTTGTCATCATGGATCCCATAGCTCCTCACAGCTACTGTTGGGAAGAATAATCTAAACCTATCCTGATAAAAGTGGATTTGTCCAACTTAAGCCAGGCTCACACTGTGCGATTTAGTCCTTTATGATTGTTGTTTGTCAGACTGTACGAACATGATGATTTTTAGAAACCTCGCACTTTTCTACTCCATTTTAAACATGTGACTTCCTGTTTGTTGCTGCCGCATGTTTGAGCTCCATCAAGTTAATTCTTTATCGTCTATTTTCTAATCTTAAAATCTATTTTATACACCATCATTTTCGTTTCTATAACGTTTGAATATATCCCCTATCGTATTCTACAACAAAAACAATCAGAGCGCTTTGTTATCACTAGTTTTAATTTGATTTCTTTAGTCCGCTATTAGCTTATAGCCCGTTAGTATCACCAGCATGGTTGCCACTAATCTTGCTTACATTGTTTACATTGTTCACACATTACCATTGTTCTACTCACTGTTACTTGCTTTAATGGCAGATGTGTGTCTACCTTTGAGTGCAGGTGAGGACACGTTCGAGCTGCATTCGGTGCAGCTTGAGCTGGAGGCCGTCCAGAAGCAGATCCGCAAGCTGATGGAGAAGCAGGCCCAGCTGAGAGAGCGGAGAGCCGCGCTGGAAACATCCCGGGCTGACGCTCATAAGTCCAGGGTAAGTATACAGCGTGCTGCTAACACTCCCACCACCACTACTCCATGTATTTCTTTGCACAGACCCCGTGCACGCAGGATGTGATCTTCCCAGATGTCCTTCACTCCGGTGCTGAGACACCACAAACCCTGAGTGCAACGGAAGACGCGAGCCAGGCCCTGCGCGAGGACCTCTCTCACTCCGCCACCTCCGGTCTTCGAGATCTCCACCCGGAACCGCTTCGCTCCCCTCTGCGAGACAGAACTTAGCTGAAGGTAAAGTGCACACTCACTGTTTTCCTAGTTCTCGTGTTCTCGATGTTTCTGCGCAGATACCTGCAATCTTGAAGGATGACGAGAGCATCGGCGCGGTCGTGCTGCACGCGGGGGTTAACGACACCAAGCTGTGGCAGATGGAGGTTCTGAAGAGGGACTTTGAGAGCCTGATCGAGACGCAGCGCATCACCCGCGACGACGATCATTGTGTCAGGACCCCTTCCCAAGTATCGACGAGGACATGAAAGGTTCAGTAGACTTTTTGCTTTAAACGAATGGTTATTGTCATGGTGTAAAGAACAGCGACTGCTCTTTGTTAATATTTGGAATCTTTTCTGGGAGCGTCCTAGGCTTTTCTGTGGTGATGGCTTGCACCCCAGCAGAGTCAGAGCGGAACTCCTGTCGGACAACATCTCCAGGACGCTCCGCTCCATATGACTAGTAAGTCCATTCTCAAATAACTCCTATGATGGCTTTTGTTCTACCCACTTTATTGATAGAAGTACTTGCGTTGTCCAATCTATAAAGACTGTGTCTGTTCCCCGAATAGTGAGGTCAAAATATAAATTTAATGCAGGATCTAGAAATAATCTGATCGTGATTAAACCAGAAAAATGCGAAACAAATAAACAAAAGCAATTTTTAAAGCTTGGGGTCCTAAACATTAGATCACTCACACCCAAAGCAGTTATTGTAAATGAAATGATCACAGATAATAGTTTTGATGTACTCTGCTTGACTGAAACCTGGCTCAAACCAAATGACTATATTGGTCTGAATGAATCTACTCCACCAAGCTACTGTTATAAGCATGAGCCCCGTCAGAGCGGTCGTAGCGGTGGTGTTGCAACAATATATAGTAATATTCTCAATGATACCCAGAAAACAGGATACAGTTTTAACTCATTCAAATTACTTCTGCTTAATGTTACACTGTCAGATATGCAAAAGAAATCTGTCCTATCTCTTGCTCTGGCTACTGTGCATAGACCACAGGGGTCATATACAGATTTCCTAAAAGAATTTGCAGATTTCCTCTCAGACCTATTGGTTAATGTTGATAAAGCACTAATTGTCTGAGATTTTAACATTCACGTTGATAATACAAATGATTCGCTAGGACTTGCGTTTACTGACCTAATAAACTCTTTTGGAGTCAAGCAAAACGTCACCGGGCCCACTCATCGTTTTAATCATACGCTAGATTTAATTATATCGCATGGAATTGATCTTACTTACATAGATATCGTACCTCCAAGTGATGATGTTACTGATCATTTCCTTGTATCGTGCATGCTGAGTATTCCTGATATTAACTATATGGCTCCACGTTATCATCTGGGCAGAACTATTGTTCCAGCCACCAAAGACAGATTCATAAATAACCTGCCTGATTTATCTCAACTGCTCTGGAAAAACAGTATATCCAACTATAGACAGGTTTTAAAAGCTTCCAGGGCAGAGCATATCCGCAAACTCATAGAAAATAACCAAAACAATTCAAGGTTTTTATTTAGCACAGTGGCTAGATTAACAAATAACCAGATGCCACATATTCGCTCACAGTTTAATAGTAATGACCTTATGAATTTCTTCACTGATAAAATAGATAACATCAGAAATACAATAACAAATATAGATTCTGCAGCGTCTAGTACTTCAGCTCCATTCATCGCACCCAAAGAAAAACTGCAGTGCTTTACAACTATAGGACAGGAAGAGCTAAATAAACTTATCACTGCATCTAAACCAACAACATGCCTATTAGATCCTGTACCCACTAAATTACTGAAAGAGTTGTTACCTGTAGCAGAAGAACCGCTTCTCAATATTAATAACTCATCGATATCTTTAGGTCACGTCCCAAACTCTTAAAACAGATGTGTTAAAACAACACAACCTGTGTTATATTTTAACACACCTGTGTGTCTAGTTAAGGACAACACATTTTGTGTTAATTTTAACTCAACCAGTGTTATTCTTCTTAACACAGGCAGTGTGTTAAAATTTAACACACTAATGTGTCATAAATCACACGATTTGCGTCATAGATGTGCTATTCTTAATCAGTTAAAATGCATGCAATACAAAAAAACTATAAAAAAATACATAAATAATATATATATTTATATATTTATATATATATATATATATATATATATATATATATATATATTAAAACTTGACTGCTACAGTTACACCGTCAATTTTCACGTGATTTGAATACTGAACATTAATAATACAAAAAGTAGTTCACAAGCACTGTTAGAATGAACAACATCTACCCCGCTAGAAATGTAAAGTTCTCAGGACGTCCCGCCGGTGTCAATGATGTTCTCAGAACGTTTCCCGAGATGCTCATGATTTGGAGTTCTTTAAAGGGTGGGCGACGTTATTTGGAGGACCTTCAGAGATTAACACTACTCAGAGACAAAAGTGCTTAATGAGAATTAACAGAGGTTTAGATGTTAGTTTCATTTCACAAAACGTCACCATCACCATCACTGTGGTCAGTGTTTGCTTTAGTTGGGCTCTTGACCCTTGACTTTATAACACTAGTTTTTCTCTGACTGTTGTAAATCTTTGTTTGCAAATCACTTTTATTATGACAAAAGAAAACACGATCAGTCGGTTTTGGTTGATCAGTGATCTGTTTAAAAAATATATGTATATTTGTCTAAATCTGTGATTATGGTTGATTAAAATTATTTTAGTGTTGTTTTAACCACATAATTTGTTGGATATAATAATATTAATAAAAAACAGAGATACAAACATTCATCAAGAATCAGCATATGAATCTCAATGATGGTTACCATAAACAAAAAGCTTCATGCTGAAGTGCATTCTGGATGCACCAATCAAAACTCATTCATGGCTCCCAGAATGCATTGCAACACGAATAAATTATGCACCTGAATTGTCTTAGTATTTTCTTTTATTATTATTATTTGCTTTAATTGTTGCTATTTTTGATGTGACTTTATAATAGCTTGCTTTGTGATGTTCAAAGATGTTTATCTGAATATTTTGTTGATTGTCACCATTGTTGAGATTCATATGCAGATTCTTCATGTCAATGTATGCCATAAACAAAAGCTTTTTGTCCACAATTGTTTTAAGTGTCCAAACACTGTTAAAATTCAGTCTTCAGAAACCAACTTCTAAACCTAGCTTCTTTTCTCAACACTGTGAAATGCAACAGTCAGTGAAACAAGCATGATGATGCTTGCTACATGATGATTGCTACCAGCATCATATTTTCTCCAAGTTTTCTTTGCTACATTAATGTGCTTTGTGAACACAAAACTACACCAATAAAATAAAAGGAAAAAAAAAATCATAGTTTTGTAAAGTTACAAGAGCCCAAATAAAGCAAACACTGACGATGGTGATGGTGACGTTTTGTGAAATGAAACGCATCTAAACATCTGTTAATTCTCATTAAGCACTTTTGTATGACAGAAATAAAGTCAAACTGGTTAGTAATAAGTGAAGCTGGTGATGCTGTTTGTGGAGGTGTTTAATCCTTGAGATATTTAATGTGTTTTATTTCAGTTGATTTCCTCTAAGTCTGTGACTAAGTCAGTTGTAGTTGTGTTTCTGTTTGTCTCTCTCTGTTTTTCTGTTTCTCTTTCCTTCAGTAATTCTGCTTGTTAACATTCTCATTAAGTTCAGTTCTGCTTCAGTGTTACTTTAACACTCTGTATTGTGGGACCAAACACACTCTGAGCAGTGTTAATCCCTGAAGGTCCTCCAAATAACGTCCCCCAACACTTTAAAGAGCTCCACATCATGATCATCTCGGGAAACGTTCTGGGAACGTCATTGACATCGGCGGGACGCTCTGAGAATGCTCTGGGAACATTACATTTCTAGCGGCAAAATCCATTTACCTGACATGAGTGCATCTACGTCATCCACCAATGAAAAAACAGGCATGAATTTGGTTAACAGCTTGTGGAGTGATGTAGGCAGCAATGTGATTGGATGATAGTTAACACATATTGTGTTGGACACACTGTGTTGTTTCTCTCTCTCTCTCTTTATTTTTACACATGATCAACTTAAAATTACACAAAATGTGTTAAAATGCCCATAACACGAAAAAATGTGTTATTATTTAACACATCCTTTTTGAGAGTGTAGGATAACAAAGTCAACTAAAGGATGTAGAGCTTTTTCACATTTGGCTCCCAAACTCTGGAATAGCCTTCCTGATAACGTCCGGGTTTCAAACACACTCTCTTTGTTTAAATCTTGATTAAAGACACATCTCTTTAGCCAAGCATTCACATAATGCATCTCATAATCTTGTACTGCAGTTATATCTGATCAAATACACATTATTGTTCTTTAGCTTGGGTTGAATAAATCATTTTGCGGAGCCGGAGTTTATGGCGGTTAGAAGAAATCTCTAGCATTAATTCTGATCATGGCTTGAGACAGTTTGATGTTCGTCGTAGGAGAAGTCACACGGCAGGACTGTGTGCCAAATCGGTGAACATGTCAAACCAGCGATCAAAGACTACAGTTTTTAGTCTAGGATTATAGGAATCTTTTAGCAAAAATCGCACAGTGTGAGCTGGGCTTTAGGATGAAAACAGTCCAGTTGGTTAGGGATGTCTCCAAAATTTGTCTATTGTTGGCAGCAGAGAACTGAAGCTGAATCGGAATTTCAGTACTTTGTTTATGGCTCCTTTTATGCTGTTTAATTGTGAATTTATATTAATACAATTATTAGGGTGTGGGAGCTAAAATGCAATGATAATTTAAGCACTAGAGGGCAATGTGCACTGTGGTGAGTAGACATAGGTCAAAAGTTCACATCACATGATATTAGCCTTCCCTTGAGGTTGTATTGGACTGGTACGGGTGGCGGGAACTTATGGTTCTTTCCATAACTTATGTTTAGTAATTGTTGCTTATCCATTAAATTAACAAGTCAAGAAACAGACATTGCTTTGTGGAAATTGTTTATTCTAACCTATGTCAAGAACGACTTACCACCCTACCCTTGTTATAGGAAAGCCACTACAAACAGTAATACATTTTTGTGATTCCTACATTATTTATGAAGTTACACAGGTAATAGAGAAGAGCAAACCCTTAAACATTAATTTGATTGTTTTGTTGTGCATCTCTGACAAACACTGCAAAGTTTCTATGACACAGATTTGATCTTCATGCTGATTGATTTCATACCGATATCATAACCCTTCCAGGTTGACCATACATTTCCAATGCCGGTATGGGTGTTGTCTTGTCCCCATATATACACACCATTGGGGTTTGTTTTCATGCAGTCTTTGTACCAAAATGCCCCTAGACGAAGTTTGGCACAGTTGTCGTTGGAGTCATTGTCTTGGTCTTTGTCTAAGGTGGTGAACTTCTTGCCATTATGTTCATTTAAAGAGTTACCTGCAGAGAGGAAGAGCATCATTGAAGACAATTACTCAATGGATATGACTTTTCATGAGCATAAACAGTGTTGGGTAAGTTACTTTAAAAACAAAATAATTAATTACTAGCTACTAATGACATCTTCAACAGTGTAATTAGATTACTGCACTAATTACTCTCTCTAAAAAGTATTGCATTACTTTCTAAATCCCATATTAACCATGACCAAATGAACAATAATTGAAACTCTAGCTTTTAATTCTTTGAAACAAATAATATAAAATTGCATAATTTAACCTTGAACTAACCAGACAGGTTACATAAAAAAGCATACATTTTAACATCAGACATTACATTTTGATGTTAAATCCACTATTGTTTTATATAGAATTATTCTTTAGTGTATGCTGTATTTAATTTAACATTTACACTGAAAGTAATTGTAATTAAATGACAGACAAAACATTAAGAGTAATACTTTAGTTTTTCAAGAGAAAGTAATTCAAATTCCAGTAATTATTTACTTAAGCATTACACCCAACGCTGAGTGTAAAAGAAAGTGTCCTACCAGCTCCTCCATCAGTGAATCCAGAAACATGCAGTTTATACCCATCATCTTCACTATCCACAGAGAAGGAAGAGTACAGAGCAAAAACTCTGTTTCCAGTGAAGTCCTCCAGATCCACTCTCAGCATGTACTTCCTGTTGCTTGTCAGCTGGTACATGTTCTCCAGCCCTGATCAAACACACACATAAAGAACAAGTTCAACCAAATACTGGACATGAACATCCACACAAACACACACGAAGAACACATTCAACCAAACACTGGACACGAACATCCACACAAACACACACCCGAAGAACACGTTCAACCAAACATTGGACATGAACATCCACACAAACACACACATGAAGAACACATTCAACCAAAAACTGGACATGAACATCCACACAAACACACACATGAAGAACACATTCAACGAAACACTGGACATGAACATCCACACAAACACACTGGACATGAACATCCACACAAACACACACATAAAGAACACGTTCAACGAAACACTGGACATGAACATCCACACAAACACATACTGGACATGAACATCCACAGAAACACACACATGAAGAACACGTTCAAACAAACACTGGACATGAACATCCACACAAACACACTCATGAAGAACACGTTCAACCAAACACTGGACATGAACATCCACACAAACACACTCATGAAGAACACGTTCAAACAAACACTGGACATGAACATCCACAAAAACACACTCATGAAGAACACGTTCAACCAAACACTGGACATGAACATCTACACAAACACACATGAAAAACACGCTCAACCAAACACTGACATGAACATCCACACAAACACACACATGAAGAACATGTTCAACCAAACACTGGACATGAACATCCACACAAACACACACGAAGAACACGTTCAACCAAACACTGACATGAACATCCACACAAACACACAAGAAGAACACGTTCAACCAAACACTGGACACGAACATCCACACAAACACACACATGAAGAACACATTCAACCAAACACTGGATATGAACATCCACACAAACACACACATGAAGAACATGTTCAACCAAACACTGGACATGAACATCCACACAAACACACACGAAGAACACGTTCAACCAAACACTGACATGAACATCCACACAAACACACACATGAAGAACTTGTTCAACCAAACACTGGACATGAACATGCACACAAACACACACGAAGAACACGTTCAACCAAACACTGACATGAACATCCACACAAACACACAAGAAGAACACGTTCAACCAAACACTGGACACGAACATCCACACAAACACACACATGAAGAACACATTCAACCAAACACTGGACATGAACATCCACACAAACACACACATGAAGAAAACGTTCAACCAAATACTGACATGAACATCCACACAAACACACAAGAAGAACACATTCAACCAAACACTGGACATGAACATCCACACAAACACACACATGAAGAAAACGTTCAACCAAACACTGACATGAACATCCACACAAACACACAAGAAGAACACGTTCAACCAAACACTGGACACGAACATCCACACAAACACACACATGAAGAACACGTTCAACCAAACACTGGACATGAACATCCACACAAACACACACATGAAGAACAAGTTCAACCAAACACTGGACATGAACATCCACACAAACACACACATGAAGAACACGTTCAACCAAACACTGGACATGAACATCCACACAAACACACACATGAAGAACACGTTCAACCAAACACTGGACATGAACATCCACACAAACACACACATGAAGAACATGTTCAGCCAAAAACTGGACATGAACATCCACACAAACACACACGAAGAACATGTTCAACCAAACACTGACATGAACATCCACACAAACACACAAGAAGAACACGTTCAACCAAACACTGACATGAACATCCACACAAACACACAAGAAGAACACGTTCAACCAAACACTGACACGAACATCCACACAAATACACACATGAAGAACTCGTTCACCCAAACACTGGACATGAACATCCACACAAACACACACCTGAAGAACACGTTCAACCAAACACTGGACATGAACATCCACACAAACACACACATGAAGAACATATTCAGCCAAAAACTGGACATGAACATCCACACAAACACACACGAAGAACACGTTCAACCAAACACTGACATGAACATCCACACAAACACACAAGAAGAACACGTTCAACCAAACACTGACACGAACATCCACACAAACACACAAGAAGAACACGTTCAACCAAACACTGACACGAACATCCACACAAACACACACATGAAGAACTCGTTCACCCAAACACTGGACATGAACATCCACACAAACACACACCTGAAGAACACGTTCAACCAAACACTGGACATGAACATCCACACAAACACACATGAAGAACACGTTCAACCAAACACTGGACATGAACATCCACACAAACACACACGAAGAACACGTTCAACCAAACACTGACATGAACATCCACACAAACACACAAGAAGAACACGTTCAACCAAACACTGGACATGAACATCCACACAAACACACATGAAGAACACGTTCAACCAAACACTGGACACGAACATCCACACAAACACACACCTGAAGAACACGTTCAACCAAACACTGGACATGAACATCCACACAAACACACATGAAGAACACGTTCAACCAAACACTGGACATGAACATCCACACAAACACACACGAAGAACACATTCAACCAAACATTGACATGAACATCCACACAAACACACAAGAAGAACACGTTCAACCAAACACTGGACATGAACATCCACACAAACACACATGAAGAACACGTTCAACCAAACACTGGACACGAACATCCACACAAACACACACATGAAGAACACGTTCAACCAAACACTGAACATGAACATCCACAGAAACACACGTGAAGAGCACGTTCAACCAAACACTGGACATGAACATCCACACAAACACACGTGAAGAGCACGTTCAACCAAACACTGGACATGAACATCCACACAAACACACACATGAAGAACACGGTCAACCAAACATTGGACATGAACATCCACACAAACACATGAAGATCACGTTCAACCAAACACTGGACATGAACATCCACACAAACACACATGAAGAACACGTTCAACCAAACACTGGACACGAACATCCACACAAACACACACATGAAGAACACGTTCAACCAAACACTGAACATGAACATCCACAGAAACACACGTGAAGAGCACGTTCAACCAAACACTGGACATGAACATCCACACAAACACACGTGAAGAGCACGTTCAACCAAACACTGGACATGAACATCCACACAAACACACACATGAAGAACACGGTCAACCAAACATTGGACATGAACATCCACACAAACACATGAAGATCACGTTCAACCAAACACTGGACATGAACATCCACACAAACACACATGAAGAACACGTTCAACCAAACACTGGACACGAACATCCACACAAACACACACATGAAGAACACGTTCAACCAAACACTGAACATGAACATCCACAGAAACACACGTGAAGAGCACGTTCAACCAAACACTGGACATGAACATCCACACAAACACACGTGAAGAGCACGTTCAACCAAACACTGGACATGAACATCCACACAAACACACACATGAAGAACACGGTCAACCAAACATTGGACATGAACATCCACACAAACACATGAAGATCACGTTCAACCAAACACTGGACATGAACATCCACACAAACGGACACACGCTGTGAGATCTTACCTAGCCAGTATTCACTCTCCACATTCCCAAATCCTCTCTTGTACTGATTCCACGGCCGATAGAAATTCACACTGCCATCTATTCTCCTCTGAATCACCTGTGAGGAGTTTATATAGAATGTATGATTCATAATGAATATTCTGTTTTCTGTTTAATGATCTAAAGTCATATTCATACCGTCCATCCTCCATTTTCTTCATTGTTCCCATCTGAGATCATCTCACAGTAAACTGAGACAGGAATGTCACCTGTTGGATAGATGGAGTAAATCCCACTGATGGTTTGTCCTGAGTTATAGATGTCAGAACAGTCCATGTCATCCTGACTGCATTCACTCATCAGTACAGCTGGAAGAAGTGATGCCAGAAACACCATAATCTACAGAGACAGAGAGAGAAAGAGATAAATGTCACACTGAAATGAAGCTGAAGCTGTCGGAAATGTAGATTTATGAACTTACTGCCATCTTCTCAGTTTCTTTTCAGTAGATCCCAGCAGAAATCTGTTTTATCTAGATAAAAATAAGTTGTATAAATGTCTGAATGATATGTAAGATAAATGAAGAATGAAACAGTAACTCACCGTTTGTGTTGTGTCATTTGTGTTCTTCAGTCTGACCTAAACATTCAGAGACTCCTCCTCTGTGTTAACATAGAAACTTACATTACAAGGACCAATATTTTAGATGCAAATAAAATACAGTTTTAACATGCAGTCACAAGCTGTGCTTGCAGTGCCTTGGCCCTGATTGCTGCTTGATTGGAAGCAGTCCATAAAAGAATCTGGTCAAAAATTGTAAAAAATTGGCACATAAATAGCGGAGCACCTGCCCAGAGGAAAAAATGTATTGCTCAGTGGTTGTTTTTTCCTAAACTCAGGACACTTAGCTGTGATTTTCATATGTATCTCTCATTTTAGTATCAACAGTGCTTCAGATTTCTCCTAAAATTCCTTGGGAGAAATAAGAAATAGACACAAATGTCCAAAATGTGAATGTGAGAAACATCACATTCTTGTCTTGCTGTAATCTCTGAGACACCATTATAATTTTCAGAGGTAGCTCTTTTTGGATTTTATTTAGGGTTTTCACCTTTAATGGACAGGACAGTTAGAGAAGAGAAATGGAATAATAGTAGAAGCAAGAGGAGAACAGGAGCAGGAAAGTCCCTTCAGCCAAACTTGAACTCATGCTGCTTGAGATGTAGATGTGTAGATGTAGATGTTTTGCCCATAAGGCTATACTTCTGATCTGGTTGCTCTAAGCTCAGGATACCAAGGACTGATTCTCAATGTCTTATGTCTCTTATTTGTCTTCAGATGTCTTCAATTTTATTAAGGAGAAACATGTTACATTTTACATTTTTCCTAATGTTGTAAATACTGAAAATATCCTTTAAATAGCATTACAGTTCAGAATATCAAGAATTACTTCATGAAATTTATCTTCAAATACATAGCATTGTATATGCAGCACATTTTCCAAACAGAATAGAAAGGGAATAAGTAAGGGGTTGAAGTTTATTGTAAGATAAATGCTTTATTTTGTAACACCTGTAACACTTATTTGTCTTGCAAACCCCATTTTGCATGCATGTAAATATAGGTCATGACTTCATTACATACAGCAAGAGAATAGAGCTGTGCAGTGTATGTGCATAGGGCACAACATTTGTTCTTGGAAATAGTCATGTACTGGATGCCTTTATCAGTAACAGTAAACCTGGGCCCGGCTGCAAGAAAGCCCTTAAAGGAATCCCCGGCTATTAAGACATGTATAGCTTAATATAATGTAAATGATGTCTCTTTCTGAAATATGTAGTAGAAAACCCATTAAAGATTTATGTTATTTTAAAAAATCACATTGTTTTATACATATTTTGAACTATGGGGGGCGCCATTATTCTGATGACGTAAAATGGTTGCACTTGGAGTGCTACTAGCGCTACCTGTTGCTGTTTTTACCACAACATAACTCAGAATAGACAACTCGGAAAATAAAATACTGATATGATGACCACAGCTACTGAAAGAGCTTACAGGTGGCGATGGATATAAGTATAGATTTAAACCAAATGCTGTACCATGGATTTTTCCCCACAAGGAGTCTAAACGCCCATCGAGGGAAATCCGCGCTGAGAAACTCCTCTAGTGGCCGCGCGTCATGACATGATGTTTTGCGGTAAAAAGCGCCAGTAGCTCACTGAGTGCAACCATTTGACGTCATCGACGCAGAATGTACGGTGCACATAAAATAATGGCGCTCCCCATAGTCCAAAAGCGATGTCGATTTTTTTAAATAACATAGATTTTCATGGGTTTTCTACTACATCTTTCAATAAGAGACATCATTTACGTTATATTAAGCTATAGATGTCTTAATACCCAGGGATCCCTTTAAGCAAAGAAATCCCTTAGTAATACTAAGGGTACCATTAGTGAAACTTGGGTTGCATGAAAAAGCCTAACGGTCAACTTAAGGAACTTTAAGTATGCCACCTTAACAGGGTGGCCCTTATTGGTTTTTTTTTTTTTTTTTTTTTGAAATGTTAACCTCTCACCCCCTCATTTGTTTCTCCACTAGAAGTTAGTTATGTATGCAAAATTCCATCCAGATAATTTGTCATATAGAGTGTGCTCGAAGAATGTACTTTTTTTTTTAATCAATAGGCACTTCAAGAGCTGATTTGTGATATTAGCAAAGTTTTTGTTCACTGATAAAATGTTGAATGTTTCTAATGTCAGAGATGAGGAGCAATTGTGTTCTATTGGTCAGAAAGTCAGACTTGTAACCTGAAGGTCTTGGGTTCGAGTCTCAGTACCAGTAGGGATTGTAGGTGGGGGGGAGTGAATGACCAGCACTCTCTTCCACCCTCAATACTACTGAGATGCCATTGAACAAGACACCAAACTGTTCCAGTTGGCGTTGGAGCAAATAGCTGCCTACTGCTCTGGGGGTGTATTCACAGTTTGTGTGTGAGTTGTGTTTACTACTCACTGCTGTATGTGTGCATTTGGATGGGTTAAGTGCAGAGCACATAGTCTGAGTATGGGTTACCATGCTTCGCAACATGTCACGACAATGGCAGAACACTTGTAACTTCATTATGAATTTTCGTTCCTAGGTCTGAGAGTTCGGACTCGAACTCGGGACACCTGAAGTGCACCGTAAAATCCCCAGTGTTAAATCAACACTGCTCAGAGTGTATTTGGTCCCACTCCAAATAGTGTTGAAGTTAATGAGATAATTAAGTGATTAATTAAGTGCCGATTGAGCATTAGAGATGAACACCTGCTGTTAACAAGCAGAATCACTGAAGAAAAAGAGAAACACAAGAACTACAAATGACTGCAGCCACAGCCTTATATAAAATCAACTGAAATAAAAGTCATTAAATCTCTCAAGATCTCAGCAGAGGAGGATTAAAAAACTCACCAGCAGCACCAACTTCACTCATTACGGGGAAGTCGTGGCCTAATGGTTAGAGAGTTGTGCTTGTAACCTGAAGGTTGCTGGTTCGATTCTCACACCGGCAGGAATTGAAGGTGGGGATTGTGAATGAACAGCACTCTCTCTGCCTTCGATACCATGACTGAGGTGCCCTTGAGCAAGGCATTGAACCCCCAATTGCTCCCCGGGCGCTGGAGCAATGGCTGCCCACTGCTCCGGGTGTGTGTTCACGGTGTGTGTGTGCGCGCGTTTGTTCACTATTCACTGCTGTGTGTGTGCACTTGGATGGGTTAAATGCAGAGCACCAATTTCGAGTATGGGTCACCGTACTTGACAATACATCACGACTTTCACTTTACTAACCAGTCTGACCATATTTCTGTCAGACATCTGCAGAAGATCTTATTGAGAATTAACAGACGTTCTATTTCATTCGTACTGACCGCCAGAGGCAGTGCTTACATTGAATAATATCTCTTGCTCATGCGCAGGTCGAGTCTAATAACAACAAAGTCATGACGTGACCCAGAATGTCATGGAGATCTCCCCTATTTAATCCCGTGACATCCGGCAAACTGTCTCTATAATCTTCTCGCATACATGCAAGACTGCATCCTCCAGGGGTTGCGGCGGATCAAGTTCATTTATCATCGGAAGTACAATATCTGTCTGTTTATTTGGACGCAGAAAGCTATGGTAAGCTTGTGGACATATGATGGAGAGTGGTTTTCGCTCCGTAAAGTCTAGTTGGGATTAACTATGTTGATATAGTAGGTTGGTGAGTGCTTTCGCTCTTAACAACCGAACATTATCTTTGGTTACAGACAGTTGACTCACTGGCATCATTCATCCCGCATGACGGGCTGCCCTGACAATAACCTTTGTCTAGTGGTGTTATACTATCACAAGTGTTTTCACCCTGTATAGTCCTTGTATCACATCTGATATTTCTATTATACTAGGTAATATCAGCACTCGGTCCTGTTAAAAAAACCCACACACACAACGAACACTATTGTTTCGTTAAGTATATTGTGGCACCCATAGTGTTCTCGCTCGGGCATTAGTAATACTGTTGTGGCAGCATGGAACAACTTAGCCTGACATGCACTGTGTGCAGGGCTCTTCTACAAGACTATCATGGACATGACTGCTGCCCACACTGTAAAAAATGATTCACTATATTTACTCAATAAAATTTTTCAAAATATTACAAGCAATATTATTAATTAATTCAACACATTAGATTTAATTAGAATTAATCAAATGAAATGCTTACAATTAACCATTCAAAATGAGTAAAATAGCATGAAAAAAATTAAGTAAACTTTAAACAAAATTATTGGTTTCATTGGACAAAAAAACAACACTATGCTAAAGAATACTATATGCATGCCATGCCAGTAGTTGGCGATCAAGAAACAACCCGCAAAAATGTAATATGCATGCACATGACGTCAACTTTTTCACAAATTAATGTAGCAAATTAGCTCAATGTGAGATGACATAATTAATCATAACGGGTTGTTATCAATTATATTCATCTTCAGGAATTAACTGTAGCATTAATAGTACAATAAAATGATTCGTTCGTCTGCAGTATGGAGAGTTTTAATTGTCTATTGACTCTAAGGACAATTATTTCTCTGGCCACGAAAAATACTTTCCTTACTCATACATTGCTCACAGAGCATGTAACAAAACCAGACGTTAAAGTGACCTCCTGAGCAGCAGACACAGACAGCCAAGGGTGAATACATATGGATGTTTATTAAACTACACTACAGGGGAACATGCAACATCTAACTAGACACAAACTTACACACATTAAACATAGATGCCAACGCAAGGAAAGAAGGGAGAGAGAGGGAGCACTCGCACGCAAGAGAGAAGAGTGTAATGGCAGTATTTACACATCAGCTAACCACAACCTGTTAAGAACCATCAGAGAAACATATCACCTTAATTAAAAGGGGTCGAAGCCTAGAAGCGCATCTAAACAGTTAACAAGCGGTTACTTGCATTGGTTTTGGTTTGTGCTGAGTAAAGTGTCCTGGTGCATTTCAATGCGTAGATTCTGATGAATTCCTTTAGGAGTGAAAGCTTCGTCATTCCAGCCATGGGTTGATTGGTCCAAAGTGAATCGACAAAGTTGCTGAACTGCCAGAAGCTCGGACTCTCCCCGGAAGGGGAGTCGCGAGGTTTCCAAGGTAAGATGTGTGTCTCCCGGGAATCGAAAGTAAAGAGAAGAACCCCCTTTTTGGGTGTGGGAGAAGTTTTATCTGGTTTCCCTGTAACACCCATTTTGGTTAGTTTGACCAATAACAAGGCGCATAGTTTCAACGGGAAAGTGTTTCTTTATCCCACTTGACACCTCATTTGCATGTTTTATGACTGGTCTGAAGAATCGGTGTAATTTTTCCACAGTACAGTAAGAATAGTATGATGCATTTCACAATCACATAGTGTACATTATTGTTTGAGGAATAAAGAGCAGATCATTTTACCAAGAAAGAAACACCTAGAAGATATTAAACCAGAGATACATTCATATACCTGAGTGTTTAGAGCTTACTAATACAAATAACAAGTGGTAACTAGGCTAATGTAATAAGGAAACACACAAACAACACATGCATATACCAGATACATTTGTAACTGATTAATTATGGTCTAAATAAAGAAAATGTCTCTATGTGTGTGTGTTATGTGGATTGTAATTGTGGAGGTAGTCCACTGGTCAGCCAGGCCACTGGTGCCTGGTACCGAGGGTCATTTAGTTCTCTTTGGAATGTGTTTGAAGTCTGATGGAGAAAACAGAGAGTCGATCTGTTCAGCATCTTTTTGACAGTGGGGAGACAACCATTGGCAATTTAGCACCCATATAAATGTAGAATGTGGGGCCAGGTCTGTGAATTATATGCAAATGTCAAAAGGCTAAAAGGGTCTCTTAAGACATAAAATCCCAACGACCACCAAGGATCATAAGCAAGTGTTACACAACAGTCTTTGCCAGGTCCATAATTTTAAAAGTCAAGGCAAGTAAGTAGTACTGGGGTGTAGGATCAGAACGAGTCAGACAAAGTTAAGATTCGATCCGAACATTGAAACATGAGGAGCCGAAATTCCAGAGAGGATCCCAAGGCTGCAAAAGGATGTTCGTCATAAATCAGATTCCTAGCTCCATCCCTCTGAAGAAAGCAAACCAACAAGCCTCTTTCACAGAACAGCTTGCAACATTCAAACAAAAGAACACTTATTGACAATTCTAATGAAGGAAGGAAACTGTCAAATTTGGGGCAAGTAATCAGAACTGATGGTCAAAAAGATGGCCGTTACATGTAAATCTGTGATCGAAATCACGAGCTAGAGACTTCATTGGGTGGATCACCCCAGCTCTCCACATAGAACCTTTTAACCTCTCTAGTCTTCACAGAACATGTCCTTATGTTCACAGAATGGTACAGAAACTGCTTTTTCACATATAGATGCACCAAAATCATCTAAAAGGACTTATGAGACTTATCATGTTTATGCATAATCCCATATCATGTATGTAACCCATACAATTAACTATCATGTTTTAATCACATATTATGTATGTCTTTTTAATAACTATGGAATAGCTTAAGAGTTAATATTCATGTTTGGTATGTATGAGTTTGAAAAATCATGCTTTAAATGTTTCTTCCAATCAATTCTTTGTCAAAAGTATCATAGTCGTGGTAGAGAAATCATGTCCAAAATTATACTTTACAAGAGCGGGACAATTCGGACCATATGACTGATAAGATAACATTTTAGATTTATGAATGGGGAGGAGAAACATACAACACCACGAGCCAAGATCATTTCTAATTGGTCAAGACGTCCAGATAGGACGGTCTAGAAGCCGAGTTTAAATACTCAGGACACCATCAAACTCTCTCTTCCTCTTGGTTCCTCTCGTGCTTCTTCTTCTCTTTTGCCACCGCATTTTGACGCTGCTCTTTGAGCGTGCTCTGGCCTACGTGCCAGCTGCCAACACAATGAGAAGAAAACACACCTAGTCTCATTACATTCTTTTATTCTTTTACTTTAATTTCTTGTCTTTCTGTGAGAGTTTCGTTAAGTTAAGTTTTCCGCAAAGTCCAGCTCCGACTGCACCCGCTGTCGAATCAGATCCCTACCCGCCTAATGTGTTATTCCCTGATCGATCCTCTACCAGAAACTATACGAACCAGTCAGATAGCATAGAAATTGATTTTAGTGATTTTTTTAGTGTTTCCCGCTCTGTGCAGCGCACTGTCAATTTGCCAAAACAAACAAAACGTGCTATCAGTGATTTCCGCCTCTAGAGGCCGCTCTCCTACTGTATAATGACAGAAGACCCTTCTCAGCCACTCCAGCAACAGACGCGACACGGAAAACTATCGGCATGGATTTTTGCCAATAACCGATAGTTCCGCAAATCAACTATCGGTGCCGATTCATCGGTACAACCGATGAATCGGTCGACCTCTATTCGGTACTCACAGAGGTGGAAAGTCCAGGGGCCAAAGAGTAAAAGTCCTGCCATATTTTTGTTCCACCCATGAACTCAGCAGCTGATATCACCAGAGGAGGGACCAAGTCATTTCTTTCAAGTCACAAGCAAGTCTCAAGTCAAATCCCAGGTCCTCAAAGAGTTAAAGTTAATGATATAATTAAGTGACTAATTAAATGATGATTGAGCATTAGTAATGAACACCTGATGTTAACAATCAACATCACTGAAGAAAAGAGAAACAAGAAATACAACTGACTTCAGCCACAGCATTGGATGAAGTCAACTGGAGGGGGGAAAAAAAACAAACAAAAAAAAACAACTTTCCACCATAATTGTGGTCAGAGTTTGCTTTAGTTGGGCTCTTGAGGCTTTTAGTAATTCAAAGAAATTAGCTTCTAAACAATTGCAATATTGTTTCACAGCAAACATTTTTGCAATGCTGAAACAAACCTTGAAGTAGCAGATTAGCTTTGCTTTCATGCTGTAGTGTCACAGGGTTGAATATGCAAAACCTGAACATATGAATGAAACAAGGAAACCAAATTTATTTTGGATATAATCAAACCAGCTCACGGTGACTATCTGATCACTGTAGAGTACTGACTTCTCTGCTTTACAACACCACATGCATTGCAACAGAGAGAGATCTAATACAGGAGTCAAGGGTCAAGTGCCCAACTAAAGCAAATACTGATCTCCATGATGGTGGCATCATTTTAACCAATGAAACAACATCTGATCCTCTGTAATTCTCAATAACAGCATGTGTTCATCACTAATGCACAATCATCATTTAATTAGTCATTTAATTATATCATTAACTTTAACTATTTGAGGACTTGGGATTTGACTTGAGACTTGCTTGTGACTTGAAAGGAATGACTAGGTTCCTCCTCTGGTGAAATCAGCTGCTGAGTTCATGGGTGGAACAAAAATATGGCAGGACTTTTACTCTTTGACCCCTGGACTTTCCACCTCTGCCTACTCACAACACAACCAAATACATAAACACACAGCAAGTAACACAGACCACAATAGGAGGACCCCAACAATGCCAAAATTACCCCAACAAAACGAAAATTAACCATGGTTTTATTATAGTATAAGTCCCAGCAATCAGGGGAGGTCCTCCAGACGTTCCGAACGTCCGTTTAGGTCCACAGTACGTCTGCCTTGTAACGTTCGCAGGCGGATGTTCGGAGGACGTCCGGATTTGGTCCGCTGTGTAACGTTCGCTGGCGGACATTTTGAGGACATCCGGTTTTGGTCCGCTTTGTAACGTTCGCAGACGGACTTTCTGAGGACGTCCACTTACGTCCGTATTTGGTCCTCTTTTTGACGTTCACTGGTGGACGTTCGGAGGACATTCGTCCAAGCCAATTTGCAAACGTCCCTGTTTCATCCCTCATCTGCCATTTTCATTACAACACTTGAAAAATCCAGTCGCCCATGCGTGGGCTTTTATCAGATCTGACACCTTGCAACTCAGACAAAGAGAGTTGACAAAATTAAACTAAAATATAAACTCATGTTGGATTTTAAAGGGTATTAGGGTGAAGTCAGCTAAAATGGGCTATCAGGTAAAATGGGCCATATAAGGTTGTAGCGTCATATCTCTTAAAATTTTTATAGTCAGTCACAATAACTGATCTTGCATTGTTGCTTCAACACTTGTTGACATGTAACAATAATTTTGATTGGTCTGAGTTTCTTAAGGCAGGCAGGGCAGAGTGTAACATTAAGCTTGTCAGAGAAGTGAGCCACATAGTAAATTTCATTCATCTCTAATAAGGGTAGGCCTACTAAAGCAATTAAAAGTATGCTTACCAACAAAGTTTGTTAAGACATGCTCTTTCAAATAAAAAAAATTGTAATTTAAAAAATAAACTTCAGTTTTTGTGAAAAAGGTTATTTTATGTATAAATGGCTGGTTAAGCTAAAATGGGCCACAATTTTCAGGTAAAATGGGCTGCATACACACAGACATTTTTACACAGAAATTGAGGGTGAAAATAAGTTTATAGGCCTAGATATGTATGCATACAAAATCTTGTCTTTAAAAAAAAATACATACACACATACACTACCATTCAAATGTTTTTGAACAGTGAGATTTTTAATGTTTTTAAAGAAGTCTCTTCTGTTCACCAAGCCTGCATTTATTTGATCCAAGGTACAGCAAAAACAGTAAAATTTTGAAATATTTTTGCTATTTAAAATAACCGTTTTCTATTTGAATATATTTTAAAATGTAATTTATTCCTGTGATTAAAGCTAAATTTTCAGCATTGTTACTCTAGTCACATGTTCCTTCAGAAATCATTCTAATATTCTGATTTGCTGTTCTAGATTTTTTTTTTATTCAGTTGAGTACATTTTTTTTTTTCAGGATTATTTGATGAATAGGAAGATCCAAAGATCAGCATTTATCTGAAATAAAAGCTTTTGAAACATTATACAATATACCATTCAAAAGCTAGGAGTTGATAGTTCATAAATATGTTGATAGTTGAAAATATTTCAAAATGTTACTGTTTTTGCTGTCCTTTAAATCAAATAAATGCAGGCTTGGTGAGCAGAAGTCAAGTCAAGTCAAGTCAAGTCGAGCTTTATTGTCATTCTGCTACATGTGTGGACATATAGTGGAACGAAATGTCGTGTCTCGCAGGACCACGGTGCTACATACTAGTTAAACCTAAGATAAACATACAACAATGTAAGTATAGGAAAAACAATAGAGCTATACAACAGTTAACTATCTGACTATACATATACTAAAAATACTATAACTGCTATTCCTAGTTGTCCACACATACACAAACTGAGACTGTACAAAAACTTTACATAAATACTGTACATGAAATTGTGCGAAAGAGATATATGTACATGAAATTGTGCAGAAAAATATATATTTTGTACATTATTGTGCAGAAGAGAGATTTTGTGGGAGACAGTGCATAGTGCAAAAAGATTTTGTAGTGCAATGCTCAAGTAAACGTATTATTTTGTAGTGCAATGTTCAAGTAGACATATATTTTCTTAAGAGTCTTTGTGGCAGGGAGTGTTTGTAGAAAGTGTCTAGTGTGCATATAGTGGGATGAGTGCGTTACTACAGGTGGTTTGTATAGCCCACTCACCTGTGTGTAGCACATTCAGAATTGCACTTAGTAAAATTGTCAACAGTTTTTAATGAGTTGGGGGGTGGGAGGGCTGAGGTGTTCATAGTTTCAGGGGGGGACAGGGGGATTTTTAAGGAGACTTCTTTAAAAAACATTAAAAATCTTACTGTTCAAAAACTTTTGACTGGTAGTGTACATGCACACAAAAAGCACCAATGCACAGAAACACACACCTATACAACATGATCAGTTAATTTGTAATTGCATTGTTTAATGAAATATTCATTCAACTTTCAATTTAATGAAATGCATATGGTGCTGTTGCTATGGCACACTAAAGACAATAGTGTCAATTTACTGGTAAAAATAAAATGATTTCAGCCGAAATTACCTGTGTTGTTCTCTTTTTATATTGGCCCATTTTACCTGAATGTTGTGCCGTGGCTCAAGAAGGTACCTGCTGATACTCTAACTATACTCTAATTATTTTAAAACAATTATACTTTTTGACATTTAAAAAATATATACATATTTAAGAGACCCATGCTAATTTATAAAAAAATATCATTAGTTCTCATGCATAGTTTATTTGATGGTATTATAAGTCATTTACCAAGACGTGGCCCATTTTAGCTGACTTCACCCTATTCCTTAAAACAAAATCTCTTTTTTTTTTAACTGTGATAATAGAATGCAAAATGCAAAAAACATTTTTTTGTTGTTTTGCAGATTGATATTATTATTATTTTTACTATAGTATAATAGATTTGAATTCATTGTAAAATGAAGTTAATGTTAAATTAATAATTTCCATTTCTTGAAAAAGAAAATAGGAGTAACTTCTGTAATTAAAAATGTCATCAAATCAGGAGTCTGTTTTCAGCATTTAAACATCAAAATCATGATACCCTTCAATAATGTAATTGAACATATAGGCTACAATTAGGTTTATGCATTCCCCATGCATGAAGAAAATAAGGTTGCATCCCAGGAGCTCTAAAAGAATGTTATAGAGTAATGAATGCAGGAAAACATGAAGAAAAGAAAGTGGAAAATAACACAGGTAAGACAAATAAATGAATTTTTTCCATTTACATTTTAAACTGTTGGTAAGCCGACAAGAAAAGTTATTTAGGAAAATTATTATTTTAGTTATTGCATTTAAGACTGCTATACCACGTGCAGCTCAGCTGTATAATATAACCACATTGGGAGATAGGCTACAAGCAAGTGTCAATCAAATGAGCATATGATCGAATGACATCACTTTAGGGCACACAGCATGTATCCATGGCAACGCTCAGCTGCTTAGTGACGGTTAACGGTCCTCGATGATTTCTTCAGAGACACGGCCTTGAGTTTTAGCTTTTGTCGGTCGAAAAGGTATTTATACTTTTATATTTGTAGACATTAGCTACTGTAACCCATTTGTATCTTGTAATGCTTACATTTTATGAAAAGTTTACCTTTTTAAACGTTTGCTGAAGATGTCCGTCGTGTACGACTGCTGATCGTTAGCTTGTGAACACTTTCGAAGCTAACGTTAGCATGTAAAGCTGAAATGATTAAACGTACATAATATTGACAGATATTGAACTTAAATATTGAATCTCCATATGGTAAAAATACACACTGAGACGCCTATATGAGCCAAAAAGCCCATTTGGGACGGCCTATCTTCATATGTGCGCTAATTTCGGACCTTGGTCTAAATCCAAATTATCAACAACAACAAATCTTTTTTCAATGGATAAACGGTAGTCCTAGACATATTAAATCAATCATAACACTACTTAATGTGTTCATTTTGTTGTTTTAGGTTATAAAACAACGGGAAGAATTGCCATAGGACTAACCCCACAGCTGACAACCAGAGACACACACACACACACACACACACACACACGGAAAAATCACCGCAACTTTAATTCTTCAATTAAAATAAACTATTTTGCTCCATACAGCGTGTCTGTTGTCTTTGATTAGTCTAAAAGTAAAATAAAATGACATTCAGAGGACTTAAAGCGAAAGTCCCCTAAATGTCCCGAATGGCCGCTGCACGTCCTGTGAACGTCCGGAGGATGTCTTTGCGGACGTCCGCTCGATGTCAAGGGGACCCTACACGCTGACGTCCGCAGAGGCTGTATAGGGGACGTCCTGAGGACCTTTTTTTTGTTAGCTGGGAGTGTAGTAACCATGTTTGTTTTTCTTTGGTGTATTGATTACCATTTGTATAAGCACAGTTAGCCAGCTTACATAACAATTCACAGTTAAAGTAATTGCAGAGCATTTCTGTATTTGTTTGTATTGTGAGTATTCAGCCTGGTCTCATGTTCATATGTAGGTATTAATATGTAACATTTACAAGCACAAAACCTACATTTTTGTACATTTTTATTGATGCTAAAATGTACAATTTAGGCGTATTTCAACGTTTAAAACATACAAATCGATACGTATTTTTATCTAAAAAAACTTAAAAATATATATATGTATCTTTTATATCATTAAGATATTCGTATCGATGCATTTTTATTATTTTATCAATAAGCGATTTAGACTTTTAGACCCTTTAACCTACCCCCAAACCTAAACCTACCCATTTTAGAGCGAATATGCATTTTCATCATTATTAATAAGTGATTTAGACTTTTTGACCCCTTAACCTCCCCCCAAACCTAAACCTACCCATTTCATAGCGAATATGCATTTTTATCATTTTATTAATAAGCAATTTAGATTTTAGACCCCTTAACCTACCCCCAAACCTTAACCTACCCATTTTATAGCGAACATAAAAGGATATAAAACACAATTGATCAAAATGTCCAAGAAAATAACCATTTTAGTAAAAATATAGCATTAAAAATGTTTTTATAGTCGCTAATCCCACTCCTACATCTAAACCTAAACATAGCTATTTATGTACAGTATAAGAAAAACATGACAGACAGATAAATACAATTACAATCATTTATTTATTGCAAAAATTTCAAAAGCACTACCAAAAGTAATCCAAATGACGATGCGTTGCAGCCACAGTCTTCTCTGGTGGAATACAGTAGGTTTGTGTGAGGTGCAGAGCAGAATTTATGTTGTTAATAGCTGAAAATATTATCCAGATTATTTTCCTGATCCTCTCGCTCTCAGTGAACTCTTGAAGGCTCGTGCTCGCATCATTCAAACACACACCTCACCAGAAACATGGCATGTCGCAATCTGTGACGAATGCAGGCGAGAGCCAATGAGCGTTTGATTATCCTGCCGTAAAACCTGTTGTTTGAAGCGGCAACGTTTGAATCCGTAACGAGCGCGGCAGTCAGCGCGGGCTTTGCTGTTTACGGTCGCTGGACTCACTGCTCGGGGTGGAGATGAAGATCGCCGAATAAAGGCTTGGATATGGGCCTGTTCCTCGCAGTCTTATGGATTCTGAAGATCTGGCTTACAGCGCACGAATAAAATGTTGCGGTTTTGGTGTTTTTATAGTTCTATTGTCAGTCACAGCATGTCGGAGAAAACGCCTTTTGTGGCCCATGGCAAAAAAAGTAAACATTACATGACAAGTAAAGGTTAAACGGTTGCAAATGTTATTTATTTTAAGGTTTAAAGTGAAGTCTTGTTTAACATTATGTAGGCCTATTCTTGGAAACGAGCTGGCAGCAGAAATCACACAACAAAACGAAATGATATCATTTCATATTAAGTAAACAAGTAAACAATTGAATAAAGCAATTGAAAACAAGGTAGTTGATATGACAACTAAAAACAACCAGTAATAAAATTAATGCCGCGATTTCAATATTCACAAGGATTCATTTTTAGATGTCAATATGTCAGTTGTGTACGTTTAAATGCTGAAAATACGTCAGTATTGTACGTTTTAGTGCCTGTAAAAATGTAAGTAAATTTACGTTTTATAGAACCACATTTTACGTAAAATACATACGAATTATCATGAGATCATGCTGCAGTATTTGCAGTGTGTTTCTGTTTTTGCTGCACATTTCTGTATTTGGTTGCGATGCGAGTATTTGCAGCGCATTTCTGTGTTTTGTTGCGTTGTGAGTATTTGCAGCATGTGTGTTGTCAAATGGATGAAGATATTTTCTCAAACTGAAGGTGTTTTTTTTTCCTCTTTGGAAGGTTTTTTTTATTTATTTATTATTATTTTTTTCAGTTGAGTTCTCTCTGCCACGTAGATTTGCTTGCAGTCTGAACATGCCTGCATCCCAATGT
Source organism: Spinibarbus caldwelli (assembly GCA_039654775.1). Taxonomy (NCBI): domain Eukaryota; kingdom Metazoa; phylum Chordata; class Actinopteri; order Cypriniformes; family Cyprinidae; genus Spinibarbus; species Spinibarbus caldwelli. The sequence goes on along the minus strand of CM077224.1, from coordinate 41,636,069 downwards.
GCACACTACACATCCTAAATGTGATAGTAAATTTCAATACTATTTAGGGCAGATAGGGTGGATAGTATTCACATTGGGACGCAGGGATAGCCTAAGGTAACTAATGCAAACATGAACTAAACAGGAAACAGGAAGCACTGAAATAAGGGTAGCAGAAAGTACACTTCAAAACAAAAGTCCATAACCAATCAAAGAAACAGAAAACCCCTGTACCTGTAACAGTTCAAAATGGTTTAATATATACATGAAGATTTTTTTAGAACTAAGTGTTTTTCTCATCTGTAGTCTTAAAAGCTGACAAAGAATAGACGAGCACATATTTTTATTCCAAATACTTAAGTTGTTCCTAGGTTAAACTACTCACATACACCTGGTTTGGGACATGTATAATCTGTCTTTGTACAAGAGCAGGTAAATGTTGGTTATCATAGAAAGAGATGGCAGTGTGCGTTGGGCTGGATTTAGATAGGAAAATTCTCATTTTGATCACATAGTCTGTTTATCTACTATTTGCAATAAGTCCTCATTCAGTCTTTCTGGTGTCTGCTGAGGAGATAAACACATCAGCATATGAATATGATGCAAATGTTGACTTATTTTATTGGTAAATACAAAGAACTGACCAAAAATAAAGAGAACATTATTGGTTTACTCAGTTGCACAGTTAAGAAAGAAAAGCAATACTTTAAACATTGTCATATAACTAAAACAATATCAGATGTTTTTCTAAGACACATGTTTGATCTTCATGCTGAAGGATTTCATACTGACAGTGAAGCTGTTCTTCCAGGTTAACCAAACAACACCAATGCCGGAATGGGTGTCATCTTCTCCCCATAAGTACATGCCATTGGGGTTTGCAGTGTGACAAAATTTGTACCAAAATGCCCCCAGAAACTCTTTAGCACAGTTATTTCCATAGGCATCTTGGTCTTTGTCGAAGGTGGAGAACTTCTGATCATTGTGGTCTGTCAACGAGTCGCCTGCAGAGAAGAAGAGAATCACTGAGGACAATAACTCGACTGGAACGAGTTTTCATGAACATGAATGAAATGTCCTACCAGCTCCTCCATCCTTGAACCCTGCAATTTGTAGTTTGTAGTCAGTTTCAGGACCCACAGAGAAGGACGAGTACAGAGCAAAACCTTTCCTTCCTTCAAAGTCCTCCAGATCCACTCTCAGCATGTACTTCCTGTTGCGTGTCAGCTGGTACATGTTCTCCAGCCCTGATCAAACACACACATGAAAAACACTTTCAACCAAACACTGGACACTGTACTGGGATATAAGTCAAATTTTAAAAGTTCATTCTCATTCCAGCCATAATTTACAGTGGCCCCAAAACATATTTGGCCTATGTTGGACACTTAAGTCACATGTAAAATGTCTTAAATTCATTGCATTATATTTAAAATACTAAGCCACTTGCATCTGTTCTTAATATACTTCATTTTCTCACGTACAGTTAAGCGTGCAAGCCCTTCAAATTATACTGTTAACTGTGTGCGTAAATGGACATGTTTGCTGCATATGCTCTACGTTTGTTTTTGCGCGCTCAGCCAGTTGTACATACGCTGTTGTAAAATCCGCTGCGTTCATCAGCACATCTGCGAGTGACTGAAAATTACAGAACGAGGACAAGAGAAGTCAGAGCAGCATTTACAATTTGATTTACAATGATTTTTCCCGCAATAATTTGTCCTCAATTTCACACAGGTGTAGTTCATCACATCCACAGGTTTCACAATCAAAAGTGGCCAAAATTTGTTTTGATTTTCAACATGATATTTAGCCTACTGTATGTATTTTGAAACATAAACTTATTTTTTTCAAAGGTTTTGACTGAGTTTGTGATGTATTTGTTTAAAATAAATGACACTTGTTTTGATATTTTGTCATAAGACATTTAAACATTTTCATACTAGTGGCTTAAGTGTCCAGTAAGTTTTGACGCAACCCTAAATCACTCAAGAATTGTTACCCAGCCAGTATTCGCTCTCAGTAGTCCCAAATCCTGTCTTGTACTCTTTCCATGGCTGATAGAAATTAATACTGCCGTCCATTCTCCTCTGAATCACCTGAGACAGGTTATAGTACTCATAAGGTTATAAGCTTAAAGCATTTATTATGTGTTATCTATGTATGTCTGCTTATTTAAAAAGTCATATTTGTACCGTCCATCCTCCTTTGTCTTCATCTTTCCCATCTGAGATCATCTCACAGTAAACCCAGACAGGAACGTCACCTATTGGATAAATGGAATAAATCCCACTGACCGTTCGTCCTGATTTATAGATGTCAGAACAGTCGAATGGTTTGAATCCACAAACAACAGACGCCGTGAAAACACAGAGCAGAGCCGCAACAAACACCATCATCTAGAGAGAAATGACTGATCAGCTTCCTCATTTATGACCAAATCACACTGACATTAAACCAGTTTGAAAAATAATACACACATTCATTATCTATTTAGTAAATGCTGAAGAATAAAAGTGTAATTTACCATTTGTCTCATGACGACTGAGGCAGAGATGTTCAGATCACTGGATCTTCAGTCACTGAGTCCTTTATTTAGACCATTTATGGTTTTCTCAACTCAACCTTTATCAGCATGAAACATCTTTTAAACTCATTCTTGTATTGTGCAATAATGTTGAAATGTCAGCCGTTCATGCAGAAAATCATCTGTTGTTCCATTTGACTGTTTTGCAATGATCTTAAAATAGTACAGTGGTGGCCAAAATGATTAGAACACTAGTATTTTCAGCAGCTAAAAACATGGTTTTAAGTCAGTTATTTCTATCTTTTGCTGTAGTGCGTCAGTAGGTATAATATATAAAATATCGAATATATTTCCAAACATTCATTTGGCCATTAATTGCAATAATCCAGTGAGATTTTTGTGCTCCACACAGAGAGATCTGATCTGATCTGATCATCATCCAGTCCGTCTGGAATGACATGAAGAAACAGAACAAACTGAAAGTAAATCCAGAAGAACTGTGGCAACTTCTCCAAGATGTTTCAAGAAACCTCCCTGCAAAGCTACAGTACTGTTAAAAGTTTTAGGCACTTGTGTAAAAATGCTGTAATATGAGGATGCTGTAGAAAATAATATCATAAACAGATTTTCCTTATCAATTAATGTCTATTAACTAAATTAAATCAACATTTGGTGTGAGCATCCTTTGCGTTTAGAGTAGCTTTTGCCATCGGTGCACTTGAGCAGAGTTTCTCAGGAAGCTTTCAATCCTGAAACTTGTAGTTTATAGCCATCAGATTCAGGAGCCACAGAGAAGGAGGAGTACAGAGCAAAATCTTTCCTTCCTTCAAAGTTCCTTCAAGCATGTCCTTCTTGTTCTGTGTCAGCTGAGAAGTCTATAAAATTCAGAGTCACTCATATCTTCAGCGGAGCTTTTATCTGTAAGAGCACCTGCATTTGAGTCACTCTTGCACTTTAATGTAAATTAGTCAGCTGTTTGACTAACAATTTATATTTTTTGTTTTATTTCAATATTTGAGAATGGAGAAATTATACTCATCAATTTTATACTCATCAATTATTATGTATTTCATATACAATTTTTACCTGCATGCTTCAATGCGGAGAGTAAATATTGAAATTGTTTTGTATGTTTTTGCACAAAAAATTATCATGATCATGCTTAATATCCTGTTGAGATATCTAACATTTCTAGGTTTGAAATGCAGAACCATTCTCTACAGTTTCACTCAGCAGCTGCCAAAAAGTCAGTCTTCTATTGTCAGTAGAGTAGCAATATACACAACAAAGTCTGTGAAAGCCCACTCCACTGAATAAAAAAAAAAAAAAAATCATCTCATAATTCTGACTTTTGTTCTCAGAACTGATTGATATCCACCTTATATTTCCTGTAAGAGGGGGCATGGACATTTGTAAATTTAAAGGGGACCTATTATGCCCTGGGAAAGAAATTGCATGTTTATATTAGATCTGTGTGGCAGCAGCTTAATATACAGTAAATTAATACATCCACTGCTCTCTTGTCTCCTCTGAGGCTGGGACTCTAAACAGTGTTCTGTGCTCCTCTGTGCAGCCAAAGACAGAACAGTTAGCATGTTTTGCTCAAACATTCGCCATGGCATTAGAACTAGTACACCATTGTCATTTGTGAAAACACAATGGCGGCGCTGTGGGTGGAAATGTGCAGATTAAGGGGACGTAATATTATAATAAGATCCCTTTACCACGTCACAGAGGGAGTGAAATCTGACATGCTGGTTTTTTTCTAATGCATGCAGAAAAGGCTTACCAAAATACAGTTACTGGGTTGTCCTTTTTCACGTTTTCTGGGTTGGCACTGGGGACTTTTTTTCACTGAAATATTAGTGAACTTTCATAGAAAAAAGTTATGCAAAGTCATGAACCGATAATGAGAGTAAATATGTAACTGAACTATATTAATGTGTTTTTGCACAAGAGAGATCTGTTAATTTAGTTTTGTGGGTCACCATTGTGCTGGAGAGTAGAGCCTGTGCTTCAGTCAATGATGAGCCGCAAACACTGATGTTCTGCTGCTTTATTTAAAGACAGTAACTGTAGAGTTGCTGATACAGTGATGATCTCTTTGTTACTTCATCACATACATGTGTGCTATAGCTAATACTGAACTGCAATGATTTGAGTTAAAGTCATGTTTTCAGTTATTTCACTATTACACAGTATTTGCAGTTTTATTCTAAGAAATATTCCTTCTCAGTGGACTGAAAATTAAATAAGTTAACAGTGCTATCACTGTATGAATATGAAAAATGAAGAGCTGTGAATTAACAGTATATTTTTTACAATGTGCATTTCACATACAGCAATTAACTGTAATTTGCTTTGCAGTATTATACTGTAATCTATTTTACAGCAATTATCATGATTTATAAAGGATTTTATTGGCAACTTTTTGCCAGTAAAATCCTGTAAATTCTACAGAAGATTTTTTACAGTGTAAATTACCTCATAAGCGGTTCCAGTATGAAAGCGAATTTTTGCGTATGAATTTTTGAAACATGTAACTTACCTATTCTACCTAATCTATTGATTGATATCCACCACCTTTTTCTATTGTAGACCAAACACCCACTCTTACAAACAAATACCTATTTGATCACTTGTAATGCCCGTGTACAGCTGTTTTGTGTGCATCTTGGTTGCAAATGGGGGGGGGGGGATTTGTGCAATCCAAAAAATGATTGCACAAATTCTGTTTGTGCAATGATATTTTTTTCAGTTCTGTAATAGTCAAATGTAGTTAGTAAACCAAAGTTATAAGCAGAAAGCATAAGCTAATCTAATTTCTTTAAATTATTAAAAGGCTCAAGAGCCCAACTAAAGCAAACACTGACCACAATTATGGTGGCAATTTTTTGTTTGTTTGTTTTTCCAGTTGATTTCATCCAATGCTGTGGCTGAAGTCAGTTGTAGTTCTCGTGTTTCTCTTTTCTTCAGTGATGTTGATTGTTAAACCATCTCTTACATGTTAAGAATTGTTCAACACTAAGACCCCTGGATGCTTCATCAGCTGGATTTAAGCTAGACTTTATTTGCCTCCATTGCCCAACATCCATTGAGTCTCTTATAACAATTACTAATTTTCTTACAATTTGTGGAACCATTTTACTTTACATTTTGGATATGTCTCAGTACAGTCATGCTGTCAGTTTGGAAAACTGATGAATCCAAATTAATCTCCAAATCCTTTTTAAGCATTCTATCCACTCAAACAGCAAGAGCAGCAGATGTAAGTTCCAACCTTGTGATTGTCATTTGCTTTAATGGAGCAACTTAATAGAGCACAGTTTAGTGTCTTAAAGTATGACACTGTCCCATGGCCGTTCCCAAATGATGAAACGAACCCCAAAAGATCACAGATGTAACTAACCACATGCAATATGCCATGTCTTGTATGAATATGATCCTTTATGGATAATTTAAAGATTAATTTATCCTCTTCAATGCACCAGTGCAGACCAAGCACTCTTTTCACTGGAAGATCAGCTTTATTAAGTCAAGCTTTTTGATTGCCTTTGATTGCCTTTGATTGTCCAGGGGTCAGAAAGTAAAAGTCCTGCCATATGTTTATTCCACCCATGAACTCAGCAGCTGATTTCACCAGAGGAGGAACCAAGTCATTCCTTTCAAGTCACAAGCAAGTCTCGAGTCAAATCCCAAGTCCTCAAAGAGTTAAAGTTAATGAGATAATTAAGTGACTAATTAAATGATGATTGTGCATTAGTGATGAACACCTGGTGTTATTGAGAATTACAGAGGATCAGATGTTTTATTGGTTAAAATGATGCCACCATCATGGAGATCAGTGTTTGCTTTAGTTGGGCTCTTGACCCTTGACTTCCTCTGTTAGATCTCTCTCTGCAGCAAAGCATGTGGTGTTGTAAAGCATAGAGATCAGTGCTGTACAGTGGGTAGCTGCTTTTATATGATGAGTTAGTCATCGTGCGCTGTTCTGATTATGTTCAAAATAACTTTCTTTTGCTTTTTTCATTTATAGGTTTTGCATTATCAACCCTGTGAAACTACAGCATGCAAACAAAGTGTTGCTCTAATAGTCATAGTAAATGAATTTTAAATCTATGTAACGTATATAAAAAGTTTGAACTCCTGCACTATTTACACTCACACAGACATCAAGAACCAGCATATGAATCTCAACAACGGTGACTATCAATAAAATGCTTCATGCTGCAATGCATGCTGGGTAACAGCATAGTAAAAACTCCCATCATGCACTGCAGTATGAATAATTATTGTCACCACTGTTGAGGATTGTATGATAAGTGTTCATGTCTAAAAGCCTGAGCTAATACATGTCTTTTTTTTTTTTCTTCCAATATTGAAGCATTACGGTGGTATTTGTTTAATAGGATTTTTTTTTTTTTTTTTTTGCAGTCTAGTAATAGCTGAATGTCAATCAATAAACCAAAGACAGAGACTGCTTCATGATGTTCACTCAAATGAGTTATAAAACAAAGTGTAAGCTCATCTGCTACTTCAAGGTTTGATTCTGCAATGCACAAATGTTTGCTGTGAAACAATATTGTAATTGTTTACAAGTTAATTACTTTGTGTTACTAAAAGGCTCAAGAGCCCAACTAAAGCAAACACTGACCAGAATTATGGTGGCAACGTGTTTTTTGTTTGTTTGTTTGTTTTTTGCAGTTGATTCCATCCAAGGCTGTGGCTGAAGTCAGTTGTAGTTCTTATGTTTCTCTTTTCTTCAATGATGTCACTTGTTAACAGCAGGCGTTCATCACTAATGCACAATCATCATTTAACTAGTCACTTAATTATCTCATTAACTTTGACTTTTTGAGGACTTGGGATTTGACTGTAGGCTTGCTTGTGACTTGAAAGGAATGCCTTGGTTCCTCCTCTGGTGAAATCAGCTGCTGAGTTCATGGGTGGAATAAACATATGGCAGGACTTTTACTTTCTGACCCCTGGACTATCCACCTCTGTTCCTTTGGAATGCTGGACACAATAAATTGACTATTATTCATCCACTTGACGATGGTTTGGCTTTGATTTCCATGTGAATCAGGGTGGGAGGCCTCCATCAATTTCTAATATCATTTGAGGTGGAAGAGAAGCCAAAGCTTGCTGTTAAAGTAGTAACTGAATTATCAAAACTTCTTTTGTTGTTGTTTTTTAATTGAGTGAATGAACACTTTTAGCACAACTCTAGGGCTGAGTCAGAAATCACATACTCTCTTGAAAAGGTACTTTATTTTGAATAAATAATTGCTTCGCAGTCACTAAAAAAGTATGTTTGTAAAGAAAGAATGTGGGTAGCATGAATGTAATCTGGACATGTCATGTGACCTACCAGCATGACTGCCATTAACAAATCTTCCCGTGGCATCATGGAATAGTAAAGTGTCCATCGAATGTGCACTTCAGAATCTCACCACAAGTAGTAGGTCATCCAGGATCTTTATTATTATTATTATTCAGTTAGATTACTTTATTTTAATAGTCCACTTTAGACATTCTACTAACTATAAGTACCTTTGTACCTACATGTCAACTACATGTCAACTAATTCTCAGTAATTTGCAACTACATATCTACTAACTCTCAGAGTAGACTGTTAGGGTAGGTTTAGGGTTAGTAGAATAAGTTGACATATACTTGCAAAATTTCTAGTGATCGACTGATATTGATTTTTTTATAACCGATACCGATACCAATTATTTGTATGTTTATGTGCCCGATAACCGATATGCAGAACTGATATTTATTTACTGTTATAAAGTAAATAAATGACTGAGTGAAGTAAGAACATACTTCACTTTGGTTTTTCCTTTTTTCAGTCATCTTTTTTTTTAAGTGTTGAAAATTAACAGTCTTTAATGTTAAATTTAATCTTCATATTACAACAATGAAAAATAAGCATTTTATTTATAAAAAGCATCAGCAGCAACAACACTAATATTAACAATAAGCAAAATAAATGTAGAATGTCTAATGTTTTCAAATGGAGAAAATAAATAAAGGACAGGGGTCATATCAACTTCATTTTAAACTACAGTTTTAGTAGGTTTATAAGCTGTTTAATAGGCCTACAGAGTCAAGAATAATTCACTGGATAATGTTAATTCACTGAATAATATTCTCTGGAATATTGGAATATAACAAACAAAACATCGTATTTTATTGCATTTCTCAACTGGAATGTTATATCAGAACTATTAATAATGTTTTTATCCTTCTAGATTATGAAATGCCTGCTAACAGCGCAGTTTATCTATGCATTTACACAGAACTATATTCAAACTGCGATCGCTCACGGAGGTAATAAATAATTAATTTCTATAGCGATGTATTTATTTAGATGTTTATTAACGAAACAATGGTTATATAGTAAATGTTAATATAATTTAGCGTTTTAAACAAGTGAATCTTGTTAAAAGTTACATGCGGAGGCCGTGCTGGAGCATTTCTTGAGCATCAACCTGATGAGTGAACAGCAAAATGAAAGCGGCTCCACGAGACTAATGATGAGCATATACAAAAGAGAGAGAAATAAATTCAGCGCTTTTATTTCCAACATGCGCTCATTCATGGCTGTATTGTTTAACTTTAACTCGTGCAAAGTTACGTCCTTATTGGGAGAGGATTTGATGGATTATCTACGACTACGTGACTCCGACTTCACGAGACTATAACGATGATCATAGACAACAGAGAGAGAATTCAATTCAGCGCTTTTATTTCCAACATGCACTCTCAAAAAGGATGTGTTAATTAATAACACATTTTTTGTGTTATGGCCATTTTAACACATTATGTGTAATTTTAAGTTGATCATGTGTAAAAAGAAAGAGAGAGAGAGAGAAACAACACAATGTGTCCAACACAATATGTGTTAACTATCATCCAATCACATTGCTGCCTACATCACTCCACAAGCTGTTAACCAAATTCGCGCCTCTTTTTTCATTGGTGGATGACGTGGATGCACTCAGGTATATGGTCAGGTATATGGAGTTCCTCACTAGAAAAGTAAAGTTCCCAGAGCGTTCTCAGAAGGTCCCACCGGTGTCAATGACGTTCCCAGAACATTTCTGAGATGATGTGGAGTTCTTTAAAGGATTGGGCAGAGGTGGGACCAAGTCAAGTCTCGAGTCAAATCCCAAATTCTCAAAGAATTAAAGTTGATGAAGTGACTAATTAAATGATGATTGTGCATTAGTGTTGAACACCTGCTGTTATTGAGAATTACAGCGGATCAGATGTTGATGTTTTATTGGTTAAAATGATGCGACCATCATGGAGATCAGTGTTTGCTTTAGTTGGGCTCTTGACCCTTAGGTTAAATCTCTCTCTCTGCAGCAATGTATGTGCTGTTATAAAGCAGAGCAGAGATATTAGTTGTTTTTATGTGATGAGAGTCACCAAGAGGTGGCTTGATTACAATCAAAAAAAAAAAAACATGCAAATTTAGATTACAATCAACTACAGCATGCAAACAAAGTGTTGCTCTAATAGTTATATTGAATGAATTTTAAATCTTTGTAATAAATATAAAAATTTGAACTCCATTATTATTTCGACACACACAGACATCAAGAACCAGCATATGAATCTCAACAATGGTGACAATCAACAAAATACTTCATGCTGCAATGCATGCTGGGTAACACCATAGTAAAAACTCCCATCATGCACTGCAGTATGAAAAATTATTGTCACCACTGTTGAGAATCATATGATAAGTGTTTATGTCTAAATGACTGAGTGGAAAGAGTTCTTTTATAAATATGTTGAAGCATTATAGTGGTGTTTGTTTAATAGGGCACTTTTCAGATCTGTCAATAAACCAAAGAGTGATCCTTTCATGATGTTCAGTCACCATGAGTTGTAAGCAGAAATCATAAGTTAATCTGCTACTTCTAGGTTTAGAATCAGCAATACACAAATGCTTGCTGTGAAACAATATTGCAATTGCTTAGAAGTAAATTACTTCGAGTTAGTAAAAGGGACAAGAGACCAACTAAAGAAAACCTTGACCACAATTATGGTGGCATCGTGTTTTTTTTTTTTTTTTTCTTCAGTTGATTCCATCCAAGGCTGTGGCTGAAGTCAGTAGTTCTTGTGTTTCTCTTCAATGATACATTCACAACATGCACTTTACAAATGCAAAACACTAATCACAAATATTCAAGTCTGCACAAGAAGTTCTTTTTTGAATGTGCATTTGCAAACCATCACCTTGAATTTGTATGTGTATATTTTGAGACTTTCTTGGCAGGTCTTGTTTTGTATGTTTGTATGTTTGTCCATCATACTCCATAGCCAATCAGATTTGAGCTTCTCAATTCTTCTCAATTCTAATCACAACACACTGAGCATGTACATGATGATTACATATGCCTTCATTCATGTTAATCTTTATCTCTTTTATATACCTTGTTTTTTCTTTATATACTAGTTTCTTAATATAGCCAACATTCATTTACTCATTACTTTTCATATTAAATTATTGTTATTAACTGCCCTTATGAAAACTAACCATGGTTTTTCTACAAATAAAACCAAAAAAGATGGTCTTAACCACAGATTAAACATTGTTTTGCTATACTAACCATAGTTTAACTATGGTAAGTAGTAAAACTATGGTTATAGAAATGGTAATAAACATAAATTGGAAAAAAAAAAAAAAAGGTTACTACACTTTTACTATAATAAAACCATAGTTAATTTCTGTAAGGGTAACATTAATGTTTAATCTTATGTTGTGTATTATGTAGTGTATTGTAATCTCAAGGAATTTTATATCACAAGACAATATTAGAAAGCAGCACTTTTTCATTCTATTTGCTTTGTAAAAAAAAAAAAAAAAAAACACCTGGAATTTATCCTGCTTTTAATAACAGACCAAAATCTGGCACACCCTGACAGAGAGAGAGATCTAGTGAAGACTGTTCCTAAAACAACTGATTCATGGTCAAGTTATTTCATGCACATTTTATTCCCAAAGTATTGACAAAACTTTAATTTAAATTTAAAAAAAACTTTAATTTAATTTAAAATTTAATTTAAATTAATAAAACTGATACAGCACCTGTAACAGCCAACTTGTTTTGAATGTTTCAATTCTGTCATAAAGCCATAATAATAACAACAAGAATATTTAACAATGCATAACAAGGATTTATGCCACAAACACGTACAGAGTCAGTTGAAGACTATTCTAAAATGAATGTAGTAATAATCTATGAATTCAAAAACCTGTTGAACTATCAAAATGGACAGCAACATGGCTGTTTTTTAAAAAACTACAGTCGAGGCTCATATCACCTGATAATGTGGTAGGACATGAAGGAGGAATAGCTGGGTCACAGGTTGTTTCTGCAACTATTTGTACATCATCAGCCTCAAAATTCTGAAATAAAAAGTATCCGCTGTATAAAATAAACTTAAATGTACATGGCCTCCAGTGTGTGCATATCATTGTGTTCATCATCTTGATCTGTGGTCTCACTATGATGTGCCTACAGTACGTTATGATTGGTCGACTGAGAGGCTCAAATCTGATTGACTAAAGAGTATGATGGACACACTGATGAAATGAGACCTGGCAGAAAAGTCTCTAAGTACACAAACACAAATGATGGTTTGCAAATGCACACTGAAAATGTAAAACATTCAAAACATGCATTCTGTGAATTTAAATATATTTAAATGTATTTAAAACTTTTTATTGTGAATGTGAATTAAGTCCTGCAAATTGTGACGTAGGGACTCCATGGATCAAATTTGTTGGTCAAGCACATGGGATTGAGATCTAGATAACCTGTAGGCCAAGGCAACACCTTGAGCTCTTTGTCATGTTCCTCAAACCATTCCCGAACAATGAGCCTCATTCATGAAACAATCATAAATTCAGGAGTAAATTCTAGGGGAGTAATTTGCGCATAACAATTTGTAATTTTTAGCCAGCTGAAAAATGTCAGGCGCTCTTCTGAATACGACCAGCTGGTGGCACTGCTTTGGTGGCACAGCGTTTTTCCAGCTGAGATTTTTCCAGCTTTGGTTGCTATGATTAGGAATATCCACGGCAGTAACGTATTACTAGTATTTCATTTTGAAGAATATTACTGAATATAAAAATGCAGTAACCAGCAATATTAACTTCTCTATTGTTGTTCAGTTGTTGTACAAGTAGGATGATTGGTCGGTGTAGTATTTATCCCTCCCCTCCTCCATTGATTGGATGGCTGGGTAAAAGTGACCATGACAAGCACTGCATTTTATCCAAAGCTAAAGAGTTTATCTACTCTCAGCTACAAAAAAAAAAAAAAAAAAAAAAAAAAAAAAAAAATATATAATAATAATAATAATAATAATAATAATATATATATATATATATATATATATATATATATATATATATATATATATATATATATATAAAACAGAGCAAACGAACTTGTAAAATATTATTATGGCAGTGCATCAAAATTCAGTGTCATCAGTTTGCCAAAAAGAACACAGAACGTTTTACACACCATTCACACGTGGTAAGGAGCAGGTGTACATTTCTTTCATACCAACTAGCATTTTGAAAATACGAATACTTTCATGAATCCGAAAATTTACGTCAGAACAGCTTTACGAATGATTTACACAAAAACTCGTTCTGCTCATGTTTCATGAATGAGGCCCAATGTTTGCATTGTGTCAGGGTGCGTTATCCTGCTGAAAGAGGCCACTGTCACCAGGATAAACCATTGCTATGAAGGGCTGGACATGGTCTATATTCACTCCTTAAAAAAAAGGGGTTATTCATGTTGATTTAAAGGGATAGTTCACCCAAAAATTAAAATTCTGTCATGAATTACTCACCCTCATGTCGTTCCAAACCCGTAAGACCTGCGTAGGAAGGTAAAGTTATGCCTGAAAAAACTCAGTTAGTGAGAGAATTGTGCCAAATTTGTAAGCGCAGAGAAAAGAAAGACAGAGCTGTACATATCGGATTATTTCGGGAACTTTTTGCCCCACATGCACAAGTCATTTAGACAATTGCTACAGTTTGTTTTTTTTACATATACAGATTGGTTCTACGCAGTCAATCCATTTGGCTGTTCTTTAAACTGTTGTTTTCGCTTGCAAATCACTGTTCACAGGCTTGCAGTACTTTTGACTGTATTTTAGCGAGAACAACGTGCCAAAAGTGTAAGTGCGGAAAAATGGAAGTCAGAAGAATGCAGATCATATTTATTTTGCGTTAGCATGAAGCTACAGTTTAACAATACATGAATTACACTTACGAATAACAGTAAAATGCTGCAAAATCATTTTTTATTACGCTTGAAACGCGATTTACACCTTTACAAAGCTTCTCTTGCAGAGGTGGAAAGTCCAGGGGCCAAAGAGTAAAAGTCCTGCCATATTTTTGTTCCACCCATGAACTCAGCAGCTGATTTCATCAGAGGAGGAACCTAGTCATTCCTTTCAAGTCACAAGCAAGTCTCAAGTCAAATCCCAAGTCCTCAAATAGTTAAAGTTAATGATATAATTAAGTGACTAATTAAATGATGATTGTGCATTAGTGATGAACACCTGCTGTTATTGAGAATTACAGAGGATCAGATGTTGTTTCATTGGTTAAAATGATGCCATCATCACGGAGATGAGATCGGTGTTTGCTTTAGTTGGGCTCTTGACCCTTGACTCCTGTGTTAGATCTCTCTCTGTAGCAATGCATGTGGTGTTGTAAAGCAGAGAGGTCAGTGCTCTACAATGATCAGATAATCACCTTGAACTGGTTTGATTATATCCAAAATAAATTTGGTTTCCTTGTTTCATTCATATGTTCAGGTTTTGCATAATCAACCCTGTGACACTACAGCAATGAAAGCAAAGCGTTTCTCTAACAGTTACAGTGAATGAATTTTAAATCTATGTAATGCATATAAAAATTTGAATTCCGGTACTTTTTAGACACACACAGACATCAAGAACCAACATATGAATCTCAACAATGGTGACAATCAACAAAATGCTTCATCATGCACTGCAGTATGAACAATTATTGTCACTACTATTGAGGATCATATGATAAATGTTCACGTCTAAAAGCCTAATTCTAAACAGGTTTTTTTTCCCCCTCAATATTGAAGCATTATGGTGGCATATACTTAATAGAAGATTTTTTTAATCTTTAACGGTCAAATGTGCTTAATAAACCAAAGACAAAAATACTAAAACCAGAGAGAGTTAAACCAAGAACATTTATTCATCAAAAGCTAATCTGCTACCGCAAGGTTTGTTTCAGCATTGCACAAATATTTGCTGTAAAACAATATTGCAATTGTTTAGAAGCTAATTTCTTTGGATTACTAAAAGGCTCAAGAGCCCAACTGAAGCAAACACTGACCACAATTATGGTGGAAAGTTTTTTTTTCCCCTCCAGTTGACTTCATCCAATGCTGTGGCTGAAGTTAGTTGTAGTTCTGGTGTTTCTCTTTTCTTCAGTGATGTTGATTGTTAACATCAGGTGTTCATCACTAATGCACAATCATCATTTAATTAGTCACTTAATTATCTCATTAACTTTAACTCTTTGAGGACTTGGGATTTGACTTGAGACTTGCTTGTGACTTGAAAGAAATGACTTGGTTCCTCCTCTGGTGAAATCAGCTGCTGAGTTCATGAGTGGAACAAAAATATGGCAGGACTTTTACTCTTTGGCCCCTGGACTTTCCTCCTCTGTTCTCTTGCACATGCAAATTTAATTTACGCTTACAGTCTTATGTACACTTCCACAACTCTTACCCTGCGTATGCAAATCTTTTAGGCATTAACTTACCTTCATACCTCCGTTCATCTTCGGAACACAAATCAAGATATTTTTGTTTGAATCTGAGAGCTCTCTGACCCTCCCATAGTCAGCAACGGTCCTTACACGATCAAGGTCCAGAAAAGTACCAAGATGATCAACAAAGTGGTCCATGTGACATCAGTCTGTCAACTGTAATGTTACGAAGCCACGAGAATACAAAAATAACGATTTTATTCCACATTTTCGTCTCTACTGTTTCTCTTGTGGATGCGCGTTCACAACAGTACATGACGCAAGTGCGTGGCGGCGCAAGCGCTGATCCAGATCCAGTGTGATCAGCGCTTGCGCCGCCACACGCTTGCATCATGTACTGTCGTGAATTTAATTGGTGAACTTAATTTGTGTTCCGAAGATGAACGGAGGTCTTACAGGTTTGGAACGACATGAGGGTGAGTAATTAATGACAGAATTTTCATTTTTGGGTGAACTATCCCTTTAATGAACTCATAAGTAGATTTAATGAAAATTCTACAGCGTGAAATATAAATCTGACGAGCCAGCTCAATACGCATCATGACACAATAATTATTTCATTACATTTCAGCATAAACATACATCATTAGACGGATGGTGAACATAATCTAGCTAACATCTGTAATTACTGCATGGCTGAAATGTTACAGGAATATGTAACAATAAAAGTATTTATCATAATATACTTTAAAAAGCAATGTCTTCACTTCAAAAAATAATGTCTAAAAGTTTATCAATTCTATTGTTGCTCATATATAGCAGTAGTGATGTTATCAAGCTGTTATGAGCCTGGCTCCTTACCAGTGCAAAAAATTTGTGCACATAACATTGATTCATGAACTAGGGAGCTGATTGAGACACACCCATGGTATATATTAGACTGGACATGAGCTTCGGAATTAAGATAAATATTTAACTTTAAAAGTTATTAGTATAAATGTCAGTGCATATTTGACCCATTGGTGGCACTAGAGGGTATGAGATAGAGGGCCCTATCATACACCCGGCGCAATGCGGCACCAGGCGCGACACAGGTGTTTTTTGCTAGTTTCAGCTCGACGCAGTTATCATTTTCACGTCCTGCGCCATGTTGTTAAAATAGCAAATGCATTTGTGCTCAGTTGTTACTTGCATTCATGTATATAGTGACTTCCTGTTTGTTGCTGCTGCATGTTTTGAGTTTGAGCTCCATCAAGTTAATTCTTTATCGTCTATTTTCTAATCTTGAAATCTATTTTACACACCATGATTTTCGTTTCTATAATGTTTGAATATATCCCCTATCGTATTCTACAACAAAAACAATCAAAGCCCCTTGTTACTGCTAGTTTTATTTTGATTTCCCGAGTCCGCTATTAGCTTATAGCTCGTTAGTATCGCCAGCGTGGTTGCATTAGCGGCAACCAAGGAAGGTTGCCGCTAATCTCGCCTATACTCGCTAATCTCGCTAATACTCTATTCACACACATTACCATTGTTTTACTCACTGCTACTTGCTTTAATGGAGGATGTTTGTCTACCTTTGAGTGCAGGCGAGAACCAGCTGGAGCTGGAGGCCGTGGAGAAGCAGGTCCGGCACTCTTCTGAAGCAAAAACTTTAAATGACATCTCATTTAAAGTTTTTGCTTTAAATGAGTGGTTATTGTCATGGTGTAAAGAACAGAAACTGCTCTTTGTTAATATTTGGAATCTTTTCTGGGAGCTTCCTAGGCTTTTCCGCGCTGATGGCCTGCACCCCAGCAGAGTCGGAGCAGAACTCCTGTTGGACAACATCTCCAGGACTCTACGCTCCATATGATTAGTAAGCCATTTCTCAAATAACTGCTATGATGACTTTTGTTCTACCCACTTAAATGATAGAAATACTTGTGCTGTCCAATCTATAAAGACTGTGTCTGTTCCCCAAACAGTGAAGCCAAAATATAAATTTGATGCAGGATCTAGAATAATCTGTTCGTGATTAAACCAGAAAAATGCAAAACAAATAAACAAAAGCAATTTTTAAAGCTTGGGCTCCTAAATATTAGATCTCTCGCACCCAAAACAGTTATTGTAAATGAAATGATCACAGATAATAGTTTTGATGTACTCTGCTTGACTGAAATCTGGCTCAAACCAAATGATTATATTAGTCTAAATGAGTCTACTCCACCAAGCTACTGTTATAAGCGTGAGCCCCGTCAGACTGGCCGTGGCGGCGGTGTTGCAACAATATATAGTGATATTCTCACTGTCACCCAGAAAACAGGATACAGGTTTAACTCATTTGAATTGCTTCTGCTTAATGTTACACTGTCAGATAAGCAAAAGAAATCTCTCCTATCTCTTGTTCTGGCTACTGTGTATAGACCGCCAGGGCCGTATACAGATTTCTTAAAAGAATTTTCAGATTTCCTCTCAGACCTATTGGTTACTGTTGATAAAGCGCTAATTGTCGGAGATTTTAACATTCACGTTGATAATACAAATGATGCGTTACGATTTGTGTTTACTGACCTAATAAATTCTTTTGGAGTCAAGCAAAACATCACCGGGCCCACTCATCGTTTTAATCATACGCTAGATTTAATTATATCACATGGAATTGATCTTACTGACATAGATATCGTACCTCAAAGTGATGATGTTACTGACCATTTCCTAGTATCGTGCATGCTGAGTATTACTGATATTAACTATATGGCTCCGCGTTATCGTCCAGGAAGAACTATTGTTCCAACCACTAAAGATACATTCAGAAATAACCTGCCTGATTTATCTCAACTGCTCTGTGTACCCATAAATACACATGAACTAGACGAAATGACTAGCAACATGGGCACTATCTTCTCTAATACATTAGAAGCTGTTGCACCCATCAAATTGAAAAAGGTTAGAGAAAAACATACTGCGCCATGGTACAACAGTAATACCCATTCTCTCAAGAAGGAAACTCGTAAACTTGAGCGCAAATGGAGAAAAACTAACTTGGAAGTTTTTAGAATTGCATGGAAAATAGTATGTCCAACTATAGACAGGCTTTAAAAGCTCCCAGGGCCAAGCATATCCGCAAACTCATAGAAAATAACCAAAACAATCCAAGGTTTTCATTTAGCACAGTGGCTAGATTAACAAATAAACAGACGCCACCCAATCTAAATATTCCCTCATAGTTTAATAGTAATGACTTTATGAATTTCTTCACTGATAAGATAGATAACATCAGAAATACAATAACAAATATAGATTCTGCAGCGTCTAGTACTTCAGCTCCATTCATCACACCCAAAGAAAAACTGCAGTGCTTTACAACTATAGGACAGGAAGAGCTAAATAAACTTATCACTGCATCTAAACCAACAACATGTTTATTAGATCCTGTACCCACTAAATTACTGAAAGAGTTGTTACCTGTAGCAGAAGGACCGATTCTCAATATTATTAACTCATCGATATCTTTAGGTCACATCCCAAAATCATTCAAGCTGGCAGTTATTAAGCCTCTTATTAAAAAACCACAAGGATCTGTCCTAGGTCCTCTGCTATTTTCAATATACATGTTGCCCCTTGGTAATATTATTAGAAAATACAGGATTAGTTTCCACTGTTATGCTGATGATACTCAACTATATATCTCAACAAGACCAGATGAAACTTCTAAATTATCTAAGCTAACAGAGTGTGTTAAAAATGTAAAAGATTGGATGACCAATAATTTTCTCTTATTAAATTCAGATAAGAAAGAGATATTACTTATTGGACCAGAAAACAGTACACAGAATCTCTTGAATTATAATTTGCAACTAGGCGGATATACTGTTACTTCCTCTACAGTCAAAAATCTGGGTGTTATATTAGGCAGCAACTTGTCTTTTGAAAATCATATTTCCCATGTTACAAAAACAGCATTCTTCCATCTTAGAAACATTGCCAAGCTACGAAACATGTTACCTGTTTCTGATGCAGAAAAGCTAGTTCATGCATTCATGACCTCTAGACTGGACTATTGTAATGCACTGCTAGCTGGTTGTCCTGCATCTTCAATAAACAAGCTACAGGTACTCCAAAATACAGTGGCTAGAGTCCTTACCAGGTCAAGAAAATATGATCATATTTCCCCAATTTTACAGTCTCTGCACTGGCTACCTATTAAGTTCCGCATCAGTTACAAAATATTATTACTTATCTATAAGGCCCTTAATGGTTTAGCTCCTGCGTACCTAACTAGTCTTCTACCACGCTACAATCCATCACGCTCCCTAAGGTCGCAAAACTCTGGACTTTTGGTAGTACCTAGAATAACAAAGTTAACTAAAGGAGGTAGAGCCTTTTCACATTTGGCTCCCAAACTCTGGAATAGCCTTCCTGATAACGTTCGGAGTTCAGACACACTCTCTCTGTTTAAATCTAGATTAAAGACACATCTCTTTAGCCAAGCCTTCACATAATGCATCTCATAATCTTGTACTGCAGTTATATCTGATCAAACACACATTATTGTTCTTTAGCTTGGATTGAACAAATAATTTTTGCTTGGTTGGAACAGCAGCTACGCTAATTATGTCTCTATTTGTTTCTCTGTTTCTGCCACAGGATTGACATCCCGTGGTAACTAGGATTTACACAAGCTTCAGTCTGGATCCAGAACACCTGAGAAGAGATGATGCCAACCCCTCAGAGGACCTCAGATGATGCCTACCCTCAGACAATATACAGAACTACCAAATTTCACCATAAGTTAAATATATTAAGTTTCTACAATATATAAATATATTGTAGAAACTTAATTTCCTGTAAAGCTGCTTTGCAACAATTTGTATTGTGAAAAGCACTATACAAATAAACTTGAATTTATTTGAATTTAATTGAATCATGGGCGTGCTGGTCTGTAATCCAGGTGTGTTCAGGCACATCATTGGCGCGTTGCTATTTTGAGGCAACTGAAATAGACCGCGCCATTGACCACAGGGGTTAAAGCAAAAAAAAATCTTTTGACTGAAAATTTTTCTTCGGCCAAACCCCATTCCACAGCCATACCTGTCACACACCCAGTTTAAGAGCCGTGTTTTTCTTCTTGTAATTAGGAGCACTTTTCCTCCTAATTTAAAAAATTTAGGAGCACCTTCTAATCAGTAATAAAAAATTCTGATCAAAAATTAGCCTTCTTAATACGAGGTGACATCTGACTCAAAGTGATTTACAGGGGCTTTTTCTTTTTACCTTTGTAAATGCATTTTCCTAATTTTATTAAATGTATGCAGTGTTTCCTCTAGGATTTATTCCAGCTGTGGTGGCAGGACTATTTCCCATGGACCACGTCCCCTCCCCACCCAAGAATCACCTGCACTCAGAATTTAATTTATTTGAACTAAAACAGACAAGTATGTCTTTGAATAATTTAGTAAATAATAAAATAAGAACAAATAAATTAATGGCAATCAATAGCACAAACAAAAATAATAACAAGATACAAATTAAATTATCAGTACTTAATTTTTTTCAGTTAGGTCTAACTATAATCTATTCAGCTGTAAAATAACACTGGATAGTCTTCACTGTATAATGAAAGACAGCAGCAGGTTTATTTAGGCTGCTGTCTCTTTAAGACCTCATGCATGGATCTAATATGTTACACATGGCTCTATGCTTTCTTTTCTTTTTAGGAGCTTTGTCCTCCTAATTTAATTAGGAGCACCTTCTGATCAATAATCAAACATTCTAATCAAAAATTAGCCTTCCTAATACAAGGTGGCATTTGACTCCTTAAAGTGACTTACAGGGGCATTTTCTTTTATGCAATGGCATCATTTTCATCTGTCAAATTCAAAAATGTATGTTTATAAGCGTTTTAAAATTTCTATTTAAAAAAACATATAATAAGAAGTAGAATAAGACAAACAAGTTACCAATTATATGAATTTAGTATTAATAAAAAATTAATTTGTACTACAGAGGTGGCACAGAAGAACACAAAAGTGGGTTGTAGGTACATTTTCAGATGTTTAATGAGGCTCAGAGGTGGCATGAGTACAATTCAATTAATAAATTCATGTGGAGATTAATGTTTTAAATATACAATTTTGAATGCAGAACTATTAAATTATTTAAATAACTGAAATTACACAGTAGCCCCTCAACTGGAACCGCCAGCAGGTAAGTCACTGATTTTATCACTGAATCATTCATTTAATTGATTCGTTCGAACGGCTGATTCATTCAGGAATGAAGCAAGTGACTGTCTTTATGAATGGGGAATCATGAATCACTGACTCACTAGATTCATTCAAAAACGCACTTTCATTCATGAATCTGATATGATTCACCGCAGTGTTTGCTTTTAGAGACGCGCTGCAGCTCAGCTGTTACTTTATTTGGAACTATTTTCGTTGATGATATAGAGCAAAATCATGCAGTACTTGTTTATTGATCTGTTGTATTAAATCAATATCACATTGGCAAACTCTCTTAATAATTAAAAGCTGTCACTCTCTTTATCGTGATCTGTGGGCACACAGAAAATGAGAGCGCGCGAGTGAGTCCTCAAGACTCAAAAACACGTGCAAATGTGATGCATTCCGTCTGAACCTGCGGGAATGAGTAGAATTATTATTAACAGCCGCAATCCCGCACCGAGATTCAAGTTCTGCTCCGTGTTCTCTGATAATTACCCGACTGTGAATGATGAGAGCAGTGTTACTGTGTTGTCAGTGAGAAGCTGCAGTGTGGCGGGGATGATTATGGTGTGCTGGCAGAACAACAACAACAATGCGCTACATGTTTCTTTTCCCCTCATTTTTTCCAATTGACAGAAATCCGTCATTAATCCCTGATAGCTTTTAAAATGGAGTGAACACGGATCAGTTTTTCAGTGAGCGGGAATATAAACCCGGAGTGATTCCAGACCGCTGAGAGCGGAACCTGCTTCAGCTCCAGGCTTTGATCACATCCCCCTCAGCAGCCTGAATACACCTCCACTTTCCTTAATTTAAGACCTATTCAAACTAAAATTAAGACATTTATTACACTATTTGAGAAATGTAAGCCTATTTACGGCCTTAAAATTATGAAAAGTGAATTTTAGACATTAAAGACAGACGGGAACCCTGCAATTAACGGAAATCCGTCGTAGAGACGGAGAACTTTAATCCCTGTGACCAACTAAAACCTGGTCTAAAGTCAATGATGCAGTATTTTTTTTTTTTTTTTTGTGCTATTTAAAGAGTGTGTTAGTAATATGCGCCTATAGGCGGGTCCACAACGTGTACACTTTGCTTATTACACACACAGGGATGCGCAGCAGCACACAATCATGCCAAATATTAAAAATTAAAGGATTACAAAATAAAAATGAATGAATAAATATAAAAATCCCTACAAGCCATAATGGATAGTCATTGCATGTATCAGAATTAGGCTACCTATTTACTCACGCATGCAGCTCCTCTGGAGACACGTTCAGTCTTTGCGCTTGCAAATTCCGCCATGTAAATAGCGAATCTCGCCATGGCTCTTAAAGGGAATGGGAGATGAGACTCTGATTGGTTTATTGCACCCAAAACACACTCATTACTCATTAAGAGAATAGGGACAACCCTTTTGAACCATGCGCCGGGCGCCGACCGCTTTTCCCGTCGTGAAACTAGCAAAAGTGGATTCAGACACACCTTAAGTGCACCTGCACCGTGCGCTTTAGACTATGCGCTTAGATTGTTAAAACAGGGCCCAGAGACTACAAATTTGGTATGGTTAATGTTCAGTCTTTCCTCCATCTATATGCCGATTTTCAGTTTTCAACCAAACAGTTCTATGGGCTGTCATTCAAGAATAATAATAAAAAGAATTTGCAAGTAGCAGTTCCAGGCCAAGGCCAGAATGTGAGTGCAGGTTTAACTTGCATTTTATTTGCATCCAAAATGTGGGTTTTTGTAATGTAAATTTCTTCTGTAACACAAAGGAGGAGTTTGAGAATCTAATATATGAAGTGTTTGTGTCAGACTTAACAATACAAATGATACAACACAAATGGCGAGTTACTCTTTCATTCTTCATTTAGCTCAAAGAACATTCCACCATTTAAAGAACATTCAGAAAACAAACAAACTGTCAAAACAGATATAATATAAAAAGGTTTCTATTATTTCTGTTTAGATAAAACAATTATTTGCTGATCCACTGAGGAGAGATTGAGAAAATGGCAGTAAGTTTTTTTAATAACAAAATGATTTAAGCTTAATTTTAGCGTGATGTTCATCTCTTTATCTCTGTCTTGTGTAGATGTTCAAGTTTTTGGCCGTTCTCTCTGCTGTCCTGATGTGTGGATGCACTCAGAATGTAGACAAGCCGGTCGACTGTTCTGACCTTTATATATCAGGACAAACAATCGGTGGGATTTACTCTATCTATCCAGCAGGTGACATTCCTGTCTCGGTTTACTGTGAGATGATCTCAGGTGGGAACAATGAAGACAACGGAGGATGGACGGTACGAATGTGTCTTTAGATCATTAAACACACATCAGAACATTCATTATGAATCATATATTCTATATAAACCCATCACAGGTGATTCAGAGGAGAATGGATGGCAGTGTGAATTTCTATCAGCCATGGAATCAGTACAAGACAGGATTTGGGAATGTGGAGAGTGAATACTGGCTGGGTAAGATCTCACAGTGTGTGTCTGTTTGTGTGGATGTTCATGTCCAGCGTTTGGTTGAATGTGTTCTTCATGTGTGTGTTTGTGTGGATGTTCATGTCCAGCGATTGGTTGAACGTGTTATTCATGTGTGTTTGTGTGGATGTTCATGTCCAGTGTTTGGTTGAACGTGTTCTTCATGTGTGTTTGTGTGGATGTTCATGTCCAGCGTTTGGTTGAATGTGTTCTTCATGTGTGTTTGTGTGGATGTTCATGTCCAGCGTTTGGTTGAACGTGTTCTTCATGTGTGTTTGTGTGGATGTTCATGTCCAGCGTTTGGTTGAACGTGTTCTTCATGTGTGTGTTTGTGTGGATGTTCGTGTCCAGTGTTTGGTTGAACGTGTTCTTCGTGTGTGTGTTTGTGTGGATGTTCATGTCCAGTGTTTGGTTGAACGTGTTCTTCATGTGTGTGTTTGTGTGGATGTTCATGTCCAGCGTTTGGTTGAATGTGTTCTTCATGTGTGTTTGTGTGGATGTTCATGTCCAGCGTTTGGTTGAATGTGTTCTTCATGTGTGTTTGTGTGGATGTTCATGTCCAGCGTTTGGTTGAACGTGTTCTTCATGTGTGTTTGTGTGGATGTTCATGTCCAGCGTTTGGTTGAACGTGTTCTTCATGTGTGTGTTTGTGTGGATGTTCGTGTCCAGTGTTTGGTTGAACGTGTTCTTCGTGTGTGTGTTTGTGTGGATGTTCATGTCCAGTGTTTGGTTGAACGTGTTCTTCATGTGTGTGTTTGTGTGGATGTTCATGTCCAACGTTTGGTTGAATGTGTTCTTCATGTGTGTTTGTGTGGATGTTCATGTCCAGCGTTTGGTTGAACGTGTTCTTCATGTGTGTGTTTGTGTGGATGTTCGTGTCCAGTGTTTGGTTGAACGTGTTCTTCGTGTGTGTGTTTGTGTGGATGTTCGTGTCCAGTGTTTGGTTGAACGTGTTCTTCATGTGTGTGTTTGTGTGGATGTTCATGTCCAGCGTTTGGTTGAACGTGTTCTTCATGTGTGTTTGTGTGGATGTTCATGTCCAGCATTTGGTTGAAGGTGTTCTTCATGTGTGTTTGTGTGGATGTTCATGTCCAGTGTTTGGTTGAACATGTTCTTCATGTGTGTGTTTGTGTGGATGTTCATGTCCAGCGTTTGGTTGAACATGTTCTTCATGTGTGTGTTTGTGTGGATGTTCATGTCCAGCGTTTGGTTGAACGTGTTCTTCATGTGTGTGTTTGTGTGGATGTTCATGTCCAGTGTTTGGTTGACCATGTTCTTCATGTGTGTGTTTGTGTGGATGTTCATGTCCAGTGTTTGGTTGAACGTGTTCTTCATGTGTTTGTATGATCAGGGCTGGAGAATATGTACCAGCTGACAAGAAACAGCAGTTACAAGCTGAGAGTGGATCTGGAGGACTTTGAAGAAGGCTTTGAAGTTTTTGCTCTTTACTCGTCCTTCTCTGTGGATGGAGAAGCTGATGGGTATAAACTGCATATTTCAGGATTTACTGATGGAGGAGCTGGTAGGACACTTTCATTTATGCTCATGAAAACTCATTCTAGTTGAGTTATTGTCCTCAGTGATGCTCTTCCTCTCTGCAGGCGACTCTTTATCTGGCCATAATGGATTCAGGTTCTCCACCTTTGACAAGGACCAAGATATCTATGAAAATAACTGTGCCAAAAGTTTTCTTGGAGGATTCTGGTACACAGCCTGTCACGGTACAAACCCCAATGGTGTGTATTTATGGGGTGAAGATACCACTCATTACGCTATTGGAAATGTATGGTCATCTTGGAAGGGTTATACTGTCGGAATGAAATCCATCAGCATGAAGATCAAACATGTGTCTTAGAAACATTGCAATGTTTCTTAGAAATAATAAAATAATCATATTAATGTTTAGGAGTTTGCTCTTTTCTATTAACTGTGTAAATTAATATATTATATGTAGAAACATCGCATGACTGTTTATAATTTGCTCTTCTTTGCTTTTGGTCACTTTAAATTTACACCTGAAATGTATCAATTCATTCATTTTAAATAAACTCCTGCACCAAAACCCTCTTTGTGAGAATTTTTATTATTATTATTCTTCTGCCATAAAACAGAATGGGCAGAACTTACTGTCAGAGGTGGAAAGTCCAGGGGCCAAAGAGTAAAAGTCCTGCCATATTTTTGTTCCACCCATGAACTCAGCAGCTGATTTCACCAGAGGAGGGACCAAGTCATTTCTTTCAAGTCACAAGCAAGTCTCAAGTCAAATCCCAAGTCCTCAAAGAGTTAAAGTTAATGATATAATTAAGTGACTAATTAAATGATGATTGAGCATTAGTAATGAACACCTGATGTTAACAATCAACATCACTGAAGAAAAGAGAAACAAGAAATACAACTGACTTCAGCCACAGCATTGGATGAAATCAACTGGTGGAAAAAAAAAAAAAAACATTTCCACCATAATTGTGGTCAGTGTTTGCTTTAGTTGGGTTCTTGAGCCTTTAAATAATTCAAAGAAATTTGCTTCTAAACAATTGCAATATTGTTTCACAGCAAACATTTGTTCAATGCTGAATCAAATCATGAAGTAGCAGATTAGTGTTTGATGAATGAACATTCTTTGTTTAAATCTCTCTGGTCTTAGTATTTCTGTCTTTGGTTTATTAAGTACATCTGACTATTAAAGAAAAAAAAAACCTTCTATTAAGTACATGCCACCATAATGCTTCAATATTGAGGGGGAAAAAAACTGTTTAGGATTAGGCTTTTAGACATGAACATTTATCATATGACCCTCAACAGTGGTGACAATAATTATTCATACTGCACTGCATGATGGGAGTTTTTCATGCATTGCAGCATGAAGCATTTTGTTGATTGTCACCATTGTTGAGATTCATATGTTGGTTCTTGATGTCTGTGTGTGTCTAAAAAGTACTGGAATTCAAATTTTTATATGCATTACATAGATTTAAAATTCATTCACTGTAACTATTAGAGAAACACTTTGCTTTCATGCTGTAGTGTCACAGGGTTGATTATGCAAAACCTGAACATATGAATGAAACAAGAAAACCAAATTTATTTTGGACATAATCAAACCAGCTCAAGGTGATTATCTGATCATTGTAGAGCATTAACCTCTCTACTTTACAACACCACATGCATTGCTACAGAGACAGACCTAACACAGGAGTCAAGTTCAAGAGCCCAACTAAAGCAAACACTGATCTCCATGATGGTGGCATCATTTTAACCAGTGAAATAACATCTGATCCTCTGTAATTCTCAATAACAGCAGGTGTTCATCACTAATGCACAATCATCATTTAATTAGTCACTTAATTATATCATTAACTTTAACTCTTTGAGGACTTGGGATTTGACTTGAGACTTGCTTGTGACTTGAAAGGAATGACTAGGTTCCTCCTCTGATGAAATCAGCTGCTGAGTTCATGGGTGGAACAAAAATATGGCAGGACTTTTACTCTTTGGCCCCTGGACTTTCCACCTCTGATTATAATTATAAGCTATGCATGCTTCACCTCTGACAACATGCCAGTCGAGCACACCAACCACTTCCCCAACTCACTTGGTGAATTGACAAACACAGGATATATGTTATAATTCGTCAGTTCACTTAACTGATTCGTTGTCAATGCTGTTTCAGAGCAATACTTGAAAATGACCACTAGGTGTCACTGTAGAGATGGGTGTCGAATTGTTTCGAAGCCTCGGCACATTTGCTTCGACTGTTTCAGTGTTTCATGAACCCTCGCTCTGCCCACCACTACCAATTGGTCCAACTTAGCAATACCACTCAGACTTAACTTCTCTGAGTCCACAAGCAGAACTGAGTAAACTCATTTTCAATTCAAATTCTTTTCCTCTGCCCTCCCTTCCATAATAAACAACGTAAAGATGGTGACGAAGAAGAAAGCAACGAGGCACTGGAGTCGAGAGGAAAGTTTAGCTTTGATTTTTGCTTGTAGTGAACCTACATTTCAGTTTGAGTTTGAAAATTGCATACACAACCACAATATTTGGGAGGCAATCTGGAAGAAAGTTTGTGAGGTTTTGCCATCGATACAAAATACCTTTGAAGGGTTGAAATGCAAAGATATTACCGCAAATGTGTGAAGCATTACAAGAAGATCGGTTCAGACCCCCCAGATAGCAAATAGTGCTTTTCCACTGCGTGGTACAACTCAGCTCGGCACGGCTCGGTTTGCGTTTCCACTGCAGTTTAGTACCGCTTTAGAGTGGGGGGATTATTCATGTATCATTATAGTTGCGCCACCTCTACTGCCATGACTACTGAAAAACTTTTAAATTCCACGTTGCTCCATCACACTCTCGCTGGATCCGTTCCTCGGCTATCAATGAGAGGACAGTCTGTACTTCCTCAACAGACAACGAAACAGACATTTTTTGGTTGTTAAAAGAAAGGTGCGCTCATTCAAAACAGTTACGTTCAATCATTCGCTGGCTGTGCTGATTCAAATCTAGTAGGTCTGTTGTGTCTTGTGCCGCAAGTTCAATGACACAAGCAGTGACGATTTTTTCCGGCCAATCAGTGATCAGCAGAGTTTACACATCACATTTTGGTAAAGGTACGGTTCGCTTGGAACCTCAGCCGAGGTGGTACTAAAAAAAGTACCAGGTACTGTACCCAGTGGAAAACCCCCCAAAAGTGAGCCGTACTGAACCATACCGTGCCGTACCATGCAGTGGAAAAACCCCATATATGACTCCAGATCGGATCCGCCCCCGAGGTACCACAAGATCCGGAACGGATCCACAAAACAGGCCCGTATCGGAGTCCACTTGCACAGCGTAACTGATCCAGACCCTATCCGTATCCGCCAATAAAGCGGTTCATCTGGCCCGGACCCGATCCGAATTGTTGATGAAACAACTCATCCGAACCAGATCCGTTCATTAAGTGGGTCTATACCTTATTTAAAATGGGTAATCTGGCCAAAACTAGCTATGGAAATACCTAAACTAGAGCTGACAAACATTATATAGACTAGATTGCTCTATAAAAGCTTAAATAGTCCATATGTCTCCCTTTATTAATATTAATAAACCATAAAATCATTCAAAACTTGAAAAAAAAAAATCTAAACTTTCCTTGGCCAATAACAATGAAACACTGTATAAAAAGTATGTAATTACAAAATGCAACCACAAATTGTACAAAAACATTGTTTAATTTAATGAAAAACTTTCCCTCTAAAAAGACAATTCAGTTCAATAACTATAAAGTTAATCTTTACGAATGAATTAGTTCAATTCAGCTATAAGGAATTTTATAGCACACAAAAGTTTCATTCACTTTGTGTCAGCTTGATGTTGATTTAATAAAATTCAATATCAGTGAAAATGTTGCAAAATTAATACATTATGAAACAGTCGATTCGGCAATAAAGCAGCTCTGGAGAAAACAGTGATATAATCCAACTCAATTCAGTTCAAGTTTTGTCATTATGCAATAGTGTCAGTACAATCAAATCAATATTATTCCTGAATATTCAGTGTATTTTAAACCCCAGCTAAGCAATCCAGAGGTGACAGTGGAACCCAAACTCCAGCAGGTGACTGAAACAAAGAAAAAACACCTTGAGAGAAACCAGGAGCAGTCAGCTCAGCTCTCCTCTGGTTAAATGAACAAAGATGGTGTGATTATGATTTCAGACGGCATCACTAGCCCGATTGTGGACTGATGTCATTCAGAATATTTCATCCAGCTCCTACTGCTGGAAGATCAGGATACGTCACGCTGTCATTTGGTCAGAGGAGAAGTTGCAGTCTGTCCAGCAGGGCTGCCGTTTAGGCAATAGTGGACGACTGGTTTAACAGTGACTGTGATAAAACTGCATTGTGGTCTGTAAAGAAGACTTGTCTTTGCTGAGGATCTGTGCTGATGGCTGTCCAGTCGTGATGTTCACTTGTCGTGGTCTTCGCTGACATTCAGGGCTGCGTTGTGGTCGTCTCAGGGTGCAGGTCCATCATCTGGTCTGGATACGGCCGGATCCAGCTGACTATGATAACCTTAGGACAAGAATGAGACAGAAACACTGAAATAAGTAACAAGTATCAGTGTTGATCTTTTCTTACAGCACCTGTAATCACACAAGCACATTTTCATACTAAATTTCATGACATCTGTTAAACGTAGGATGTAAAAGTAGGTTTGTAAATATTTAACCGTAAATATTGATATTAATCTTTTGACATTGCACATATTATTACACGTTAAAATCTGAAGTGTGGATCATTGTCAGTATTTGACAAACTAGTTGGCTAAATCAAGTTTAAAACTATTTAATCTTACTTTTAAAGATGAAGCAGAATATTGAAGGATGACGTATAATCAAAAACCAGACTGGAGCACTTGAATGAGCTGTAAAGCTGCAACAGAACACACACACACAATCTTAGTATTTTTTAATTTCATATAAATTATCTGAGACAACATCACAAGAGGTGGGGAATATATTTGTGAAAATATAAACAAAAATAGACTTGAGCTAATATTCCAGAATCAAATTTCAATGAAAAATATAGCATAATATCGCCTGCAGTTATTCCTGAAGAGGGGTGAAAATTTACCTACATATATACGCTAAAAGGCGTTCAACCAAAAAAAAAAAAAAAAAGATACTAAGGCAAAGTTATTGCTTTCCTTATTCAAACTTTTTTTTTTTTTTTTAATGAATATATGGTTGACCTGAAGAATGAAAGCTATATCATACACTTGGAAAAATTATGAGTTATATCACTGCTTATCTACACTAGGGGTGTGACAATGCACTTAGCTCATGAGATGAGACAAAATACAGATACTTGGTTCACAAAACAATATTTTAATACTATTTTTAAGAAATTTTCAATGATAAAATGTTTGTCTTTTAATTACAAAAAGTAAAACAATGCAGTTGTATTTTGAAATATTTTAACTAATCTAGGACTGTAACTAATGATTATTTTGGTAATCAAGTAATCTACTGATTATTTTGACAATTGAGTAATCTAATATTTTTTAGTATCACAAATAGATCTAAGTGAAAACCAGGCTTGTATGACTTTATATATAAACTAACGATGAGGCAATATTGATTGGCTCAAATAAAATATCAAAACCAAGTAATTACATGGTTTTATTGAACAAAACTGATAAAATAAAATACATAATGTAATATTCCTATACATGATATGAACATAACCAACTTAAGTACATTATGTAATATAACAAATACCTGCAGAGGGTGCCAACGGCCTGGTGATGTTTCACTTTACGGCGTGATTAAACGATGTTTAAATCCATTAAATTTTAATATTTGGCCACATGCAAACTCAGAAACTTTTATTTTCCAATCGCGATGTACAATAAATGGCATATTTAGAAATAAGCTGATGTATTCTCCTGTGTTGGCAAAGGTTTATAAATTATTTACGTGACAAATCTAGTGAGATAATGCACACTGTTTTCCCAGATGAACGTTAAGCAATTTAAATTCACCACATATACAGAGGAAGAGTTTAGCCCCTTTCACACATACAGTCTTTACTGGTAAATTAACAGTAAGTTACCATTAAGAGATCATGTGTGAACAAAATCCCAGTAAATTTATTCTGACAATCATTTCGTTCTTATGGAGATGACATGGTTACTCTGAGCTGTTTACAAAGCTCAGCTGCTTTTAATTAGTTTTTCTATGTAAATATGCACTAGAAGGACATCTTTGACCATTGCGCTCTTAGATTTTTCAACGTGTCGCGCTTCTCCATTCATCAGGGCTGCGACTCTGCAATTGGAAACTATTATGCGCGTCTCGTGTTTATAAGAGCAAATAATTCTGATTGGCTAGTTCAAGTTCAAGTTCAATCCTTTTATTTGAATAGCACATTTACAATAGCCACTAGGCTGAGCAAAGTGCTTTACAGAAGAGAAAATTATAAAAACATACACAGTGTAATGTAATTGTAAAATGTAAGGGAAACAATGTCAACTTAGCTCAAAGGGAATAATTTATTATTTTATAGGGAATTTGAACACTCACTGTTTCACGGCTGATCACTGAGTTGGCCAGCGATTCACTGAATGTGCCGTATAACATCAACTCTGCACTGGATATTAAAATCCAAAATATAGTGAAAACACTATTAAATAGCGCAGTAACAAGATCGGCAGTTTAAGACATTAACTTGTAAGCACAAAACACAAGATACTTCTCTTTTCAGTATAAATAAGACTTTATTTATATAAACCTAAGACATAAACTAACACATGAACACAGGCATTCACACATTCACACAAGTTGCAGAAAGAGAGAAAGTGAGGAAAGGATGAGTTTAAGAGAGTGAAAATGTGAAATCCCAAATTTACAGCAATATGTGCAATTGCATAGACCTGAACAATCATCAATCACTTAATTTGCCACGCATTGAGTTTCTCAGTGAGGCAAAAATTTATATTAAATGCACCAATTCAGCTAAAATCTGGAGTTGTATTACTTGCGTTGCCTTTGTGTTAAGGGATTCCCTTTTGTCTTCATCATTGCAGGAAAGGGGGTTTCCCAAGGTTGCTGATTGGTTGGAGGTTCAGTAGTCGTTGAAGTGATGTCTTGGGAAGCCAATGGTTGGGCGTTGGCTGAAGATGTGGAGTTGTGGCTGGTAGAAGTTTTGAGGCGGTCACAGGCTCGAGTTGAACTTGGAGACAAGGCGTGGCGGCAAAACTTAAACTGAGAACACGAAACTCACAACAGAAAAGAAAAGAAACTAAAGTAAAAGAATAAAAGGATGTAACGAGACTAGGTGGTTTTTCTTCTCATCGTGGTGTTAGCAGCTGGCATGTAGGCCAGAGCATGCTGGAACGGTGCTCAAAGAATTCACGGGCAAACAGCAGTGGCAAAAAGCATGGCTAAAAGTACAAAGCAAAAGCAATGACGAAAAGCATGGTTTGATGGTGTCCTGAGTATTTAAACTCAGCTTTTGGATACGTCCCAATAGGTGTCTTGACCAATTAGATATGATCTTAGCTCAGGGTGTTGTATGTTTCTCCTCCCCAAAACATAAATCACATGTTATCTTGTCAGTCACATGGTCCGAATTTTCCCGCTCTTGGAGAGTATAATTTTGGACAGGATTTCTATAACAAGACTATGATACATCTGACAAATTATTGATTGGAAGAAACGTTTAAAGCATGATTTTTCAAACTCATACATACCAAACAAGGATATGAACCCTTGCTATTCAATAGTTATCAAGAATACAAACACAATATGTGATTAAAACATGATAGTCAAATGCGTGGGTTACATACATAATATGGAGTTATGCATAGAAATGATTAGTTGCTCATAAGTCCTGTTAAGATGATTTTGGTGCATCTATATGTGAAAAGGCAATTTCTGCACCATTCTGTGAACATAAGGACATGTTCTGTGAACAAAGGAATTTCAGTCTGGTCTGTCTTTTATGTGGGGGAAAAGTCAATCTAAGGAAGCTCATGATTTCTATCGTGGAACACATGTGATGACCATCTCTTTGACCATCAGTCTTGATTTATCAATAAGTGTTCCTTTGTCTTAATGTTGCAAGCTGTTCTGTGAAAGAGGCTTGTTGATTAGGCTTGCTCCAGACTCATGGCACCAGGGTACCATGGACAAATACTCTGTGGAATTTGGCTCTTTGGGTTGTTCAACACCAATCTGATCGAATCTTATGTCTGATTCACTCTCTGATATCCTACAACAGAAAGCAAACCAGATAAAGAACAACCCGTTTTAAAGTTACAGTATAACAGTAATCAATACACTAAGGAAAACAAATGGGTTTTTAGCAGGGAGTTAAAAACAGACAGAGAAGGGGCCATTTTATCTCTAAAGGCAAGGTATTCCAAAGTCGTGGCTCTGCCAGCGCAAATGCACGCTCCTCTCTACACTTAAGTCTAACATGTGGAACTACCAACAAAGCCTGGTCGCAAGATCTTAGGCTTCTAGATGGAGTGTATAAATGAAAGAGTTCAGAGAGGTAGACAGGAGATAGGTTATGTAAATATTTATAAACAAATAGTAGAATTTTGAAGTCTATTCTCTGATGAACCAGCAACCAGTGTAAAGATCTGAGAATAGGAGTGATGTGTTCATGTTTGCGGCACTTCAGAAGAAGTCTGGCCGCAGCGTTTTGGACTAGCTGAAGGCGCGCAATTTGAGATTTAGATATACCGCAATATAAGGAATTGCAGTAATCTAGCCGAGATGTAACAAATGCATGAACAGCCATTTCTAGAGTTTTGAGTGAGTGAGAAAGTCTCTGATTTTAGACAGTAGACGAGGTTGATAGAAACTGGAATCGATAACGGAAGAGATATGTTTATCGAATTTTAAATGCTGGTCGACAAGAACACCTAGGTTTCACAGCTGTGATGCTCTAACAACAGATAAACTCTCTAAATCGGGGAGAGAATTCTCATTAGGACCAAAAACAATTACTTCAGTCTTGTCTTCATTTAGGAAGAGGAAATTTTGGGCGAGCCATGATTTAACCTCCTCTAAGCATTGCAGAAGAGAGGTATAATTACCATGATTAACCTCCTCTAAGCATTGCAGAAGAGAGGTATAATTGCTGCGGAATTGTTTCTTTTGATTGGTAGATAGATTTGAGTATCATTTGCGTAGAAATGGAAAGACACACCATGTTTTCGTAAAATAAAGCCCAGAGGTAGCATGTAGAGAGAAAATAGAGAAGGAGATAAGATAGAGCCTTGCGGAAGGCCACAGGATAAAGGTGCAGGGAAAGAGGTAAAATTAGCTTTAAAATTAGAGGCTAGAAATGTTAGTTTGGTTGAGAGTGAATGCTGTGCTCCTCTCATACCATTGGAAGGCAAACTCATGGACTCGAAAGTGTTATCAACATGTAGGGTCAAAAATAATCAAAGATTTCAGCTTTCCTGTCCCAAACCTACCTTGAGTAACAAAAGGGCCATTTGGCATTCCTGAAGGCACAGATGTGCTGATAGTGATCAAGGCCTGTAGGCCAAAATGTGTATACATTGGGGGTCTACTAATTGTCACACCTTTTGCCCAGTGGGTGAAGCTGTAACCTGTTGATCGGTCAGCTTGAATGTCTCACATTTGGGTTTTAGTCACATGGTCAAGGAAGGGATAAAAGAAGATTGCAACTGTTGCTCTGTCTCATTTTCCTTTTGGTGCCTCTTTTCTGGAGCCTCTTCTTGGGGCTCTGCTGTCGGGAGGCTGATCTGGCCCCTTTTCTCCCTTTTGCTCCAGAGCCCTCTATCACTCCAGTTTCCCCGTCAAGCCCAAAGAGGGCTCCTGTTCCTGTGTTAAGCCCAGAGAAGGCTCCCGTTCCTGAGATAAGCCCAGAGAGGGCTCCTGTTCCTGAGTTAAGCCTAGAGAAGGCTCCCGTTCCTGAGTTAAGCCCAGAGAGGGCTCATGTTCCTGAGTTAAGCCCAGAGAGAGATCCTGTCCCTGTGTTCAGCCCTGGTTAGACCAGGTGCGAGAGCCGGCGACCATGCCCGCCACGAGGGAGCAAGCCGTGGATGGTGTAAGCGCAGAGTGGAGCTCTGCCCCTTGAACCACAGCTGAGGGTGAGCTGATTGTACATCTGAGGCTGCTGTATTTGGAAGGGGACCAAATAGACTGGGAAACTGATCTGGAGATCGACCTGCCCCCTGTCCTCTCTCCGTCATCTCCGCTGGTCCCATCCTGCCCTCCTTCGTCTCTGGTCCCCATGTCCAGCCCAGAGGGGGCTCCCGAACCTCCAGTGCCCGTTCCTCGAAAGCGCCCTCGTGACCAAATGCATGTTCCACACGAACCCTTGCTCTGCTGAGACATGTACTGAACTGTATTTGGGGCCTTCTTGCAACTCCTTTCTGGAATGGTTTCATGACATTATGAGATGTAGGCAGAGTCCGCCACAAACAACAAAGGTATGTCAACACCTTGTATGTTTCTGGTCTGTGGTGGAAAGCATGTGCCATTTTCCAGCTTTGCATGCCTTTCTGAGTTCTGAAAAACAAAAGTCGTGGCACTTCCCAAGCCAGTCAACATCAAAATCCAGGAACGCACCAGTGATCAGCCAAGCCCTGTAATAGCACATGGTACCATCCCTTTCTGTTGTAGTAATCTGTGTGAAAGCTGGATGGTGCTATGATAGGAATATGTGTTCCATCCAGGACCCCAGCACACATGGAAAACCCTGTTTTTTCTTCAAATCCAGTGATTATAGACTTGACCTCTTCTTCAGATTTTGGCATCTCAATAAACTTCCTTCTCAGATGGCAGAGACCCTGACACACCTCCCTGAATATATCACAGGCAATGCTCACCCCAATGCCAAAAAGGCTGGCGACATCATGGAATTCAATAATACTTGCTAATTTGTAAATTGTCATAGCAACTTTTTTTATCCAAAAATTTATTGCCTTTAAACTTTGTTTCTTTTAACAAATGTTAAAGTACTTTTAAATTGAAAAAGTAAAATTGGTTAACGGGGGGGGGGTTCAGTAAAATTGCTTAACGTTCATTTAGCAATGTAATTTTGTAATATTACATAATAGTGTATATAATATTATAGTAATATAATAGTATTTCCATACTAAGTACTAATTACTAACTAGCTTCTAAAAACGCAAAAAGCATCATATATCATAAAAGTCTGTATGGCTTATGTGCAAGTATTATACTTTATATATGTATATTTATTATTCTTATATTTCAACTGTTCTAGAGTCATATGGCAGGTTTGAATCGGAAACAGACAGAAATTTAACTCTGATAATCTTCCCAGCTCTAAAATCTCATATTTGCAAATATTCCAATAAATCAAGTTTTAGTGTTTTAACTGAAATCTGAGAGCTACATTAGATGGGAAGCTTTTAAGTGAATGACAATGTCATGTTTGGTCTGTCTGTTGGGGGGGTTTATTTTATTTTTATTTTTTTCTCGAGCATGGCTCTTCATGACATTATGAAGGGTTAAGCGTTAAAGCACCGTTTAAGGTGCTTCATTCGGCAGCACTGCATGGAACTTGCTCGGGAAGAACGTCTCCAAAGAAGTGTGTTTTTGGTTGTAAGGGAAAGACAACCTTGTTCAGCTTCCCAAAAAACCAAGAGTTACGTAAACAGTGGATGCCATTTGTTTTTCGGGGCAGCAACAGAGTTTTGCAAGCGTGTTTGTTGACGAATGTTTTATAAACAAGGCCCAGGATTAACATGAGATTGGGTGAGACTGTGTGTGTGATGTCCTCTTTAAATTTTAGTTTTAAAGTTACTAATAAAAAGAAAAAAGTAAATTATTTAAAATTATTAATGAATGAAGTAACTAAATTATTATAGACATAGAATGGTTAGTGTGACGGGGGTTAATTCAGACCGAGGGGTGCTAATAACGAGAAAACATTTATTTCATAATGTGAGTTTCCCCCCACTTTCAATTGGAATTTTGTGGATTTTTTGAATGATAGATCAAAAACATAAATGATGCAGATTTATTTTCACAGCCGCCTTTGCTCATATTTACCAAGGGTGCCAATATTAGTGAGCAGCACTGTATCGAGTTATATGCACAAATAGTTTAATCTAATGTGTTGTGTCGACAGCTAGCAGCTAAGCTAGCTAACGACATGTTCATTTCAGAAGCTTGTTTTTTTCTTAATTTTAAATGGAGGCTGTTTTTTTGTGATGATTGTATTATCAATTGTAGTAAACATCTCCCCTTCTCAGTTTATAATAAAGATCAGGGCACAGATAAAGTCATTGTCAGGTCACTGTGCTACAGGTCCATTTAAGAACACTTCAGGATATTTTTTTAAGTACTTATTATGGATGTAATTTAAAATAATTTACTTAAGTGTAACTAAATGTAATGCTTTTGGACACTTAATTGCAATTAAATGAAAATGTACACTTTCGTTGAATCACTTAAGTACATTTTTTATATGTTATTTCACAATTACTCCTGAAACTTTAATTTGACATTTTGTATAAAGTGCATTTTTTTTTTTTATCTTTACTTGTTTGTTGAGAAACAGTCATGAAATTGTACTTCTTTTTAAGTGCACTCAGGAGGCCTGTCATTTATTAATGTAATTTAAATTATTAATATTATCTGTAAGTAAATTTAGCATCACATCATTATAATATATATCCTTGGATTTTCTAAAATGTATATTTAACATGTTACTAAAATTTTGACTAATGAATTTCCACAGCTTTTTCAACTGTACTAGATAAGGATTAAGAGATTTGCATGTCCACAAATAGCAGTTTAAAATATTTGCATATAGCAAGAAAAGGATTATTTATCGTCCAGATGTTTTATGCTTTACAAAATACAATTAAGTTGGTCAGTGAAAACACTGGACATCTTTTCTTTGTGCTTTTGTCAGTTAAATAAAGGTTAAAGTGTATTATCAAATCATAGATTCTTGATTCTTTTATAGCATGTTACAAATGGCTCGTTTCCACCGAGCAGTATGGGTCAGTACAGTATGGTACGGTACGGTTCGGGACCGAACACCCTGATCCAGCTTGCATTTCCACTGCCAACAGTACCCTTACTTGATAAGCGTGGTGTATGCTGGAAAGTAGCGATCGATGATAAAAGGCGACAATAAGCACAACTCTGCCTCTTTTACGTCAGTTTTAATGAACAATAATAGCCATTATAAAAGTATAAGTACAAAGTATAAGAGGCTTATATAAGAGGAAATAAAGACAAAAGCAAACAATTCAGTCAAACGTATGCTACAAAGTCATCGCTGTACTACGGTAAAGTTCAAAATAAATATAAAGTTAAACTTTGTGCTCAGTCAAAACGATATGACCAAGAACAAATAATAGATTAATGAGACCACGAATGCCTGTTAAATATACACAAAATGAATTGTATCTCATGTTTAATCACTACAGAGATACCAGAGCCCGCGGCAAATGTCGGAAGGACTAGCCGAGCGTAAGGCTGCTCTATGCGGATACATGAGCACTGAGTGCCCATAATGCCTGGAGCTCCGAAATCGGCATTGCAAATTTTCAAATAGGCGGTCTCTTTATAAATAAACCGCAGATTTGAGTTTTAAACAACTACATTCTCACCTGAAAAACTCTTAAAACTACATTCCATGACACAATAACTAATATTTTGAAAATTACGCGGGTTTTTGGGCAATGACGTTTCACAAGTCCACAAGAACAGACAAGAACGCATATTGCATATGCATAATAGCATATTATTGCATAATAGCATAATGCTATTTTCTGTGTAAAAATATAAAATTATAGAATACACTGTTATATTTTTTTTGTTTGCGCACTCTGATGTAAACAAGCCCAACACTCATGGACAGCATAGCGGAACGAGTGAAGGAGAAGCTTTATCCCCTTGTATAACGCAAAAGTGACGATTCTAGTCAAACAATCAACATTCTGCAGTGAGTTTAGCTCCACCCTTTTGGTACCCTTTGCTTTGCTAGTTACCCCAACGGAAGGGTACCAAAAAAGTGGTATGGTACAGTTAGCTATTTTGGTACCATTCACAACTTCTGACAATGGAAATGGACATAATTGCATACCGTACCGTACCGAACCATACCGCTCAGTGGAAATGAGCGAAAAATGTCCCAACTTTTCTGTAAATGGGTTTGCAATCTCAAGAACCTTTTTTCCACTATAAAGACCCTATTGTCTAATGGAAATGACCCATGCATATTACAGGTTCTTCATAGATCTATCAATGCCAATAAAGAACCTTTATTTTTAAGAGTGTATGAACGCATTTTGTGTTTGAAGTAAAGAAAAAAAATCATAATAAAAATAAACCTTCTCTACGTCTGTAGGAGGAGCTTGCAGAGCATATAGCCTGGGTATGGCTGGCAGAGTAAGGGGCCAGGGTGGCGTTAGTCTCAGCCTCAGACGTCACGCCCACGGAACGTTGGCTAAACGTCTGATGCATATGTCACACAAAAGTGGAAACACTTCAGGAGTTTCGAAGTCGTCATCGGATTGGTTGAATTATATAGGATTTCCAGGAGACGCGTTTGTCGCATTCTTTAACGTTCTGCCTGGAAACAAAGATTCCGTGACGCCAAACCCCCTCACAAAAGAAGACAGTCGTTGTGTTTACAACTATGATGACGAGCACTTATCAGGATCACCTAAACACTGGATTTTCAAAAGTATGCAAAATATTTAAAGTTCGAGACATAGAATCTTTACTATACGTCCAAGAGTTTTACATATCGGTCTGTTATTGTGGCGACATTTCCACACCCCCGAAACGTCATGCTGAACGAAACGAACTGTGATTGCTTGTTTGACATGTCGGTCAAATGGCCTCATGGGCAGGCCTTGGCCAATGAAATCTGCCGTGGATTCCAGACCTTCAGCCGTCAGTCTGAAGGTCTAGCTACGCGAGACTAGGGTGGAGTCAGCAGAGCAGGAGGCCAGGGCAGAGCCAAAGACCACCAGAACAAAGCAGACAGAGCAGAAGACCACCAGAAAGGAACAGGCAACCTCAGCATAGCAGACGACACTGAAAACAACCAGAGCTGATGGAGCTGAAAACAACCAAGGCAGAGCAGATGACCACCACAGCAGAGATGACAGGACTGAACATCCCCATGGAGGAGTAGAAAACCACCACAACAGAGCAAATG
This sequence comes from Spinibarbus caldwelli, assembly GCA_039654775.1. Lineage (NCBI taxonomy): Eukaryota > Metazoa > Chordata > Actinopteri > Cypriniformes > Cyprinidae > Spinibarbus > Spinibarbus caldwelli. The sequence goes on along the minus strand of CM077224.1, from coordinate 41,595,360 downwards.
GAACCAAAGATCCCCACTGCAGAGCAGAAGACCCCCACGACAGAGCAGATGGGGCCGAAGATCCCCACAGCAGTGCAGATGACCACCAAAGGAAAGTAGATGAGACCAAACACCACCTCAGCAGAGCAGGTAAAGCTGAAGACCACCAAGGCTGAGCCGAAGTTGCAGGGGACCACCAAAGCAGAGGTGGTGAAACTGAAAACCACCAAGACTGAGCAGACAAAGCTGGAGACCACCATGGCAGAGCAGACAGAGTGGAAGGCCACCTAAGCAGATAACGTAGAACTGTAACCCACCACAGCAGATCAGGCCAAGCAGAAGACCACTACAGTGGAGCAGTAGATCACCATGGCAGAATAGTTACAGAGAACACAGAAAGGTTAGAAATGGCCTCTGTGGCCATAACTAGAGGTGGAGAGTTCGGCAACAGCCCCTGTGGCTGTGACAGAGCAGGTAGAGAGTTCTGAGAGTTCAGGGATGGTCTCTGTGGTCGTGCCGGAGCAGACGAAGACCTCCTTGACCGCAACCGGACAGGCAGAATGTTCAGGGATGACCTCTTTGGCCATGTTAGAGTAGACTTGGAATTCAGTGATGCCTCCATGGCCATGTCAGAGCAGGTGGAGATCTCCACTCTAGAGTTCAGGGACAGCTCCTTTGGCTGTTTCAGAGCAGGTGGAGAGTTCAGAGATGGTCTCCATTGTACAGTACAAACACACAGGATGGTGGTAGCCATCACAGAAAGTGCAGCTGATAGCAATAGGATTTCTAATACCCCCGGACATAAGACTACCAGACGTGGAAGCGCAGAGACCCAAAGACTTGGGGCCACTGGACTGGAGCCCTGCGGCCACCAGATTTGGGATGCCGGCCACTCACACTTACATCAGTGGTAGGTCTGCCACTCTGGAAATCAGCTTCCAACGCCCAGAGGCATTCATTGTAGATTCTAACGTGGCAGCCCTGGCGGCTGGAGACTCTGGCATGGCAGCCATAATGGCTGAACTAAGTGATTCAGATCTAACAATGAACACAGGCAACTTTACCGCTTATATACATACAGGGTTATAGACTAACAAGACACACCAGGACACAATCAGGGAGTAACAATGGGAGCTAAAAGAACTACAAAAAGAATAAAAAAGAGACCGGAAGCAGGAAACTAGGTTAAACAAAAGCTTAAAAAGAGAACATGTAACAGCAGTAATGAAAAGACATAAATTTTGTACAAACTGGATCTTATGTGCACCTTTTCTTTGCATTTGGAAGTGCGTAGCTTCAATCAGAGGCTGTTCTCTGGGAAAAAAAAGCATGTGCTTATGTATGATTCACAGAGTGCATGGTGAGTCAATGTGCTCATCTTCAGTTCTGCTTGACTCATGAAAATAACATTTCATATTTAAAACAGTAAAGTTTGCAGTACAGATATTATTTTACGTACAAAAAAATCTAATGAGCAAAGGTAAATATCTATTTTTGCTTTTTGAAATTGTTTGCATTCTGAGGGGACTTGACAACACACATAGTGCCCTGTCAGGAACCTAGTAGTTTTTAGGACCATAAGATTCCACATTATCCATCCTACAAGCATGTGTGTGCTTTTAATCTGTTTTCAGAGACTTGTGTGTGAGTATTTGGATACACTGGATACACACTATGACTGAATCGATATGCATCAATCATTTATGTTCCAGAAACATAGTATTCCTGCTGAAATCTGGACATATTCATGTTTTAAGGTTTAGATAGTATTAAGAAAGAACAAATAGTCTGAATTCATTTTAGGAGTTTACTGAAAGTTTATGGAGTGAAGAACCAAGTAAACAGTAACTACATAAAAGATTTTAACACACTACACAACCAGCCAAACAATTCAAAGACAGATTTTCACATGATTCTTTATGCAGAAAAAAAGAGGAATGAAAACCTTAAAATGTCCTAAAATGAGGTAAAAATATTTTCATTTCAGACGCACTTTAATGTTTCTAAGACACACGTTTGATCTTCATGCTGATGGATTTCATACTGACTGCGTAATTCTTCCACGATGACCAAGCCACACCAATGGCATAATGGGTTGGATCTTCACCCCATAAGTACACACCATTGGGGTTTGTATTGTGACAGGCTGAGTACCAAAATGCCCCAAGATACTGTTTGGCACAGCTAGTATCTGAAGTGTCTTGGTCCTTGTCGAAGGTGGAGAACTTGAATCCATTATGGCCAGATAAAGAGTCGCCTGCAGAGAGGAAGAGCATCACTAAGGACAATAACTCACTGGAAATGTGTTTTCATTAGTATAATTGACAGTGTCTTACCAGCTCCTCCATCTGTGAATCCTGAAATTCCCAGCTGATATCCAGCACATTCACAATCCACAGAGAAGAATGAGTACAGAGCAAAACCTTTCCTTCCTTCAAAGTCCTCCAGATCCACTTTCAGTATGTACTTCCTGTTGCGTGTCAGCTGGTACATGTTCTCCAGCCCTGATCAAACACACACATGAAAAACACATTCAACCAAACACTAGACATGAACAGCCACAGAAACAAACACACGCTGTGAGATCTTACCCAGCCAGTATTCACTCTCCACATTCCCAAATCCTCTCTTGTACTGATTCCACGGCTGATAGAAATTCACACTGCCGTCTATCCTCCTCTGAATCACCTGTGATGGGTTTATATAGAATATATGATTCATAATGAATGTTCTGATGTCTTTTACTGATCTAAAGTCACATTCGTACCGTCCATCCTCCTTTGTCTTCATCTTTCCCATCTGAGATCATCTCACAGTAAACCCAGACAGGAATGTCACCTGCTGGATAGATGGAGTAAATCCCACTGACCGTTTGTCCTGACTTATAGATGTCAGAGCAGTCAACCGGTTTGTCTACATCATGACCGCAATCACAGCCCAATAAAACAGGCAAAAGAGCTGCCAACAACACCATCATCTGCACGAGAGGAAAAGATGAATCACACTGAAAAGGTGAAAATAAACTGTAGGCATGTGATGAAATTTAAGAAACAGATGAACTTACCTCCATCTTCTCAATTTCTTCTCAGTAGATCACAGCATAAATCTTTGTTTCCTTGAAGAGATGAAAAAAAATATTTACTTAGACCATTTAATTGTAGTAGTGTTTTTGTATAAAATGATATAAACATCTAAAATGTCCTGACAGGCTTTAAGGAAAATGCTAGAGAATAAACCAGCAACTCACCGTTGGTGTTCTCCAGTTGTAGAGAAGACAAACACTCCTTTAAATATCTGACATTCAGGCTCCTCCTCGGTGTCAAAGTCCGTTTTAAGAAATTTAGGTAAAACATTCTTTTCACACATTTAGGAATTAGACAAATTGTGAAAGAATGGAAATTCCCCGTTACTACAAATCACCTGTATGCACAGAAAGTTCTTAAATACCACCCACTTAATCACAAATAATCTTAAAATCATCAACAAAACACTAACAATTCTTTTCAAAAACACATTAACCAGTTTTCCATAAATACCAGAACCACTCAAACAATAGATAACAGATTAACAGACTGAATTCATCCTAAATAGGTCACTCATTACGCTGAATGAGTGAGTCTGAATATAAGTAAATATATTCACCCTACTGCTGTAGGAGAAAGACCACTGAAACTCTCGAACAAACATATCAGTTCACTTATTTTCATACAGAATGGTGAATATAATAGTAGGAAAACTTCAGCTGATCAGAATATTTTATTTTCCACATATTCCATTCTAATACTCCAAATCACTGGATTTGGTGACTCACCTTGTTCGTTCTTCAACAGGAGCAAGTTGGAATATTTGATAGTGACTGAAATATTTGAGTGCAGAATTTCACAACTTTATACATTTAATTGCACAAGCTGATACATACTCTCGGACAGAAGAATCATCTGTCAAAAACAAACCTAAACAACAACAAACTACATGCTCTCAATGATCCCCCCCCCCCTCCCCAAAAAAGCAATAAGTGTTTATTTTTAACTCTACAAGTTGTGCAGTAAAATTAATTTTAAAGATTCACTTTTCATTCTTGGAGATGACATGAAAAAATTTGCCAATAATCCTGGTGGAAAACGACTTTTAAGATGACAGTTACATGAAATTACCATTATATCCAGTAGATGGCAGCAGAGGATCACTCATCTGGGCTGCATTTCCCAAAAGCATCGTAAGTTTAAGTACATCGTAGACCCATTGAAACCAATGGAGCGACGATCAGCTTAGGCTTACAATGCATTTGGGAAACGCAGCCCAGCTCAGATGCCATTTCCACTCCCTAGTTTTCACGTCTTGATTTTGAATTTATTATAAAATGGCTATTACAACAAATTTTAGTACTGTACTTTAGTATAGCAAGTACAATAAAATAATAATGCCTTAAATATTTTGAAATATCTTTAGATTGAATTTAAAAATTACAGTTTTTAAACATTGCCTTAAAAAAGACACATCAAAAAAGTTTTATCTTTAACTGTAGAAGCTGGTAAATATATTCAGCCAACACAGACTTGTTGCTGTTGTAGTTTTGTTACTCTGAATTTACTCTGCATCACTTAATGCACAGGTCTATTTTTGACATTGGTTTGTCAGATAGTTCTTTCCGCCCAGTGCTACAGTTATCACTGTCAATCATAGCAATGACTGACGGAACAATTTTTACACTCCTGAAACACTATACGTGGACGTTCGGTCCTATTAGACTAACCAATGGAAAACTTTTCGGCAAATTGTCAACGAAAAACTTTTCGGCAAATTGTCAATGGATTATGTAGAGAAACCGAGCAAAGGCTCCTCATAGCGCAACTGACCAAGCTTGCTCACGCGAAAACTCCTGATGTAATCAATCACTAACTACACAATCAATCTCTTATTTCCACAGTATGATTTTTTTCTCTCTGTCATTGTAATAAGTAGATCTGCGAGCGTGTAGAACTCTGTAAACTTGCGAAAACAAAAATTAGTTCAGAGGGGATTCTGATTAACCTACAGAAAACACCTCTGACTGGTCATTGCTTTCGACAGAGATGCCTGTGATTGGCTACAATACTCAGCGCGGCAAAAACACGTAAATAAACTTGTGGTTTATAATTTGAAACAAGAGCCCGCACACAAAAACACACAGGAGCGTTTAAAAGCGGTTGACTACAGAATTGAATTGGTACTGTAAAAAGGCCCCACCTCCCCCTCAAAAAACACTCTCTCATCGGATCTACACGAATCTCGTAGGTGACCTATTTTGATCTCAAAAAGAGTGAATTCTCACCGAAAGGTGAGGAGTTTGCATCTATGCATTATGCATGCAGACATGGGTCTTGTTTCTGGACAATTTTGACACATTCTGACCAATGAATTTCTATGACTTTCCCTGCTGCACTGAATAAGAACTTAAAAGAACAGCACAGAAGAAAGTCTTTTTGCCTGTAACCAGAAAAAGTGATTCACTAAGCTAATTTCATGCTTAGAGATAAAACAGGAGCATTTTCTTTAGTGACATGGTAAATTTTATTGGTCATTTTTTGGAGATCTGTCATACGATCGTCTACTGTCCATCATCAGAGCTGGTCCTGTGACATTCAGGCACCAGCGCCGCCGCAGGACAGCAGATCATGCGAGTGTTTAGCTGAGCCGGATGAAGGAATGCTGGGTAGAGATGCAGGATTTGCAGCCTGTCAAAAGGGACCTGTAACATGTACGGTGACTGAAATACCGGATGGACTTAACGTGCAGATTGACGAGCCAGGTAAGGTTTTTCAGGGAAACAGATTAATATAAGGAATCCTGGGATAGTGTGTGTAATGTGTGTGTTATCTGCGGGATGAACGAATGAAGGCGTGACGGAGAGGGAATCCGGCCAGTTATCCGGTTCTCAGGATGATGTGAACTCCTGAATCGGTGAACACTGGGCCGCTCATGTCTCCGATCTTCAGCGCGAACGAGGCATCTTCAAACGGCTTCTGCATTTGACCTGACACACACACACACACACACACACACACACACACACACACACACACACACACACACAGAGAGAGAGAGAGAGAGAGTGAGAGTAATGTAGATAGCATACAATGGATAAAATTTTGCACTTCATGTAACTTCATAACCAAGGCAATTACAGTTAACTTAACTAAAACAATCATTTTTATTTTTACTTGAAATAAAAAAAATGTTAACTGAAATAAAATAAAAAAATATTAAAATAAGTATATAAATTTATATCATTGTGAAAATTTTTTATTTAATCTACTTTCGAAGGCAACATTTTTCATTTTAATTTAGTTTGACTTGAAATACTTAACTAAAACCAAGTATATATATTAATGAAAAAAATAAATAAATAAATAAATAAACTACTAAAAATTATCAAAACACACACACACACGTGTAAAATAAGAAGACAAATTTAAAATATTATCCTATTAAAAAAAATCAATGTTACAAAAATAATACCGTTCATAATATCGCTTTCCCACATCATTAAGATTATTAACACTTAAAGCTATACCGGTAACAATAGCATTAGTTAACGTTAGTTAATGCATTTTCATTAACTAACAATGAGCAATTTGTTACAGTATTAAAATAATATTGTTACTGTTATTTCATAAAAACACAACAGTTCATTGTAAGTTTATTAGCGCAGGTCCATTAAATAATATTAACTAGGGGTGTAACGGTTCACAAAATTCACACAAAATTCGATATGATACAGTGGTGTCACGGTTCAGTACGTTTTCGATACAGCAAAAAGAAAGAAATGCCAGAGAAATTTCCTTGATTTTTACAATTTTTTTATTTATTAAAACAATTTTTGTTTTACTTTGAACAATGATGGAGCTATACTTGACCCATCTTCTGGGATGTCTTCTCAGCAGCATATAAAACAAAAACAGCTCCAGTTTGAAGTATTTCAGCTGATGTAGCCTATTGTCATGTAGCAGATTAATCTTTGCCAATAAGTTTAAATTGATTTTGACCTTTTATGGGCATTTTTTACCTTTTTTTTTTCTAAAAGTGTGCATCACCTTTTGAGTCTTTTTTTATTTTATTTTATTTTATTTTTTTTTTACTTTTTACATTTAATCAGTCAATAAGACATTTGGGCTGTTACCAAGCAAAATGAAGTCAGTATTGACAAAATTCATTTTTGCAATGCAGAGGAAACATAGCAGTTGCAACTAAATAGCATTTAGATGCTTTTACACACTGTTTAATGCAGCTCAGAGGGACATGTAATGCTTTAACCTGCAGTTACAAATGCATAAATAATGTTTTGATTAGTGGTGGAGGTAACGAATTACAACTACTCACGTTACTGTAATTGAGTAGTTTTTTCGGGTACTTGTACTTTTTTGAGTATATTTTTAAAGCTGTACTTTTACTTGTACTTAAGTACAAATTAAGCAAAATAATCTACTTTGTTGCTTTTAAATCATAGTTAATTACAGAGTACGGCCACAATTTGAATTGATATTCAAACCACTTCAGTAGCCAATAAAGATATCCGATCATAAACGGACCAATAAAAGTCCTGATATCTGAACCGCGGGAAAAGCAGCCGCTGCAGCAGTGAAGAGCTGATCGGACAGTGAGGGAGCTCAGCGTGATTTATGGACTCAAAGTTTGGAGAAACAAACTACATGGTAGTGTTATCATAAATTTCTATATTTTGAAACTGATACTGAAATATCTGACACGGTTCCATTACTCATTCTCCACAGTAGGCTATCTTCCGTATATACACCGATCTCGCTCTCTCCTCTCCGACAGCGAGTTTGACACCCATCGCCTCCTGTTAGTTAAAGAGTCTGAATGTCGCGCAGGATTGCAGGTATTCCGCATAATTTTAATCATTCCTGCACAAATGTGTCGAGCACTTTATTGTAACATGAGGACACAGTCATGTAATCGCAGAAAACTGGATGCGAGCTTTCAAATAGGCCTAACTTATACAAATGAACTGCTGTCCTCTCACTCAGATATTGCTTCGCGATCTCTCCATGCTTTTAAAGTAGAAATTATTTCTCTTTGCTCCTGGATTAAACTTTGTCAAAACTTATCAACCATTCAGAAAAGATCCACGCCTGACCGATGAAAATGCTACTGGAAATTTTATTGTCTGTAAGTGAAATGCACCAGAAAGTCTTTCAAGAATCAAAGACGTTACTTTAATTTCTTTACAATGTAAGTTTATGCTAGAAATGTTTTGGAATGGGATATTTGTCTGACTTGTACATATAAATATCCTAGTCTGTCTAACGGCATCACTACATTGTACAGACATTACAGGTCAAATCCATCTGATGTTCCATTTATCTAAATAAATAACATATATGGCTCTTATATCACTGCTTATAAAAATTCAGTCTTGTCATATTTTGAATACCTCAACTGAATTGCAGTCATTTGTTTTATAATTTTATTACTGACTGTGTACTTGTCTTTTTTTGTAAATTCAATTCAGTTTGAAATCAAATTTGAAATCATGCTTCTTTGTGCTGTAAGCTTTTGCAACAAAGTTACCTGATTTTAAAGTCACAAATACACAGAATGAGCAAATGTTTAAGATTGAGATTTTTGTAACGGTAATTGATCACTGTTTATATATAAAAGCCTAAAATCTGTTCATCATATAAAGCGAACATGATTTTTTTTTCTTTTTCTTTTTTTTGAAGACTTGGATTAAACCACTCAAAGCTTGAAATAATGATTGCCTTGAAAAAATAGATGGGCAAAAAAATTGAGATATTAAAATATCTATATGGCAGTATATACAGTATGTGGTAGTTTTGCCAATAGTATTGAAAATGATTAAAGTCGTCATGAAATAAAAAAATGACCCTAACAGTTACTTTTTTAGTGCAAATTACTAGTCTTGTAGTGAACAATTAAACCGTGCAAGTCAATACAATGGAAAAAAAAATTGTCTGCCGTTGCAATCTTTAATCAAAATCTGAAAATCTGCTTCCACTCTGGAATGGCGTCTCGCTCTGATGACATCAGTTTGAAGGCTTGGGGAGAATCTGCTTGTTAAGTATGATGTAAGGATTGTTGTTTCCGGGTCCAAGCCTCTACTCATTTCACTTGAGAATACGATCTCAACAGCCATTTATGAGCACTATTTAAAAAATGTGCTGTGCACACTACAGTCTCTGTGCTCACAGTGTCTCAGACACTAATATTTTAGCTGAATCACTGTCTGGCCATCTGGGATTTCAGTATGGAAATAAAGCTTAGAGTTATAATTTTTCAGTATTACATGACATCGTGGGTGTATATTAGCACAGTTTGGTGTTTTTTGGGGGCATCTGGCAGAGCGTTAGGACCCAGAAGCGGTGAGGCGTGATGTTCTTATCCACTCCTATCCAACCATGAATCTGCTCTGAGCAAGAGAGGAGGTGCACCACAATAAAGCCCTGCCCTTTATTCAATATTCTGTTTCACTCGGAAATACATCACAACACTGAAGTCAGATGGGGAAGTCGTGGCCTAATGGTTAGGGAGTTGGGCTTGTAACCTGAAGGTTGCCGGTTCGATTCTCGCACCGGCAGGAATTGAAGGTGGGGATTGTGAATGAACAGCACTCTCTCTGCCTTCGATACCATGACTGAGGTGCCCTTGAGCAAGGCACCGAACCCCCAATTGCTCCCCGGGCGCTGGAGCAATGGCTGCCCACTGCTCCGGCTGTGTGTTCACGGTGTGTGTGCATTTGTTCACTATTCACTCCTGTGTGTGTGCACTTGGATGGGTTAAATGCAGAGCACCAATTTCGAGTATGGGTCACCATACTTGACAATATATTGATATTTTTTCAAGGTATTGAAGTTAGAAATTCCTGTATCATGACCACTAATTCACATACTTTGTCAATAAGATAAAAGTAGGTTTTGTTCAAAGTAGCTATTCACATAGATCTTTCATATGAATGAATATTTTGTGGTAATTTATTAAATATCGCCGGCTAAAAAGTAACTAGTAACTGGTACTCTGAGTAGTTTTTGAGAAGAGTACTTTGTACTTTTACTTAAGTACTGTTTTGACACCAGTACTTTTACTTGTAATTGAGTATTATTTCGGCAATGCAACAGTACTTGTACTTAAGTACAAATTTACAGTACTCTTTCCACCACTGGTTTTGATATTTTAAACAAAACGCTGGCAACTGATGTTTGAAATGAATTAAAAAAATTAAAAGATACTTTAAATGTGAAATTAAAACCACCAATAGGTGACAGTAAGTCAGCGTTAATAAGTGAGTCACTGCGATTGAACCGAATCATTTAAACGTTTGATTCATTCAGGAACGAAACACCGTCATGTTGCTCAGAGACGCAAAACAGTGCTGTGGCTGTGTTTGGAATTATTTTTGTTGTCGAAATAGAGCAAAAACAGGCAATATGATGTCTAAAACGTAAAGTCTCTTAAAATAAACTTCTTGTTTATTGAACTGTTGTAAAAATCATTTGTAATCATGCTGATTTTTGGAGAGAAAAAAACGGCACTCTTCTGTGATATTGCTTAACTATATGAAATTATGTCAATATATACATTTTCTGCCCCCATATCTTGAATTTTGTGATAATTCTAAATGCATTTTAATAGACTGAATCATGCAGTGAAAGAATGGACTCTCTATACGCACACGCACTAGTCTAACCTTTATAGGGTAATATGCTGTAATAAGATTAGTCCAACGAATCGTTGGGTTTGTAATGCGTACCGAACCGAAAGCCTTGTACCGAACGGTTCAATAAGAATACGTGTATCGTTACACCCCTAATATTAACAGATGCAACTTTGAACTTTCATATTGTATTGGTTAATGTTGAAATTAACATTAGCTGAGATTAATAAATGCTATAGAAGTGCTTTTCATTCTTAGTTCATGTTTACTATGGTATGAATCTAATGTTATCAATTGAAACCGTACTGTATAAGTGTTACTGCTGTACTTTAATGTTTGGTTTAGTTTAACGCAGTGACTACATCAATGCTGTGTGTTGCATCTATGCTTATACAACATTTACTCAATGTTAAAGCATGCAGTAATCAGTTTACTATGCGAGGTGGTCAGCAGATGATGCTGATAATCTCGTAAGGGTGTGTTAATGGTGTATCTCTTAGTCTTACCCCTGCCAAACAAGCCCAGGTCTCCTCCGTTCCTCGCAGAGCTGCAGTCGCTGAACTGAGACGCCAAAGTCTCAAAGTCCTCCTCGCCAGACTTGATCTGTTCAATGTACTCTACACACACACACACACACACGTCTGAATTCACAAGTGCACCTCACACAGCACGTCTGCACTGACACACATGTGCGGCTCTTACTGTGAATGAGCTGCAGCGCCTCCTCTTTGCTGCGCGTGATGTTCTCCTCTCTCCAGGAGGACGGCCGGCGCGACTGGTTGTGTTTGACCAGCAGGTGAGAGCAGCGGACTTTCTCCAGCTCGCCCGCGCCGTCAGCCCCCGCTCCGCTCGGCCGCTCCCACTGACTCGCATTAGTGATGTGATTGAAGTAATAAACCCGACCTGAGACACACAGATACTCAGCTCATTCTCATACCAAATCAACATACAAACACGACAGCAGATTATGTGTTACATACAGAACATGGCGCCTATTTAAGGACTAATTAAGATGCATTATGACACTGCAGCATAAGAATTAACCTGATTTTCCTAATTGTTTTACAACCACTAATTTTCTAAAAAACATTTGTAAGATTAATTGATCAAACCTATTACTATCAAGTTGAAGGAGTACACATATATATATATATATATATATATATATATATATATATATATATATATATATATATATCCTGCTTATATGTCACAAAAGCAGGAAAACATAGAAACAGAAAAAAAGTGTTTTAGTTAGTTGCACTACATTTTACATTTTTTTAATTACATGATACATGTAGCATTAGAATTAACCACATTTTCCTTATTATTTTACTTTTTTTAACATTTAAAAGATTAGTTATTCCAAATTGATCAAACCTATTTTAAAGTTGAAGGAATATTATTATATATATATATATATATATATATATTTGAAATCTGACAAAAACGCCTCCACAAAATGACAAAATAAATGAAATGTATATAAATGCAGATGTGAAGACTCAGAATTCTAAATAATAATAATAATAATGATGAATAAATAAAAAAGCATCTTAGATTGAATAAATAATATACAAATGAATACTGTGACATTGCTGTGGTCGTCTCGCCTCTTAGCCAAATGTTTTCTACACTATAATGGAGTATATTTTTAGCAAGAAACATTTACAACATTTCAACTTAAACCAATTATTTCTTGTCCATGTATTAATTTATCTGGTAAGTATCTCTGTAAGGAGTGAAATAATGTGGAGTCAGCTGGTCATTACAGCAGAGTTAACCCTTCACTGATCATCCTGACAGGGTCTGGTGATCATATTGCCTACAACAACAATCACTAATGAGGTTAAATTAACATTTATTGCACTAAAATCCCCGACAACACAAACAGTATCGATTAAGTCCCGGTCAGCGGAAGATCACAGTGACTGATCGCGGTTGACCCTCAGATGGCCCAGACTGACCGCTCGAGCTCAGAAATACACACCCGCAGGTGATCAGACTGCAGGGCCGGGTGTTTTTACTCGTCTGTGCACCGAAGGCTCTGAATCAGGGGTTCACGGCGGGCTGTAAGCCGGCGGCCCGTTACTCGGGGCGGGTTTCGCGGTGTTTTGGCGCGGTTAACGTTAGCCAGTTAGCATGCGCATCTGCTCACATCCGCCCAAACAGCGGCTCTGTTCCGGGTTTAACTGCGCCGCGGCGCCGAGACTCACCTGAACTCCGGCTCATGCGCTTCTCCCATCCGGACGGCAGCTTCTCGTCGTCGGACATGATGTGAGGGTGCTGTCGGTGTCGGTGTCGGTGTCGGCTCGGTTCGGCTGTGATCTGATGCTCCGCTGCTGCTGCTGCTGCTGCTGCTGTGACCGGCAGAGGGCGCTCAGCGCGCTTTTGTCTGTTTAAACATCAGAAAACAACGCCTCGCTGCTGTTGCCAACTTAGCCATTTTGTTGCTAAATTTAGCAACTTTTCAGACTACCCTAGCAAGTTTTTCTTCCAAAAGCACCCAGCAACAAATTTTGCAATTTTAAAAATTTATTTGGCAACTTTTAGCAACTTTTGATAAGTGACTCAGACAATTAAAAAGGCACAAATTACACAAAAAGAGGAAACCAAAGATGCCCAGCAGTACACACATCACGTGAATTGAGTTAGTTACTATTTGCAATTGTTCAATTTAATAATAACAGTAATAATAATAATAATTTAATAATTGTTCATTTATGATACACTTTGTTAGTAGCTTGTACCTGTGATTGTTGATCAGTTAGTACACTGTAAGAAAAATGGAAAAGATACTTGTAATTTTCCAGGACATTATCCATTGTAACCCTGTAACCCGAAAACACAATACTTAATTTAAAATGCAGGTAAAAACAAACAATACCGAAAATTCTTTTATATTAACATAGTAGATTGTGTCCTATTTTTACAGACTTTTCTTAGAGTGTAGCAGACTAACAACTAATACACTGCTTAAAGCATAATTGTTGAGAATGTGTAGTATTACTAGTTTACAAGCTATAAAAAAAACTTAAATTGTAATCATTCAAAAATGTGTAAGTGTTCAGTAATTCAATGTATTTAAAAATACAGTTATTTATATTTTAATATTATATTATGCATATTATTTTACAAATAAATCTAAATTAACATATGTAAAATATATATTTTTGCTGAGATTTGATGTTGTGACGCAATTATGCGATTACGCATCGCGCAATGACATCACAACGTCATTTAGCAACAAATCAACTTTCTCTGAAAATTAGTTGCAACTGCGCGTCATTTCTTTACCCAAACCAGTTCAGCGCAAACCACGCCCCCTACGCGAAAACCCCACCCCTCAGCCATGACTCACGCCTCTGGCTCGATTTCATTGGTCAGCTATATCACAGCGCTGATTGGCTACGCAGCGCTGAAACTATTGATATGTATGAAACAAACAAACAAATTTCAATATGATACCCAAAATACAAAAGGCATACACAAGTGTGTAAAAGAAATGAATCGTTGTACAGACAATTTACAACTTAGATAAAAGGCTGTATAAAATGAATAAAAATAGTGCAAAAAAACACATATAGGCTATAAGACACACACAGAGTACCTTAACACTGAGAAAACTACATTCATGTTCTGTACAGAACAAAAACCAGCAAACACAAAAATATTTTTAAAAATATTATTTTAATTTTTAATTCGGTAACACTTTACAATAAGGTTAATTAGTTAACATTAGTTAACATGAACTAAGAATTAACAATTCTTCCACAGCATTTATCAATCTTAGTTAATGTTAATTTCAGCATTTACTAAGACATTATTAAAATCTCAAGTTGTGTTTGTTAACATTAGTTAATCAAAAAGAAAAGAACACTTTGTTGAGCGTTTAGTGGAAGAATTATTTCCGAATTACAAATTGAAACACGCCTTATTATTCTTTATACTATTATTTAAAAGAAAAATTTGTATGCAGTAATCAAAATAGACGGTGATTGGTCAAATATAGATATATAAAAGATATAAAAAAGATATATAAAAAGTAAAAGTAAAAATAAAAGCTATATAGCCTAGATATAAAATGATTCTTGGATCTTAAATAAAAGAATAAAAGATAAAAGAAGCACTTTCACTAGTGACTAGGGAGTTTTGAACCCACTGCAACTGTATTATAATTATATGATAAACTAGGAAATATTGTCAGAAATGTTTATATATTAAAAAAAATCACAAAACAAAAATTATTCCTAAAAATTGTAGAAAAAAATTGTAGAACATAAATGCAATTTAAAAATGTGAGAAATAAAAAATAAATAAAATAAAGATTAAAATTGTAGATAGTCATAAATTTAAAGGACATAAATAAAGATTAAAACTCCAGAAAATAAAAACTAGAGTAAATAAAGATTAAAAATTGTGGAAAATTTAAGAAAAAAAAGAGAGAGAGAGACAGAGAGAGAGAGAGAGAGAGACAGAGAGAGACTGAGAGAGAGAGAATGTAGGAAATATATATATATAGGTTATTTAATAAAACTAGTCTGTTAAAATGGAACTGATGTGATAACATTTTAAATAAGATATTCACGACGCCTTAAATCGCTTAGCGGCAATTTCCATGGTGACCTCGCCCTACGGCGCTCTTCTTTGAATATCATTGGCGAAACTCGCTGTCAGTCAAAGGTGCGCGCATCTGATTGGTCAAATGTGAGCGGATGTTTTCTTCACGGCTCTGGTTTACGGCAAACGCCTGCGAGAGAAACGCGTCTGATTATCTGCGGGAACGAACGACAAAAATCAGGTAGAAATCATGCAGTTTACGGTTTATTTAAACGTGTTCAATATTACTGTTTTGTTATATGCTATAGCGTGTGATGCATTTGTGTGTTTAAGTGAAACACATCGCCTTTTATGATATAGATGCTTCTGGAAGAGTTAATAGCACCACTGCGATTAAAATAATCACAATCAACTGATCACTGACATTAATCTAGTAATAATTATATAAAGAGGTCATTGACAGAATGCAATGTATATACAGAATGAAGCATTGTTGTGTGTGTGTGTGTGTGTGTGTGTGTGTGTGTGTGTGTGTGTGTGTGTGTGTGTTTCAGAGATGATTGAGGTGGTTTGTAATGATCGTCTGGGGAAGAAGGTTCGGGTCAAATGCAAGTATCCTTTGAAACACTGAACTCCTGTACAAAAACCCCTGTTTGACCATGTGTGTGTGTGAGTGTGTGTTATGAAGTGTGTGTTATGAAGTGTGTGTTATGAAGTGTGTGAGTGTGTGTTATGAAGTGTGTGTTATGAAGTGTGTGAGTGTGTGAGTGTGTGTTATGAAGTGTGTGTTATGAAGTGTGTGAGTGTGTGAGTGTGTGTTATGAAGTGTGTGAGTGTGTTATGAAGTGTGTGAGTGTGTTATGAAGTGAGTGTGTGTTATGAAGTGTGTGAGTGTGTGTTATGAAGTGTGTGTTATGAAGTGTGTGAGTGTGTGAGTGTGTGTTATGAAGTGTGTGTTATGAAGTGTGTGAGTGTGAGTGTGTGTTATGAAGTGTGTGAGTGTGTTATGAAGTGTGTGAGTGTGTGTTATGAAGTGTGTGAGTGTGTGAGTGTGTGTTATGAAGTGTGTGTTATGAAGTGTGTGAGTGTGAGTGTGTGTTATGAAGTGTGTGAGTGTGTTATGAAGTGTGTGAGTGTGTGTTATGAAGTGTGTGTTATGAAGTGTGTGAGTGTGTTATGAAGTGTGTGAGTGTGTTATGAAGTGTGTGAGTGTGTGTTATGAAGTGTGTGTTATGAAGTGTGTGAGTGTGTGAGTGTGTGTTATGAAGTGTGTGAGTGTGTTATGAAGTGTGTGAGTGTGTTATGAAGTGAGTGTGTGTTATGAAGTGTGTGAGTGTGTGTTATGAAGTGTGTGTTATGAAGTGTGTGAGTGTGTGAGTGTGTGTTATGAAGTGTGTGTTATGAAGTGTGTGAGTGTGAGTGTGTGTTATGAAGTGTGTGAGTGTGTTATGAAGTGTGTGAGTGTGTGTTATGAAGTGTGTGTTATGAAGTGTGTGAGTGTGTTATGAAGTGTGTGAGTGTGTTATGAAGTGTGTGAGTGTGTGTTATGAAGTGTGTGAGTGTGTGTTATGAAGTGTGTGAGTGTGTGTTATGAAGTGTGTGAGTGTGTGTTATGAAGTGTGTGAGTGTGTGTTATGAAGTGAGTGTGTGTTATGAAGTGTGTGAGTGTGTGTTATGAAGTGTGTGAGTGTGTGTTATGAAGTGTGAGTGTGTGTGTTATGAAGTGTGTGAGTGTGTGTGGTGTGAGTGTGTGTGTTATGAAGTGTGTGAGTGAGTGTGTGTGTTATGAAGTGTGTGAGTGTGTGTGTTATGAAGTGTGTGAGTGTGTGTTATGAAGTGTGTGAGTGTGTTATGAAGTGTGTGTTATGAAGTGTGTGAGTGTGTGTTATGAAGTGTGTGAGCGTGTGTTATGAAGTGTGTGAAGTGTGTGAGTGTGTGTGAGTGTGTGTTATGAAGTGTGTGAGTGTGTGTTATGAAGTGTGTGAGTGTGTTATGAAGTGTGTGAAGTGTGTGAGTGTGTGTTGTGAAGTGTGTGAGTGTGTGTTATGAAGTGTGTGAAGTGTGTGAGTGTGTGTTATGAAGTGTGTGAAGTGTGTGAGTGTGTGTTATGAAGTGTGTGAAGTGTGTGAGTGTGTGTTATGAAGTGTGTGAAGTGTGTGTGTTATGAAGTGTGTGAGTGTGTGTGTTATGAAGTGTGTGAGTGTGTGTTATGAAGTGTGTGAGTGTGTTATGAAGTGTGTGTGTGTGTTATGAAGTGTGTGAGTGTGTGTTATGAAGTGTGTGAGTGTGTGTGTTGGTTCTTGATGGAGGCAGCAGGTGTGGTTTGTGTTGTTTTGGTCTTAACCGTGTGTGTCAGTCAGGAGGACACGATCGGAGACCTGAAGAAGCTGATCGCAGCGCAGACTGGCACTCGGTGGGACAAGATCGTGCTCAAGAAGTGGTGAGAGCCAATGCTGAGCAGATGAGTGGAAAACACAGCAGTCGAGCGTGATTCTAATGTGACGTGTCTGTGTGTGTTTGTGTGCAGGTACACCATATTCAAGGACCACGTGTCCCTGGGAGACTGTATCCTTCACACACAAAATGAAAATGTGGTGAAAATGTGCTCACCCTCAGGACAACCGAGATTAGGATGAGTTTGTTTCTTCATCAGATCTGGAGAAACAGCATTACAGTGAATGGGTGCCGTCAGAATGAGAGTCCAAACAGCTGATAAAAACATCACAATAATCCACAGCACTCCAGTCCGTCAGTTAACATCTGGAGAAGACAAAAGCTGAAACAAATCCAGCATTAAGATATGTTTAATAATCCATAATAACTCTTCCTCCAGTGAAAAAGTGCATCTGCTGTTGTCTCTCACATCAAAATCCAGACACATATTTGTTCAGAGATGTTTTGTCTTGTAAACGGTGCTTGATCTGTGCAGATTTCTCTCCTGATTCACACCAGAACACTTTTTCATTGGAGGAAGAGTTATTATGGACTCATATTTTAGTTAAAAATGTCTAAATGCTGGATGTGTTTCAGCTTTTGTCTTCTCCAGATGTTAACTGATGGACTGGAGTGCTGTGGATTATTGGACTCTCAAACTCATCTACATTTTGGGATGACCTGCAAATGTTAATTTTTATTTATTTATTTACTTATTTATTTTTTGGCTGAACTATTCCTTTAATTCATCTCAACTTTGTGCAAACTGTGTCTGTGACGCAGAAAAGCATTTCATTGCTTAGTTATTATATATCAGTAACACTTCAAAATAAGGTCTAAATAACATAGTTAATGAGAAATATTTGTTACCATATTTATTAATGTTTGATAGCATTAGTTAATAAAAAATACAAGTGTTCAGTTGTTAGCTCAGGTCCATTAAACAGTATTAAGAGATTTGATTTTAATAGTGTATCAGTTCAAATTAACATTAATTGATATTAGTAAATGATGACTAATGAAATATTGAACTGAAGCAGGTAACAAATGAAACCTTGTTGTAAAAGTGTTACCAGTGTTATATGAGTTAGTTCCTGGTCTTTTGTGCTCATTTTGAGTAAAACCGCCCCATAAGTCTGTGCGAGACATTCAGTCTGTCCTTTAAGAGTGTTTTTGGAGACATTTGTGCATTTATATGTGTAATCGTTCATATCCTTGACTCTGAGCGTCAGATGAAATCCATGACGGCATGAACCTTGAGCTCTATTACCAGTAGAAACACATTACACCACTAACACACACACACACACACACACAGCAACACATTACACCACTAACACACACACACAGCAACACATTACACCACTAACACACACACACACACAGTTTGTGGAGCGAGTTGTTTTCATCATGTCTCGAGGCATCGGAATATTTGTTCAGTTGAATTGTTTTGATATTGTTTGGAAATAAAACTCATATTTATGTACAGTCAGGTCTGTGTGTTTGTCGAACAGAACAGTGCTTTTCAAACCACTTTAATCAGAATCTCAAGAAAAAAACAACTCATTACATCCATACTGACGAGCTCTTCTGAACCCGGCAAACTGTTAATATTAATCTGAATTGCATCACTCTGATCTGAAGTGAAAGGATGAAATCATTCTGTTTGTCTAGTGAAGAAGGCTCTGTGTACAGGCCAGTGAACCCCGCTGATAACGGACGCTTGACTGGGTTCACAGGTGAGACTGACGCTGTGAACTGTGAGTGTGATGTTGGGGTGATGAAGCTGTTGATTGGTCAGCAGTAATCTGAATGCTCCTCCTCCACGTAATTAGCAGGAAACAGACCCACCTACAGGAGAAGAGCATACTGTCATTACTGAATCACAGACACCAGCATCCGCTCATCATTCATTCCACATTATTCAGAAAACTCTTATATTGTCAGTGAATAACAAATTCAGTTTGGGTCTGAACCTCTAATAAGCCATCATGTGAAATTCAGCACACAAGTTTTACCACATGAATTTTGATTGGTACGATGAAGTAACTTTTTTATTAACAAAAAAACATACATTCCTTTCTTATTTTAGATTCAGATTCTTACCAAATAACTAGATTGATATCACACTACAAGTCCAAAATAAACTTCCCATTTCAATACTCTATCTTTTTGTATTCTATCTATTTGTTTTCTTTTTATTTATTATACAATTAACAAAAGCAAAAAAAAAAAAAGGCCTCTAACACTAGCCTGCTCTATTCTTTTTCTGTTCTATCTGTTTTCTTTTTATTTATTATATAATTTAAAAAAAAAACCTTGCTAAGTGTACTGTGTTAAGCTAACTGAGACTTGTTATAGACTTTATAGACTATAACGTTGCTCTTTTGTTGATTTTGATTGTTGTCCTTATTTGTAAGTCACTTTGGATAAAAGCGTTTTCTAAATGTAAATGTAAACAAACAAAAAAATCGGCTCCAGAGGGCACATTCTGCCCTGTAATAAAATAAAAGTAATTTTTTTTTTATGGAAAAGATCTGCTGAACATATTTTGTGTTTTACACAACTCAGATAATGTTGATTTGATTTTATTTAACAGCCAGATAAATGATTTACTTGATTCAATTGTGTATTTGCCACAAATGAATGGAACACTGAGTGTTTATGATTATCTATCAATCTATCTATCTATCTATCTATCTATCTATCTTCTTGTTAATTAAGGAAATAAATCATTTTAAATCATTTTTTGTGTTTTTGTCATTTTAGAAGTTTATATTAACGGGGTCATGTGATGCGATTTCATGTCTTCCTTTCTCTTTAGAATGTTACAAGCTGTTTGTGCATATATACAATCCATAAAGTTGCAAAGACTAAAGTCTCAAACCCAAAGAGATATTCTTCATAAAAGTTAAGACTCGTCCACGCCCCACGTCACTGTGTGGGAAGATTTGCAAAACACCGCCCAAATGTTTAGGCAAAGAAAGAAGGGGGAACTTTTGACAACGCTACATTGCATTACACCAAATACACAGAATAACGTTATTTTTAGCAACGTCATATGACCCCTTTAAATAAATCCCTCATGATTGGCGCAGATTTTATGGGAAAGGTAAGTCACCCATGGGGCGAGGAAACGATGCCAGCAGGTGATTTTTGTGTGAACTGTGACAGTAAAGTGTGAGTGTGTGTGTTGTACCCTGCCATACACCTCTCCTTTCCACCAGCCGTTGTGAGCTTTCTTGGAGAGGATTTTGACGGTGTCTCCCTCTCGGAGAGAGAGTTCGGTGCGGTCACGCGCAGAGAAATCGTAGCGCACTTTAGCCATGCCATGGTAGCGCTCGCTCACACCTGCACACACACACACACACACACACACGGGTTAAGGGGATGTGTGTGGTGTTGGATCTGCGTTCAGGTGTGGATGGCGTGTGCTGTACCTGCGTGGCGTGTGTTGCTGTGCTGCGGCGAGGCGCTCTGCTCCGGCTGCTTGTACGGCGTCTGCAGTCTGGAGTCCACGTCCTTAAAACACTCCCTCAGCGAGTTCTCCTGATAGTACTGCACCAGCTCCTGCCACACACACATCACATGTTACACACTCACAGCCTTCGTTCGCTCAGATACACATGCAGCTCACGCAGAGGGACAGTTTACCCACAAATCAACTTCTGTCATCAATCATTCACTTCATCTCCTGTCATTACAAACCTGCGTGATCCATTCACACCAGCAACAATAACAGCTCTGATGATTACTGTCAAGAAAACTATTTGTGACCCTGGACCACAAAACCCGTCTTAAGTCGCTGGGGTATATTTGTAGCAATAGCAAAAATACACTGTATGGGTCGAAATTATCAATTTTTCTTTTATGCCAAAAGTCATTAGGACATTGAGTAAAGATCATGTTCCATGAAGAAATTTTGTAAATTTCCTACTGTAAATATATTAAAATTTAATTTTTGATTAGCAATGTGCATTGCTAAGAACTTCATTTGGACAACTTTAAAGGTGATTTTCTCAATATTTAGATTTTTTTGCACCCTCAGATTCCAGATTTTCAAATAGTTGTATCTCAGCCAAATATTGTCCTATTTTAACAAACCATACATCAATGCTTATTGGTAAAGCTTATTTATTCAGCTTTCAGATGATGTATAAATCTCAATTTCGAAAAATTGACCCTTATGACTGGTTTTGTGGTCCAGGGTCACTTATAATTTGTTACATTAAGTGTAAAGATAAGTGTAACGATAACTAAGGACAACTATGACAATAACTGTAATTATAACTGTATAGATAACTGTAACAATACCTGCAATGATAACTGTAACGATATCTGTAACAACACTTGCAATGATAACTAGCAATAATTGTAACAATACCTGCCAAGATAACTGTAACGATATCTGTAACAGAAACTAATAACATTAACTAACAATAACTGTAACAATACCTGCAATGATAAATGTAACAACTGTAATGACAACTGTAACAGTAACAATAACTGTAACAATACCTGCAACGATATCTTTAGCGATAACTGTAATGATAACTGTAACAGTTAATAACAATAACTGTAACAATGCTTACAATGATAACTGTAACAATAATTGTAACAATACTTACAACGATAACTGTAACAATAATTGTAACAATACTTACAATAATAACTGTACCATGACTGTAACGATAACTAATGATAACTGTAACAATAATTAATGACAACTTTACCAGTAAGTAACAATAACTTTAACAATACCTGCAATGATAATTGTAACGATAACTGTAACAGTAACTAACAATATTAACTAACAATAACTGTAACAATACCTCCAATGATAGCTGTAACAACTGTAATGACAACTGTAATAGTAACAATAACTGTAACAATACCTGCAACGATATCTATAGTGATAACTGTAATGATAACTGTAACAGTTACCAACAATAACTGTAACAATGCTTACAATGATAACTGTAACAATAACTGTACACATGACTGTAACGATAACTAATAATAACTATAACAATAATTAATGACAACTTTACCAGTAAGTAACAATAACTGTAACAATATCTGCAATGATAACTGTAACGATAACTGTAATACGATAACTGTAACAGTTACTAACAATAACTGTAACAATACCTGCAATAACTGTAGCGATAATAACTGTAATGATAACTTTAGCGATAACTGTAACAATACCTGCAATAACTGTAGCAATAATAACTGTAATGATAACTTTAGCGATAACTGTAACAACACCTGCAATGGTAAATGTAACAATAACTGTAACAATAACTATAATGATAAATATAAAGCTTTGACAATCGTTCTAACTACAAGACAAGGATGAAGTTCATAGCACAACTATAACAGTAACAATAGAGGATATTGCTGGAATCACTTTCAGAGTGATTTTTACAGCTGATGAACAATTAAAACATTGACAGCCAATTAGAATCCCATCCAGCTCTATAGATTTGAGCATTTAAAGCAACAGATGACAAAACTGCAGTGCATTTACAATAAACGAAGCATTATGCTGAGTTCACACTGCACGATTTTCAAAGTCATCCCAGATAGCACACGTACGTCTGCAAGATGTCTGTTAAAGATCTCTTGATCTGGAAAGCATCTGCTGTCTGCAAACGTCTGACAGTCATCTTTCAGATGTCAGTTTTACATACATTCTAAATCATAAACATCTTAAAGACATCAAATAGACGTCTATTTGACATCTGTAAATGCAGACATCAAATAGACGTCTCCGAGATGTATGTGTGCTATCAGGGATTGGATCACCGTTGTTTTCACACTGCACGACTATCTGAGGTAGCATTCAGTCACTGCTGTGTTCACATTGCATGATGGATCGGTGACAGGAGGTTACACACTGCATGACTTTACAAGAGGAAGAATCACAGACAACTCTGTCTGGTCCTCAAACTACAGCCAAACGCACACAAGAAGTGATAAGGTAATAACGCACGCTGTTATTGTGGTCTATAAAAGCCCTCAAAGTTATGAAAAAGAAAAATGCAATACATCTTTTGTCCTTTATAGAAGAATATTATTTACAGGAAAAACCCCTAGCCCCTTCTTCATCTTCATGTAGCCTACCTGTTCTGTAGGCTATATTTAACGCAAAAATGTAGGCACGTTTGTAAATGGCTAATCACTTTGTAAAAAAAACATAAATAAATAAAAAAGTCCTCCCTGAACTTCCCGCTGCCCTGTATCTTGCTCTCTCATTGGCTGTAGGTCATCACCGATGTATGTTTGAGTCAGAACTCATTCACACAGCAGGATTATGAACCGCCGACAGCTCCAGATATTTAGCATGCCAAATATTTCACGGGTGTCGGCAACACATCGGCGATTCTCTCAGATCATGTCTTTGATAATTCACACTGTGTGACTGTCACTCGCGTGAACGAGCACCGATTTGCCTCCGATTTCGGGCATTTGTTGGCGATTTATCAAAACCTGTCGGCGAGTGAAAAATCGGACTAAAATCGTGCAGTGTGAACTCGGCATTACTCTGCATCGACGCTGACACTAATATAGTTATCGTTCTTGGTGCAAACCAGCCGTTACTTTCTTCTGTAGAGCTCAGAAGAAGATATTTTGAAGGACGTCACGAACCAAACAACACTGGACTAAAACATTGAGAACATTTCTCAAAATATCTTCTGTTATGTTCTACAGAAGAAGAAAAGTCATGCATGTTTGGAAGTTCAGATATATCCGATGTTATAGATGGAAATATCCAAAATCCTTGTCGTTGTGGGGACATTTTTTGGTTCCCGATGAGGAAACATGAGTGCTTTGAGAATGTAAAAATGTCTGTAGTTGTGTGTGAGGTGTAGGGTTAGGCTAAGGGGACAGAAAATACAGTTTGTACAGTAGAAAAACCATTACGCCTATGGAATGAACCCATAAAACATGGAAACCCAATGTGTGTGTGTGTGTGTGTGTGTGTGTGTTGACTTACGAACAGTCCCTTGAAGGCTTTCTTCTCGTTGATCCTGTAGAGTCCCTCTGAGTATGTGACCTTTATGTGTCTGGTGTCCATGTTGAACCTGAGACAGAGACAGAGAGGCGTGTCACTTGAGCTCTGTTTGATTGACAGCTGTCAGTCAGTGAGTTTGAGTGTGTTCACTGTACTTGAGGCTGATGGCGAATTCTCCGGCGTCTTTCTGTCGCACCAGAAATGTCCCATCGGAGCGAGACATCAGCAGAGTTTTAGCACCGTTCCGGTCCATGTTACCAGCGAACCTGACACCAGACGCGTGTGTTAGTGTGTATATGTGAAAATGAGTGAATATAGATGAAACGTACGTGTGTGTGTGTGTGTGTGTGTGTGTGTGTGTGTGTGTTACCAGGGCAGTCCTGTTAAATCTGGAAAAGGTGCCTACAGAGATCAGACAACACGTTTACTTTACTAGCAGTAAATAGGAATTATCAGGCAGATTATTACAGTGCATCCAAACGTAAAACAATTACATCTCTTTTAATCTAATTTAATCTAAATCTGAAAACAAACAGAACATTTTATTATTTTAGATTTTACGCTCTATTTCTGTCATTAATCAAGTGCTACTTTCCATGAACCATAATTACAAGTTGTTATCAAACTCATGCTCATTTTTCATTACAGTTTCACTCAGATTGTTATCCTGATAGTCTAATTTCAAATGAAAAATAAAAGTGAATAAAAGAAGCACTTTCACTAGTGACTAGGGAGTTTTGGACTCCACTGCAACTGTATTATAATTATATGATAAACTAGGAAATATTGTCAGAAATGTTTATATATTAAAAACTTTACAAAAAAAAAGAGAAATCCCAAAAATTGTAGAAAAAAAAATTGTAGAACATAAATGCAATTTAAAAAATGTGAGAAATAAAAAAAATAAAAAAATAAAATAAAGATTAAAATTGTAGAAAGTCATAAATTTAAAGGGCATAAATAAAGATTAAAACTGCAGAAAATAAAAACCGGAGTAAATAAAGATGAAAAATTGTAGAAGAAAATGTATGGTGTAAAAACGTAGGGAATAAAAAAGTGCAGGATAAAAAAAAGTGGGGAATAATGAAGATTAAAAATTGTGGGAAATTAAAAAAAAAAGAGAGAGAGAGAAAAATGTAGGAAAAAAAAAAAATCTAACGATCTAAATTTTAACGACCCATCAGATATGATCAGCTGAGCGTCTGTTGAACTCACCGGCACAAACGGCTGAACTTTACTGCAGGGAAACCAGCCGACCTCTCCGATGGTCAGATTCCTGCCCTGAAACACACACACACACACACGTAAGATCTATATACCTGCACTATTTTATACAGTATATTCATATTTATAAGGGTAAAGACCACATAACAATCTGAGTCATATTCAGGATTTAACATGACAAATAAACGGCTGAAGACATGCGAAAAGGAGAAGGAGAAAGTGCAGATGCACGGAGGTTTCTCTTCTCCATTATAAACAGATCACATGTCCTGCTGTGACCTCATTCACACACACAGGGATCGAAACCGAAAGAGGCTCTCTCTTCTCTTCATACAGCCATATCATCATAGTATGCATGCTTTGATGACTTAGATGCCGTTCATCTTTTGTTTACAGCTCTGCATCATTAAAAACATGCTGAATTCTCATCAGTAAATGTTAACCAACCCAAAACTTGCATTATTTTTGCATTATTATGTTTTTTTTTTTAATATTTTATATACACTAAATACATTTCTGTCAAGAACACTATCGTCAAAATGATTGACACTTAGCATACAGTTTGGATTGGCGGTATGGTTCTGTTCTGGGCAGAAACTCACTGCTCATTCATGCAGCCTGTCATGAATGAGCGGGAAGAGCAGAAATAATAACCCCCTTAGGGTAAACAGATCAGAACAAGCAGATATCGTTAATGTACTTAATGATATTTAAGTGTAAAGCATCATTTCATATTATATTATTCAAGACAAAGGAGCTGTAATTCAGCAAGGAATATCAGAAAGTGAAGTCCTGACTGTAGCGAAAGGTGGAGCTGGGGATGGAGGAGGGTAATTTGCTCCTGAGCAAGCGATAAAGTTGCTGAATAATACTGAATAGACCTTATAAAGAAATGCTGTGATAGGTGTCATATTCCTATAGGTAAATGTGAGCAGCTGAGAGTCAGAGCTTGACTCACGTGACCTGCCAGAACTAACGCTATACGCTTGATATCAGAAATCTGTCTCTCTTATGCTGATATTCAGCTGCTCAGATGTAGGCTACTTCACAGATGAAATGGCGTCACTATGTTAACAAGGCTGGTTGAGGAGTTCTGCTGTGTCCAGAAACGCTCCTGTACCTGTGTGTGTGTGTGTGTGAGCAGTGACCCCTCACCTCCCACCACTGCAGGTCGACCTCGGCACGCATCAGCTCCACCACGTCTCCCACAGACAGCGGCAGCGGCTGACCGAACGCCAGCGGCGGCGGAGGGAGACCGTAATAATCCACACACACCTCCATCTTCGGCAGACCTGATCGAGACACGCGAGTGTGTGAGGACACGGACCAGCATGTGTGTGTGTGTGTGTGTGTGTGTGTGTGTGTGAGAACACTGTGTGACATGTGTTTACCTGGTTTGGCCTGTCTTTGAGATGCCAACCTCATCGTTTTATTCTGAAACAACATGAAAATGCACTTCAACACACACAAACAAAACACTCATACTGATGATTACACAAATAAACTTCATTTGCAAATTCTTATATTATATTATATTATATTATATTGTATTATATTATATTAATATATTATATTATTAAAAATAAATGGTCAGAAATAAATAAAGTAAAAAAAAAAAATATTGAATAGGTTTTTGTTTATTATATTATGTTATGTTATGTTGTTATGTTGTTGTTATGTTATGTTATGTTATGTTATGTTATGTTATAAGATATTATATTATATTATATTACATTATATTAAGTATAATAAGTATTGCTTTTTATTCTTCCTCTTTCCTACTACTTGCATGAGTGTTTGGCTTAGTGTTATTTTTTTTAGGATTAATGATAAACTAATGTAGTTTGATTTGTATTTGTTATCTATTTTAATTTTAGTTAAAGTTGGAATAATGTTTGATGGTTTTTTAATGGTTTTTTATGTCTGTATAGGTTTTTTATTAAGTTTTAGTTTTATTTAATTTGGGTTATTTTAGTACTTAAACTAAACGTAAATGAAATAATATATATATTGAATTTATAAATGTGTATATATGTATATATATGTATGTGTGTGTGGTTGTACATACACATATGTAGTTGTTTTGGTGTTTGGCTTAGTGTTATGTTAGAATCATTATTATACTCTTATACTTTTTGTTCTTTAATATTTTGAATTGCTTTTAGCTTTATGTTTTTGTTTTCATTTAAATGTTAAGTTTTGAAATTTTGTTGTATGCATTAGCTTTTAGTCTTGGATCTGTTTTAGTTGTTTTAATACTATAATTGATTGCTTCTGTTGTCCTCATTTGTAAGTCGCTTTGGATAAAAGCGTCTGTTAAATGACTAAATGAAATGAATAAATATATTATATTATATTATATTATATTATATTATATTATATTATATTATATTATATTATATTATATTATATTATACTATAATGCATTATTAAAAATAAATGGTCAAAAATAAATAAAGTAAAAAAATAATATTGGGTAGGTTTTTGTTTATTATATTATATTATATTATAAACAAATGGTCAGAAATAAAGGTTAAAAATTGGATAGGTTTTTGTATATTATATTATATTATATTATAAATAAATGGTCAGAAATAAAGTTTAAAAAAATGGCTAGGTATTTGTACTGCATATTATATTATATTATATTATATTATATTTAAGCTGTTTAAATGTCAAATGATTGAATTTAGGTTCCCTTTCACAGCGTGTAAATGGGTTTATCACATGTTTGTGTGTATCATATGTCTTACAACAACAGGACATGCTGTAAAGAAATTAAATAAAAGTTTACACAACATAAAAATCTACAAAAAGTAAGTGGCATGAAAATAATTGAGTAATTTGGATGCACAGACCTTCTTGAGCGTCCCTGACAGTTCTGTGGAGTGAATGAGAAGCACATGTGAAGTTGACTGAACGAACACCATCGACACATTACATTCTCACATGTTATTTATCTGTTTTCTCACCAGAGTTTCGTCCGCATGCAGGAACTCGACCCAGACACTCTTTATGAGCGGCCATCTTACAGCGCGAGCAGCGGTAGCCCTGATAGAAGATCCCCCTGAAACACACACACACACGTAACAAAGATGAACACACTCTCATTTATATCTTACAGGAATCACATCCTGACACATCTACGTTTGACTTCATCTTCTGAGTTTGATGAGTTTGATGAAACTCGAAATGAAATGATTCTGCAACTTTCACAGCTCAGAACTTCCTCCTGAACTAAAAAGAGCATTTACTGAAACTGAGCTGTGAAGCAGTGTGGTTATTATCAACAACCCCTAAAATAAACCTAATAGAACTTTCCCTTTAACTGAAATAAAACTTCAGATATGAACATTAGATGAAAAACCTGATTGGAAATGAGAAATGTTGCCTTGGAAACTAAATGAAAAAAGGGAAGCAATTAAGTAAGTAAATAAAAGAGTTTAAGTACTAAAATAACTAAAACTGCAACAAAAGTGCATAAAAATTATAAAAAAAAAAAATAAAAAAAAAAAATCTTAATTATTACATCTTAAAAATATAAACTATTAAAACTTTCTCATTAACTGAAATAAACTATAAATAGTTATAGTTTATATAACTATAAACTAGAAATAAAATATAAATATTAGATGAAAAACTTAAATTAAATTTAGAAATGTTGCCTTGGAAACTAAATGAAAATAAATAAGTTCAAGTCCTAAAGTAATAAGTTAAAGTACTAAAAATGCTAAAACTAAGCAAAAACTAAGAAAAATGACAAAATTAGTAAAACTTAAAAAACTTCAATTAAAATGAAAACGAACAATAAAAATTAATTAATAACTAATAAGCACTCTAATAGCATACTGATAATTCTAAAATAAAACAGCTAATGTGTGCAACTTTTCTATTTCAGAATGATAAATGTATCAATCAAAATAAAAAAAATAAAAATAAAAAAATGCATTAAAAATAGTACTGTAGTAGTATATTGATAATATTAAAATAAAATACATTTCTGGGACTCTACCGAATCAGAAAACAAAATGTATAAATAAAAAATGTGATTAGTTATCACAACTTCAAATTCAACATTAGAATAAGTAACAATGCGTTGTTTCAACTTTAAAAAAAGTAACCGTTCATGCGTGACTTAAAAAGATATGTTTATTTAACTTTAGCTAAGTTGAACATTTAAGTTATCTCAACAAATTTGAAGCTGTTATGACTAATTGCAGCAGCATGTCATGTCTGATGAGCAGAAAAGAGCAGCTCATTCACTCACGAAGACAGGAGTGAAACGACTGATTTAAAGAGATGAAGCTGAAGTTCACCTGAGGAGCATCTGACAGGCTTTACATGAGGTGGTGTCCTCAAAACAGTGCATCTGGAAGTCATGACCATTAGCCGTGCTGTTCTCCGGACACATGTTGGACCTACAAACACACCACATACAAGCTGAATAATACGTATTTAACAAGCTGCAAGTGAGCTGAGCATATGAGCAATAGACTCACAGCGCCATCTCAAACTGCTCCAGCCACTTCTTCTTCAGCTCTCGCGTCTTAAAGTACAGATCGTAGCCGCCCTGACCGTACAGATCTATCAGCAGGAAGGTGTGTGTCCACTGTAAATACACACAATCAAGCGTCAGGTACAGGTGTGTGCTGATGACGAAGCACTGTGAGCTGAGAGGAGGTGTGGAACCTTCTTGCTGTCTTTCTCTCCTGTCGGCTCGTCTCTCAGCTGGTAATGCTGTAGCTCAATCAGCTCTTTCAGCTCC
This sequence comes from Spinibarbus caldwelli, assembly GCA_039654775.1. Lineage (NCBI taxonomy): Eukaryota > Metazoa > Chordata > Actinopteri > Cypriniformes > Cyprinidae > Spinibarbus > Spinibarbus caldwelli. The sequence goes on along the minus strand of CM077224.1, from coordinate 41,564,706 downwards.
AGACTCTCGCCGCTGCGCTTCTTACACACTAACAGAGCCTTGTCGAAGAGAAAGCCGTACCTGCACACACACAGTGTTACACACACTACACACTAACTGCCTGTTCACATCAAGAGCGACACGTATCACAATAACTATGAAGTTATAATAAACACTCTAACTCCAAGAGAATAGTGAAATCCATGGCATAACTATAACAATAACTATATTACTGGAATTTTTTCCAGCTGATGAACGATAAAAACATTGACAGCCAATTAAAATCCACCCCACACCGAGCTCTAGCATTTAAAGTGTCAAATGTCAAAACTGCAGTATGTTTTTAATAAACATAATGTTATCATCTGTTGATGTGGGTGCTAATATATTAATTATACTTATAAATCTAATTGTAGATATCGATATAGTTCTCTTTATAGCTGTTTTTATAAGTAATGTTATTAATATAGTTAGCATTACCGTTGCAGTTATCGTTATGTTATAATTATACTAACTGTTATTGTTACAGTTATCGTTACAGTTAGTTATCATTACAGTTATTATCGTTATAGTCATCACTATAGTTAGTGTTATCATTTTTATTACTGTTATAGTTATAACTTATAGTTATTTTCATTTGCTACAATTAGTTATCTTAAGTTATTGTTACATTTATAATTTTTAGTTATTTTTTTAACGTTTACAGTAGCGTTATTGTTATCACTACAGTTGTAGTTATCATTATGATTATAATTATACTAATCTTTACTGTTATAGATATTGTTACAGTTAGCTATTATAGTTATTTTTATCATAGTTATAGTTATCATTATTGTTATTGTTACAGTTATAGTTACTGTCACGGTTATAGTTACAATTAGTTATCTTTATAGTTATCAATATAATTATAATTAATTATCATTACAGTTAGTTATCATTATAGTTAGTAACAATTACAGTTCTTCTTATAGTTGTTATTGTTATTGTTAAAGTATATATTTATAGCTGTCATTATAGTCATTCTAACAGTTATAGTTATCTTATCATTATAATTATCATTACAGTTACACTTATAGTTCTAATTCTAGTAATCTTTATCGTTATCGTTACAGTTATAGTAACACACACACACTCACACACACTCTCACACTCTCTCACACACACACACACACACACCTGTCCTGTTTGGATTTCTTCTCCAGGCTGCAGATCTTGAATTCTCCGTCTATTTTGGGTCGCCCGTATAACGCCAGAGACTGAGACTAAACAGAGAGAGAGTCTGAATCAGCTTCAAACAAAAATGAATCAGAATCAGAGTTCAGAGCTAAAATGAATCATTCTCAGTTGCTTCTGTACCATGTTCTCGATGCACAGCTGAAACGTCGTGATCTGACGGATGATCTCATTGTCTCTCTTCACCTCGTTCACACACTGAGCCAGATCCTACACACACATACACAAACCAGCAGCATGTTTATTCACCTAATCATGAGTTCAATTCATGTTCAGGAGCTTTTCTACTCATTTTACCTCTACTTGGTGCTCTCACTTCACTTAACATCCTGATCAAAATACCCACAAAGTTCTGACTCAATGCACAAATGTTGTGATGAAATATCTTCGCATCATTATTTGGTGTCTGAATCATTTGGATGTTACAGGTAAATTGTTTTGAAGATTCAGGAGGAGCATTTTCATCGATCAACCACAGTGTAACCGGCACTGAGACTGCCCCTCTATTTACATTCACTGATATGATTTTTCAAGTTCTCCATCATGAACAGTGAGTGAAGCATGTTGCTTCATCATATGAACCTCTGAACGTCTACCGGAACGTCTCCCTGTCCCTTGTTTTACTATTGCACATCCTAAACACACACACATACACACACACACACACACACACACACACACACACTCACCCTCATGGCATCCAGTGCTGTGCGCAAGTTTTCCTTCTCTTGTTGGTCCACCGTGTGTTTCACGAGCTCCTGAGACACACACATGCATTTTGGGAACATGATTAATAAAGAAGACTTTAAGGTAAGACAGTACAGGTGAACAGGGTAAACATTGTATCTATTTCACTATACTAAACCAGTTGATTAATCACAGTACTTTAAGACAACTGTTTTGTATTATTTGCAAGTTTTCTGGAATTATATAATATTTAACACACTAATTTGCATTCATTTCCAGAATACTAATCTGAAGGTTGAATAAAGCTAGATCCATAATTCTAGTTAGATTTTGTTGTTATATTAGAGGTAGAGGTTTTTCCAGAGTGGATTTTGGATTTCTCTTTTTTTTTTTTTTTTTTTTTACTCCATAAATCAGAAAATGTTGTCTACAGACAGAAAACAAATACATTTTCACCATGTTTATATATTTTGTAAATGAACAAACACCCTCAGTAAAAACTTTCAGAATATAGAGAGGAATAAATCCCTAAGTTTTGGTGTTTGTAGGTGCTGCTGAAGTGGAGAAAAAACTCACAGCGTTTAAAGATATGCATTATTAACCATCTTTTTAAGATTAAAATGTTGTATAAATTAGTGTGAATGAAATATGAACAAACCCCTCAGTAAAAACCTTCAGAACATAGATAGGAATAAATCTCTTAAGTTTTGGTGTTTGTAAGTGCTGCTACAGACACAAATAGATAAAGTGCAATAAAATAAACACTTATATGTGCATTTTGGATGTTTTCTTTCTACCAGTCTGAAATAAAATGTGTACCTCAAATGCAATGCAAGTAGCTTTGGATAAAAGAGTATGCAAAATGCATAAACGGAAATATTACAAATTAAAATTTTTGCTTTCCACTAGTCAGAAAGAAGACATGTTATAGAAGCAAAATAGACCAAAAAAACCCTGAGTTTTTATTGAAAATCATATTATAATTTTGCATCTTAGTCCAAAAAGCATCTTCATTAGCACTTGTGACTATAACTTACAGTTTGTATTTATTTTAATCTAATTAGCATAATTAAAGGACCACAAAAGTGTCGAGTGTGTCCTCATTTACACAGACGTGTGTGTTTGTGTTGTTCTGTACAAGTTTGTTTGTGCTTATGAGGGTCAGATCTCACTGCTTTAGTGAAATCTTACATGTGTGTGTTACCTGCAGCAGCAGATGATACTTCAGGACTCTCTGCATGGGAACCATCAGCAGATCTCGCAGTGAAAACCTGCCGCTGTTGGCTCGCATTGAACACTCCTAAATATGAGCAGGTTTGCTAAATGAGATCACTGATGCTTTGTAGCGCTGGCTGTTGGTTAGCCAGAAGTATTTATATCAGGTTAAATGCATCTGAGGTCTGTGTGTTTCTGACCTCCAGTTTCATCTTCACGTCTTCATGCATACTGGTGAGTTTGTCCAGATGTTTGGTGGCGGCTTCCACCTGACTGCAGTAACGTCCGTACAGCAACAGCCTACCACACACACACACACACACACACACACACACACACACACACACACACACACACACACACACAGATCCGTGTCGTCCATCAGAAAACATCCTTTCATTCACATGTTGCAATGAACCTCAATGAGGAAACAATTAGTGTGTAAATCATTCGTAAATCCACTCTTACATGAATGTTCACATTCAGTCAGATTGTGTAAGAGTGGTTTTTCAAGTGACGTGGACACAAATTTATGCTCATGTTTCATAAATGACGTTCAATATGAATGAATCAACGATTCAGTGATTCACATTTTTACATACACTTGTCACTTGTTTTAATTCTGAGTGAATCAGTGTTGTTGAACAGATTATTTGAATCAATGATGCAGTGACTGACATATAAGGACAGTCACTTCTTTAATTCTAGAAAGAATCAGTGCTGTTGAAAGAGCTGTTGAATTAATGTTTCAGTGACTCACACATAAAGACAGTCACTTATTTAATTCCTGAATAAATCAGTTGTTGAAGGAATAACAGAATCAATGATTCAACAACTCACTCATACAAAGAGTCACTTTTTTATACAGTATACACTTTTTATACACTTTTTTAAATAAATTAATTAGTGTTGTTGAACATATAACGGAATCAGTGATTCAATGACTTAACAAATAATTCAGTGATTCAACAAATAATGGAATCAGTGAGTCAATTTTTTATTCCTAAATTAATTAGTGTTTTTGAACAAATCACTGAATGAATGATCCAGTGACTCATTTAGACAATCACCTTTTTATTTGTAAATAAATCAGTGTTGTTGAATGAATAACATAATCAATGATTCAATGACTCATTCATGTACAGAGTCACTTCTTTATTCCTAAATTAATTAGTGTTGAAACGAACGAATAATGGAATCAATGATTTAATTCATTTGTATCATTTTAATTCCTAAATTAATCAATGTTGTTGAACAAACCACTGAATCAATGACCCCAAATTAAAGGCAGTCACTGTTTTAATTCCTAAATGAATCAGTGTTATTCAGTAAACCACTGAATAAATTATTCAGTGACTCACTCATATAGACAGTCACTTATTACATTCCTAAATGAATCAGTGTTTATGAACAAATCACTAAATTAATGATTCAGTAACTCACTCATAAAGACAGTGACTTGTTACTTTCCTAAATGAATCAGTGTTTATGAACAAATCTGTGAATCAATTATTCAACGTTCAATGTTCAATGTTAAACAAACCACTGAAGGAAATGATTCAATGACTCACTAATTTAGACCAATTTAGACACTTGTTTTGTTCCTGAATGAATCAGCTGAATGAATGATTCATTTACAGATTCAATGCTGATTGCTCTTTCAGTGCTCATGAGTTTGACTGAAAGCCTCAGTTATGTTCCCTTTAAGTGCTGTATGAGTTTTGTTGAGTTCTGTGCGTATCGTACCTCTCCTTGTAGTCGATGAAGATCTGATAGAGATTCTCAGCTCGTGAATGCAGTATGGACTCCTGCAACTCGTGAAACAGAGAGCGATGGGTCTTTGCCAGATCCTGTGAGAGAGGACGTGGATTACTGAGCTGATCAGATGAACCCGAGACACAGATGATGATGATAACAGAGAAACTCACTTGAACATTGATGAAGATGTTCTCGATGTCCACGGGCTGCAGGAAAGGCTGCAGCGGTTTCAGAAAGTGCTGCGGACACACAAATGAACACAACAGGACGTGTGTGTGAGTCACGTTTTCATTGTTCGAGTGTGTCTGAGAGAAGCTCGTGGTTAAAGAGACCCTGCTGCTGAAACACTTTCGGTTTCAGGTTGACTGACACGTTCCTCTCATCATCAGATGTGACTGTGAGAGGATCAGTAAAGCACAGCACCTGCACATCACAGCGGCCCGATGGTCAGATCCTCAGAGGCTCTGGGTTCGGCTCCGGAGCATGAGAGTCATAAAAATACTAATAATAACCATGAGGCCCTATGAAATCTGAAGATGTGTGTTTTCTGTTTTAATGGTTTAAATAAACCTCCATTCAATTTAAATTAAATAGAAAACATGTCTAATCAGTTGAATTTATAAATGTGTGTGTGTGTTTGTTTTTAATTTACTATTTGTAATATTTTTACATGGATAATTTGTTTTAATTTAGTCTTTTTTCCAAACTTTCCTGAATTCCATGCCTTATAATTTAATAAAAATGTATTATCAAAAATGTTGGTAATCAAAATATTCATAAATCTTTAACAGTTTAGTAATTTACTAAAATGTTTATTTAATTATTTTTTAAAGATTTATTTATTTATTTAAATATGTCGTATTTTTCAGTTGTATTTTTTCTGGATTCTCTGTCTTACGTTCTACCACAAATTTATCATTAAAAAACTGATGAATTAATTCTTGAAAATAAAATGAATGTAGAGAGCAGCAGATCTTGGATGTCTCTGTTGGCTCTCCATTTAATCTCGTCAATAATGGATATTATTGAGATATTTACAAGATATTAATGAGATGTGACTTGTGGGTTTTCTTTCTTGTGGTGTACCAGCAGCTCATTTACTGATAGATTTGATTACAGGAGTGAGTGAATGAGTTCATCTGTGTGTCTTTACCTGAAGTATTGATTCCAGTGTGTTTGTGTATTTCTCCTCTGTCTGTCTGATCTCCTGAAGACAGCAGCTCCTCTTGTCCACTTCAACCTTCTGCTGCTGTGACAGACAGATAGACAGACAGTCATCTATAAGTTCTCTGTGTGTATTTGTGTGTATTGAGTGTATGTGTGTCTGTCTCACTGTTTCTGGTTCCTCTGTCCTCATCAGATCTTCATAAATATCATCTCCTTCATTCTCGTCCTCCTCCACACAGTCATAAAGATCATCATCTTCCTCCACCGTGTCACTGAGAGACAGTCAGTTCTTAAATGCAACTTTATTCACTTATTTACATATTGTGTTAAATGAAGAAGGTTTTGTCAGATTAAGCTCATTTCTTTGTACATACACACACACACACATACACACACACACACTCACTCGATTTGGTCTGAGAGGCCGGTGTAGATGTCATCATCTCCAACACAAGCTTCATCTGGAAACGGCCTGCAGTGAAAAGACAAACACAAATCACATTTGTGAACGTTCTGCTGAACATCTGCTTCTGTGATCCACACCGGAGAAACAGTCAGACGTGTCTGGAGCGACATGCGGGTGAGTAAACCATGACTAACTCAACTAAACTGAGAGAGAGAGAGTGTGTGTGTGTGTGTGTGTGTGTTTTACCGGAATCCTCTCTGCAGGGCCAGCGGCGTTTGTGACAGGATGGACAGCGTGTCGATCACCTGTCGATCACGAGCGTTCGTTAGCATTACGTCATCGTCATCATCATCATCATCATCATCATCATCATCATCATCACAGTAATCACACATTAATCACTCTCTGAGAGTTCAGACCTTTGCGAAGTCCCTGACATCAAACAGCTCGAAGGCCTCGAAAAGCTCGTTCTTCCTCATGCCGAATTTCTCCTGACAGGCACACAGGAACGTCCTGATGTTCTTCAGACACAAGAACTACACACACACACACACACACACGATTAATCATTCGCAGAGAGCTAAAGAGAGAGATATAGAATGACAGAACGATAGATAGATAGATAGATAGATAGATAGATAGATAGATAGATAGATAGATAGATAGATAGATAGATAGATATATGATAGATAGATAGATAGATAGATAGATAGACAGACAGACAGACAGACAGACAGACAGACAGATAGATAGACAGACAGACAGACAGACAGACAGACAGACAGACAGACAGACAGATGATAGATAGATAGATAGATAGATATATGATAGATAGATAGATAGACAGACAGACAGACAGACAGACAGACAGACAGACAGACAGACAGACAGGCAGATAGATAGATAGATAGATAGATAGATAGATAGATAGACAGACAGACAGACAGACAGACAGACAGACAGACAGACAGACAGATAGATAGACAGACAGACAGACAGACAGACAGACAGATAAACAGATAGATAGACAGACAGACAGACAGACAGACAGACAGATAGACAGACAGACAGACAGACAGACAGACAGACAGACAGATAAACAGATAGATAGATAGATAGACAGACAGACAGACAGACAGATAGATAGATAGATAGACAGACAGACAGATAAACAGATAGATAGATAGATAGACAGACAGACAGACAGACAGACAGACAGACAGATAGATAGATAGATAGATAGATAGATAGATAGATAGATAGATAGATGTGTGGGTGGGTGGGTGGACGGACGGACGGACAGACAGACGATGGATGGATGGATGGATAGATAACTATAATGAATGATAGATATAATGAATGATCAGTGCTGGGTAGATTACTTAAAAATTGTAATCCTTTACTGATTAGAAATGACACAATGGAAATCGTAATAAGTAATGTGTGATTCCATAAAACTGGAAGACTTTGTGAATGTATATAAGCAATAGAAAGGAAAATTTAACAAACAAAAAAGAAGAATAAGTGCAAATCAGTACACAGAGCTGGGTAGATTACTTACAAATTGTAATCCGTTACTGATTCCAAATTACATGACAAAAAATGTAATTAGTAACATAATCCATTACATTACACAGTTTAGGTAATATAATCAGATTGCTTTTAGATTACTTTTGAGCTATCTCGATTTTCACATTGATTTAAATAGGAAAATCTTGTACCATATTGATATAAACATACAAAGAGTGAGAAAATATATTCAGTTTGTTGTTATTAACAACATGAAATGCATTACTACATATTATATTACGTCAAGGTTTCCCAAACTGAGTTTGTGAAGGAACTGCAAGGGGTTTATGAGTTTAATGAAAAGCTAATAATTAAGTAAAACATAAAAAAATGTTAAATTAAAACAAATCATTTTAAAATTAATCAAAACACTTACTGAAAAAATGAAATATTTTATTTGTTTACCTGCATGTCATGTGACCATTACCAACGTCAAAGAACCATGAACATGCAAATGTTCATCATTAAAATCTTTATTTTAAAATCTCAGGGGTACTTCAAATAAAACATATATGTGACCCTGGACCCTAGTGGATTTACTAAATATCTTCATGGAACATAATTTTGACCCAATGAATTGTTGGCTATTCCTACAGATATACCCGTGCGACTTAAGACTGGTTTTGTGCTCCAGGGAGCGTATTACAGAAATATCTTAACTTTAAAATCTTATCTTATCTGTTTGGTAATCATGGTAATTTCAGTTAGGACCACATTTAGGACAAAAGCTATTACAGAACAGCATTTCCTAAGTGTGTTATCCTATCTTAACTACAGATAGGAAGGGGGTATTACAGAAACCTCCTAACTTGACAAAAAATCCTAAAAACTGTCTTAACTTTAGGGCACAGCTGTCCTAACTTCACAATTATTTGAAAGCTAACAGAAAAACTGCTTACAGATGCGCTGTCCAACAATGGTATTACATTTATTAATAACTGAAAATGAAGAACGGAGATGTTTAATGGTAGAAATACTCTTGGAGGACCCTGAAGATGTGTTACATTTTGATGACAAAACACTTATAAAAGTAATTACAGACTGCCACGCAACAGGAACCGCAACCAGCATTACAGAGAGAGACCAACACAAGCGTCACGGGGCATTACTGGTTGTAGTGCAAGTGACTAATGCCTTGCGTTTTTTTTGCGAAAGGCGATTTACAAAGTGAAGCAGCTTTTGTTTACCTCATCAGCAGCTGCAGTGTTGGTTGCTTGGTAACAGACCTGAGAGTGGATTGTCGAACTTGATAATGCCATTTAAGATTTCCTAACTAGAGATAAGATATGATTTTGTAAGATAGGATAAGAATCCCAAATCAAGTTAAGATTAGCTTCTGTCATACGCATTTGCGAAAAATCCTAATTTAACACATCATATTTTAAGTTAAGACCTAAGATTAGAAACTTTCTGTAATATGCCCCCTGGGTCACATATTAGGTGAAAGAGGATCAGATGACAAAAAAGTTGGTGAATTTGTGGATTTTAATGTGTTTGAAAGACAAAGCCTTCCAAGGTACTACATGGTAAAATAACCGACTGAGTGATAATTCAAATAAAAATTAATGTGCTCATCAGTAGTTGAAGCAATATTTAAACACTTCTTAAACCTGAAATGATTTTTGTAAATCCTTTGGTCAAATGCTGTGTAGCCACCTGACTAATGACTGATCTATGTGTTAATGTCCACAAAACTGTAAGACTTTCTGAATGTAGAGGTGCATCTCAATAAATTAGAATGTCATGGAAAAGTTAATTTATTTCAGTAATTCAACTCAAATTGTGAAACTCGTGTATTAAATAAATTCAGTGCATACAGACTGAAGTAGTTTAAGTCTTTGGTTCTTTTAATTGTGATGATTTTGGCTCACATTTAACAAAAACGCAACAATTCACTATCTCAACAAATTAGAATACTTCATAAGACCAATAAAAAAGAAAAACATTTTTATTGAATTGTTGGCCTTCTGGAAAGTATGTTCATTTACTGTATATGTACTCAATACTTGGTAGGGGATCCTTTTGCTTTAATTACTGCCTCAATTCGGCGTGGCATGGAGGTGATCAGTTTGTGGCACTGCTGAGGTGGTATGGAAGCCCAGGTTTCTTTGACAGTGGCCTTCAGCTCATCTGCATTTTTTGGTCTCTTGTTTCTCATTTTCCTCTTGACAATACCCCATAGATTCTCTATGGGGTTCAGGTCTGGTGAGTTTGCTGGCCAGTCAAGCACACCAACACCATGGTCATTTAACTAACTTTTGGTGCTTTTGGCAGTGTGGGCAGGTGCCAAATCCTGCTGGAAAATGAAATCAGCATCTTTAAAAAGCTGGTCAGCAGAAGGAAGCATGAAGTGCTCCAAAATTTCTTGGTAAACGGCTACAGTGACTTTGGTTTTCAAAAAACACAATGGACCAACACCAGCAGATGACATTGCACCCCAAATCATCACAGACTGTGGAAACTTAACACTGGACTTCAAGCAACTTGGTCTATGAGCTTCTCCACCCTTCCTCCAGACTCTAGGACCTTGGTTTCCAAATGAAATACAAAACTTGCTCTCATCTGAAAAGAGGACTTTGGACCACTGGGCAACAGTCCAGTTCTTCTTCTCCTTAGCCCAGGTAAGACGCCTCTGACGTTGTCTGTGGTTCAGGAGTGGCTTAACAAGAGGAATACGACAACTGTAGCCAAATTCCTTGACACGTCTGTGTGTGGTGGCTCTTGATGCCTTGACCCCAGCCTCAGTCCATTCCTTGTGAAGTTCACCCAAATTCTTGAATAGATTTTGCTTGACAATCCTCATAAGGCTGCGGTTCTCTCGGTTGGTTGTGCATCTTTTTCTTCCACACTTTTTCCTTCCTCTCAACTTTCTGTTAACATGCTTGGATACAGCACTCTGTGAACAGCCAGCTTCTTTGGCAATGAATGTTTGTGGCTTACCCTCCTTGTGAAGGATGTCAATGATTGTCTTCTGGACAACTGTCAGATCAGCAGTCTTCCCCATGATTGTGTAGCCTAGTGAACCAAACTGAGAGACCATTTTGAAGGCTCAGGAAACCTTTGCAGGTGTTTTGAATTGATTAGCTGATTGGCATGTCATCATATTCTAATTTGTTGAGATAGTGAATTGGTGGGTTTTTGTTAAATGTGAGCCAAAATCATCACAATTAAAAGAACCAAAGACTTAAACTATTTCAGTCTGTGTGCATTGAATTTATTTAATACACGAGTTTCACAATTTGAGTTTAATTACTGAAATGAACTTTTCTACGACATTCTAATTTATTGAGATGCACGTGTATATAAGCAGAAGGCCAATTTAGAAAGGACAATTTAAAAGATGAAAAAGAGGAATTAGGGAGAATCAATAAATTATGAATAAATTATTGCTGTTGTGTAAATAATATGTAATCATGTAATCCATAAAAAAGTAACTGTAGTCTGATTGTGAGTATTTTAAAATGTAACTTACTCTAATTACCAGTGCTTAATTTTTGGAATCTGATTACGCAATCCAGATTACATGTAATTAGTTACTACCCAGCTCTGTCAGTACATTATGAATAATTTACTGTCATTGTCTAAATAATATGTAATCATGTAATCCATAAAAAAGTAACTGTAGTCTGATTACAAGTATTTTAAAATGTAATTTAATCTAATTACAAGTGCTTAATATTTGGAATCTGATTACGTAATCCAGATTACATGTAATCAGCTACTACCCAGCTCTGTGAATGACAGAGAGAAAGACACAGAGATAGATTTTGTTTCATATATTGTGAGTTTACATTTCTCAGTATGTCACACTATCTACAGCTAATACGTGTTACAGACAGTTATAGCAAAACTGTGTGTGAGACACCTAGCAAATGCAGAAACAGTGTCTACATCTGCATTTAAAGTACTTCCTGAGTCACAGCCCTGTGCTGCGGGCGTGTGTGTGTGAGTGTGTGTGTGAGTGTGAGTGTTTGTGTGAGTGTGTGTGTGTAGGAGGAAGTTAAGCCGAGAATAAGGAAGTGTAATGTAAGACTGTACATGAAACAAGTGCTGTAAACTCATCAGAAACACACACACAATAAACTTTCTCAAATCTGTTAGTGTGTGTGTGTGTGTGTGTGTGTGTGTGTGTGTGTGTGTGTGTGTGTGTGTGTGAGACAGCCGAGGTTAGCATTAAACATTGACCAGTGACCACAGTGTTTGCCAAGCTTTTTTGGACTTTTGCTTTCACACATGCACACACAAATACACACACACATACACTCACACACACATACTTGAATTTGTGGTTTACGGGGACTCTCCATAGGCGTAATGGTTTTTACACTGTACAAACCGTATTTTCTATCGCCCTACACCAACCCTACACCTAAACCTACCCCTTACAGGAAACTACTGCCAATTTTTGAATTTCATAAAACACCGTTTAGTATGTTTTTTAAGCCTTTTGTTTTACGGGGACACAGGAAGTGTCCTCATAAATCATGTTTACATTGTAGTACCCATGTCATTATACACATTTGTGTCCTCGTAAACCAGATATACCAGTACACACACACACACGCGCACAGACACACATACACACTCATTTGCCATTAAGATCAGCAGCTGGTGATGGTAATCAGGTGATTTCCATATCACACAGATACTCTCTCTCTGTACCTGAGACATCTGGGGTCGCAGGTTAATCTGACGCAGGTTGACCGACTGCGGCAGCAGGTTATTGAGCAGCTGACAGAGTAACACTCCATCTCTGAGCGCATGGGCCAGATCACATACCTGTCAAACACACACAATACACACACATCAGACAGACGAACCGCACTGATCATGTCTGACACACACCGATATTCACAATACTGGTCACTGTGAGACCATTTCTCAAAACCTTTCACACAGCAGCATCTTTGTGGATCATTTATCATTGCTTTGGCACAAAATAGAAACCCTTTCAAATTTGAATTGAACTGAAAAAACAATTCTTTTCTCACTCAGACACAAAAACCGCCAGAACTCAACGAGTTGGCCTACACTCAAATTTGCATATTTACAAAAACTGAGCTCAAAACTGAACCTAGATAGATAGATAGATAGATAGATAGATAGATAGATAGATAGATAGATAGACAGACAGATAGACATTATGAATAATTTACTACCATTGTGTAAAGAATATGTAATCATGTAATCCATAATAAGTAACTGTAATCTGATTATGAGCTCTTTAAAATGTAATATAATCGAATTGCAAGTACTTGAAACCCTTTCAAATTGGAATTGAAAGAACTCAATGAGTTGGCCTACAGGCCAATTTGCATGTTTACTAGCTCTTTTCAAAAGTTGAGATCAATACTGAACATAAGACAGTAATTTTCTACAATAATATAATATTTAAATATATTCCAGATATATAAAAAATGAAACACCATCATAACAATTAGATGTAGCTGAACACCTACACTGAAAAAAGATGGTGTTGAAACAATGGCAAGGAATAGATTTAATTAAACACAAAATTTTTAATTAGAATGCCTGATTTTTTTTTTTTTCCAATAATTTTTGAAAAATCATTTTTACGTCATACACAGGTGATAATAAAGGAATGATTTTGTGCTGTAATGTAATGGATTGCGTAACATACTGCAGTGAATTCTAAACAGTAGAATTTTGTCAAGATATTTTACATAAGAAAACATTGTATAATGCTACCTGTTGCTGGTGTTTTAGGTTTTATGAGTGATAAAGTGTGTTTTTGGATAAAAACAATTGAAAATTGATAACAATTGACTTGATTTGAGACTGTATGAAGTGTTTGTGAATGTAAAACTGAAATTAGTGGATGTGAAATTAAAAGAACAGTTCACCCAAATAAAGGGAAAAAACTGTCACCATTTATTCATCCTCAGGCTGTTCCAATCCTGAATGAGTTTCTTTCTTCTGTTGAACACTAAAGAAGATCTTTCGAAGAATGCTTGCAACCCATTGACTTACATAGTATGGAAAAAATACAATGGAAGTCAATGGCTACCAGAAACTGTTTGGTTACTCACATTCTTCAAATGATCTTGTTTTGTGCTTGACAGAAATAAACTCCAAACAGGTTTGGAACAACTTGAGGATGAATAAATGATGACTAAAATGTTAATTTTTGAGAGAACTGTCCCTTTAAATGCTGTGCCAGTCTGAAAGCTGCTGATGAGAACTGTGTGAAGAGTCTTGAGAAGTGTGCCCCAGTGATCGTCAGCCATCTGTAGAGTGGTCCGCAGGTAAACGCTCACCTGTGCGCTGTCCCAGGTGACTCTGTGGTTATCAGGAAGCACTCGGCACTGAATCAGCCAACTGGCGCACTGTCTCCACAACTCCATCTCCAACCAACTCACCTCAGATCAGCAGCGATAGCAGCGCCAGCGGCCCTCGGGCGACCTTCAGTGACCTAAAACCCTCCTAACACATCCATGATCTACAAACCCAGCACTAACTGTCCAACAAACACTACCTGAGTTACCAGCACAGACTCAATCTAAACTGAATCCAGAAACGGGTCACTAAGTGTCCAGCGACTGAGCGTGAGTTCATCAATGAAGCACTCTCTCTCTCTTTTGACCTTTGCTGTCTTCCTGCTCCTTCAGGGTGTCCAGCGAGCGTCTCCTGTGTCGTCTGCGTCTCTCGTTCTTTCCTCCGCGTCGCCGCCGCTGCTCTGCAACCCTGCAGAGGGGAGGAAGCCTTTCAACTGCACACTACTTCCTCTTTCCTCTGTCACACACACACACACACACACACACACACACACACGACACTTGACTTGCAAAATTTGGGGTTTATATTCCTGCATATGCTGCTGCTAGAGAGCCTGTGTGTGTGTGTGTGTGTGTGTGTGTGTGTGTGTGTGTGTGTTTGTTTGTTTGTGTGTGTGTGTGTGTGTGTTTGTTTGTGTGTGTGTGTGTGTGTGTGTGTGTGTGTGTGGTTTCTCTGTCTGAGTGTGAATGTGCGTGCAGGACTCTGTGTGTTTGTGTGTTTGCTGTGAAATATGTGTGTGAATGTGTGTTACTAACCGCAGCATGTGCAGTCAAAGAGCAGCAGCAGCAGTGCAGTGTTGCATGGAAATGCACACACACACACACACACACACACACACACACACTCACACACACACACTCACAGAGGCCAGTTATCTTGCATTAGCAGTATAAGAGCAGGCATTTCATTCATCTGTCGCTCACAGAGGATTCAGTGAGTGTCCAACAACACACACCGACACTGAACGAGACAATAACAGAGACGACACAGCACAAGATCTGAGAGCGTGACTGCATAAACTCAAGCCAGCTTAAAGCATGATGGGAAACGACGTCACACCTGATCCTCAAGTGACGTTTTGCTCTAAATTGTAAAATGTGAATCTGTTGACTAGTTTCACAACACATTCATTGCTTAATATTTTTGTCTTGTGTTTTGGTGCAAATTTATCTAAACATTATTAAGTCAAGAGAAGCAAAATAACTTTAAATATTTATTTTAAAATTCTTAAAACAACAAAAATATCTTAAAAGAAGAAAAAAAATATTGGTAAGCAGGGTAAGAAACTTATTGTTTGAATTAAAAACTCATTTTTGATTTAGAAAACAATAGGCTACTTAATATCATGAATCAGCAGCAGTTCTCTAACTTTATCTTCTTCAGTTCTTCTGTTTGTGTGTTTTTGTGAGTCTGTCATGCTGAAGTTCATTCAAGTCTTGTTTTCTTAAGAGTTCTTGTCAGTTTTTGTTGATTCCTCCACACTACTATCACCTTTCTTGCATAAATAAATCTAGCCTTTCATTGCTATAGTCCAAAATACTTATGTGTGCAAATCTTAATGGAACACAAGTGCTTCTAGTAGAGTAACTGTGTGTTTCTGCATACACACAACAATGTTTCAGATTCAAGAAAACAATAAACAACAGGTTAGGCCTCGTTTTAGCAGTTTCAGGGCTGCATGTGGTTTGCGGTTGTCAATAGTCAGTAACTCGCCTCCTCCTGGTGTCATGATGAAACTACAACTTGGAGCGTTGAACAATTTTGCATTTGATTTTTTTTATTATTATTTTGATTAATTAATTAATTTATTTTTTATTATTTTTTGGGCATTATAAAGATTTGAATCAGAACGAAAAGAGCCCCACTAACTGAGACATTTACAAATATGGCAGATTCTTCGCTTCAAAGTGACTCCCAGTCATTCGGGTTTATATTTTTACTGGGAATCAATCCCACAACCTCGGAATGACTAGAATCACGTCGGATCAGTCACAGGGTCGTTAGCAGATGATTTCTCTCACACCCGGCTGATGCTGTTCTGAGAAACTCTGAATGTGTCTCAACCTGCAGAGCGAAGCCCTCGCGTCACACCGAGATTCCTGCGCTGTGATTGGCTGAGAGAGAGGACAGCGGCTGCAGCAGCCAATCAGAACGCAGCGCCTCAGGTGCCTCCATCAAACGCGGAGAGAGAGAGTTCAACAATATTAGATAAAAACAACTGATGAATAAAACATAAAGAAAGACAGACAAACTGATACGAGAAGATACGAACAGGAGTTTAGCAGCACAGGTAGGAATCTAAAAGAGAATTTGGCTGCGCTAGATGAAAACATGAACTGAAGTTTAATTTTGTGTTATCGTGACTTTAAATTTAAATACATACCTTTTATCCTCTAGTTTAACAGAAATGCATCTGTATGGTGCCTAAAAGAACTGATCTGTAAGAAACTGTAATCAAGCACGATAACTATTTAATCTCCAAAAAATATAACAATTTCGGCTATCACATCCACATAGAAAGTTTATTATAGATTAGGAAAGACTTCTTTTCTAAATCGTCTCAATTCAGTTTTGAAGTGCAATAGCATCACTGTTGTGTATGCATATTAACACATACATTTTCTACAACTTTGCGTTAAATTAAAATTAACTGCACAGAGTAACTATTAACGAGATCGCTGTTGGATATGTCAATATTTCGGTTGCTCAGCTCTCATTGCATTTTTTTTTTCATTTATTATTATTATTATTTCTTTTTCTTTTTCTTTATCAGGTGCATTTTGAAATCCCCGAGCTGTGTGTTTCTGTGCATTAGAGCTGATGAAGCAGACTGTCTGCAGGTTTGAGTCATGAACACTCGCTCGGTCGCGCGCTGGCTGAGCAGTGCACGCGCGCGCTGAGAAACACACCTACGGCCTCGAGCTACACACGCGATTGTCTAACTTATTCACTTTGCCTATGACAGTCCATTTGATATTTCATAAAATGTTAAAATGCATTTGTCACATTTTTTCACTATGTGGAATAATCATTTGTCGCACAGCAAGACTAGTGTAGATGAGTTTGTTTCTTCATCAGATTTGGAGGAATGTCTCAGCAATGGATGCTCTGCAGTGAATGGGTGCCGTCAGAATGAGAGTCCAAACAGCTGATAAAAACATCACAATAATCCACAAGTAATCCACACCACTCCAGTTCATCAGTTAACATCTGGAGAAGACAAAAGCTGAAACAAATCCAGCATTAAGACGTTTTTTTAACTCAAATACGAGTCCATAATCCATAATAACTCTTCCTCCAGTGAAAAAAGTGTTCTGGTCTGAATCAGGAGAGAAATCTGCACACATCAAGCAGCGTTTACAAGCCAAAACAGCTCTAAACAAATATGTGGCTGGATTTTGATTTTAGTTAAAAATGTCTTAATGATGGATTTGTTTCAGCTTTTGACTCTCATTCTGACGGCACCCATTCACTGCAGAGCATCCATTGCTGAGACAGTGATGCAGAGACACATTTCTCCAAATCATGAAGAAACAAACTCAACTACATCTCAGATGGCTTCAGAGTGAGGACATTTTCGGCAAATTTTTATTTTTGGGTGAACTACTCTTTTAAATAGTGAAATGCTGTGTGTGTGTGTGTGTGTGTATGTGTGTGTGTGTGTGTGTGTGTGTGTGTGCGTGCATGCGTGTGTGTGTATGTGTATCTATATATATATATATATATATATAGGGTCTCCTATTAGTAACAGAAGATGATCTTAGACTGATAGGAGTTGAAGATCCAGATCACAGAACAACCATCTTAAATCAACTACAGAAACAGCAGCCTGAGGAAGGTGAAAACACACACACACACACACACACACACACACACACACACAGACACACACAGACACACACAAACACACACACACACACACACACACACACACACACACAGACACAGACACACACACAGACACAGACACAGACACACACACACAGACACACACACACACACACACACACACACAGATAAATGAAAATCACTCTTCACTGTGTCCTCACACGTCATTCTGGCTGATATCACACTCTCTGTCTCCTCAGAGAATAACTCTGCAGTAATGACTGGCACTATGAGCCGTAAGTGCTCACTGGCCTCATCTCTTGACCTGGTCAAACCCACCACTGACCTCTTCCGTCACAGCATTGTGCCGCGGCTGCGTCGCCGTGACAACCACAGAGTCTCCGCCTCCTGCCTCCAGCTCCCATCCCAAACCTGTGACGAAGACCACGCCCCCTCCACCAAACACAAACTCAGGTTCCCTTATGACTATATTTGATTCATCCTTATTACTGATTAATTACATTGACACTAACCAAGTACCATGTGCAAGTAAAACTGGCTTTAGTGAGTAAAATGTTAATTTGCAAATGACAGCATGGTTTGCATGCATGGAATTTGTTGAATTGTAGTTAAACATCAACGATTAGGCCTTTATTTGAATGCAGTCACGAGTTATCTGTGTCACCAACAATGCAGTATAATATAATCTAATATAATATGCAAATACCAATCATGAAGCCAGTTATGTTGTTAATCTCAGATTTATGTGGCAGTTAAACTCTTTGCCAAGACAAAACCAAGCCTTTGAATGTGGTTTCAAACCCCTATTCAAGATGGTCTTAAATTATGTCATCCAAACCAAAGCATCAAGATAATAAGACAATAACTATATAATATTTAAAGAAACAATTAAGTGTTCAACTAAGTGCATAAGACTGGAGTACTTTTTTAAAAAAAAAAATGTAATGTGTTTTTGCTGAATTATCCGTCAATTGTTTTGTTTACATTTTGCTGAAGTGTCTACAGCAGGTTCCACTGTGACAACTTACCCCACACACTGTATCCTTCAATAGCATAACAATGCATTTACTTTAAAACGTTTATTTTTAAGGTGTTTACTTTCTAAATAAATAGATAAATGAATGAGTAAATAAATAAATCCCAGAGAAATGCTCATTTGAGGAAAAACGTGTGACAACATGCCCCGGTCTGCCCTATAAAAGTACAGGTAGAGGTAGTTAACTGTCTTTTCCTCTGCCTCTCATATTCTTTTGTCATTTTAAGAGCAATGTCTGAGCTCACCCTGTGGATTCTTCCATGTGAACGCGCATACAGTGTGAACGCGGCGTCTTGCGCAACGCGCGCGTCTCTGGTTAAACTCAGCTGAACGGGGCGTCGGCGGATCAAGCAGGCACAGGTCTCTCTCTCTCTCTGCCAGGTGTCCTGACACTTTATCTACCCGTCATATTTTCCTACCAGGGCTTACTGCGCATGCGCACATCAATATTGCGTACTTTTTCTCACGCTGAACAACAATATTTAATGTATCAGCATTACTGTAAGGGTAGATTTAGGGTTGGGGTAGGTGTAGACGTTAATAAAACACAATCTAATAGATATATAAAAAAATATTTATTGTTGGTTTGTAGCTGTATCCCTTCTAGCCACAGTTGCGAATATAACACGCAATTACTGTATTTGCATTACTGTGCGGGATTTGACAGGTGAGTGCGCGCGGACTGCGAGGAATGCGCGAGAGATAGCGGCGCGTGCGCGCGCGGAGGAGCGTGTGTGAACTCGTCGTGTGTGAGCGATCCGCTGTGGAAGAAGAAACATCAGGATCATAATGATCTCCCGCTAAGCGATTTCTCTGATTTTCCAGGTAAGTTTCTGAACGCTGTTAATGATTATCCCGCTGTTTGCGATGGGAAGGGCAGAGCTGCTGCTGCTCAGACCTTTGATACACCACATATTCCTGCTGCTTAAACTCTAGAAGTTACAGTAAGCTCGAGTTTTAGATACTTTAAGTAAGTTTGCATCTAAACCAGCTGTTCGGCATTAGTTTGTTGTGGTTTGTGAACTCAAGTGTGTGTTATTAGCAAACTCTGACTTTGGAAACATGAGCTGTTACAGCTAGAATCCAGATGAACGTGATAACATGGTGTTGTGATCCTATGATATTTTATATGGTACTTATACTCCAAAATAACATCACTACATTTTTTGGTTACACTTTATTTTAAGGTGTCCTTTGTTACAATGTAACTCTACATTTAAGTACTGATATTAATTAAGAAACATGTACTTACTATAGGCCTATGGTTAGGATTAGGGTTTGGTTTAGGGTTACTTGCATGTAATTATGCATAATGTATTGTTATTATAATAGTAAGTACATATAATGTGTAACAAGAACACTTTAAAATAAAGTGTTACCCATTTTCTTAGTGTAGCTTCATCTCGATCACTGTCATTAGGGCACGGCTATGAGGAAAGCACATTAAGATGAGCTCATAGCCGGAGTGTTAATTGTTTTTGGGGGGTTGGCAGACCCAACCTTGAATCCAGGAGGTCAGGAAGGGCCCATAACATCCGTTTCCATGGCAACCAGTCCCAGGACATCCCCTGATGTCCAGAGGACACAATGTGGCGGGTTTGGCTGTGCGATGGGAAGGAAACGCCATTAAAGTGATATTCAAAAACACCAGTCTCTGTGTCAGTGATCTGGAGAGTGCTCTCGGAGGTCTTCGCTGAAACGGTGGAGCTTTTACTGAAGAAGAGTTTGGGACGGTCAGCGCTCAGAGCAGACGGAGGGTGTGGTGGACAGATTCAGAGAGAAGAGGTGGCTTTGACATTGTGAATGCATGTTGTACAGTGTTAAATCCCTCCGGTCCGTAGGATCATCATCACGGATGTGTAATACTTCAGCACGGTCAGCGTGAAGAAACTGAAGTTCATGTCGGATGAACATGTGCATCTGTTCTGATGCTGTACAAACTTTTTTTGTAATGTTTTGAGCATTGTTTCTTTTCTTCTGATGTGTCTATGTCACCAAGGTAATAGTATAAATAAAATAAATCAAGGCAGGACACCACAGGTTGGTTATAATGCTATCTAACAGATCTCACCATATTTTCCCCAGGATAAATGGGTCATGAACAGAGAAGCCAAAATTTCCCTTCATCTTTTGACATTTATCATTGTAATATAAAAACATTCTGTAAGTTTCAGAACTCAAAACTTTCTCATTTGTCTAAAAACAGCTTATATTAAAGCTAGCCTGCCAAAACCACAGCTTTTCAGTATATTAAGATGACTTAATTAGTTTTGCAAGTTTTCTGGAATTATCTAATTAAACACACACTACTTTGCATTTTTTTTTCAGAATAATAATCTGAACATTGGATAAAGCCAGGTTTAAAATTCTTGCTTGATTTCATTGTCATATTAGAGTTAAAGTTTTTTCCATATCTTCTCCATAAATCAACAAATACTGTTAACGGCCAGAAAAAACAAATACATTTCACCATGTTTTTAGGAATAAAACGTTGTATAAATCGGTGTGAACTGTGAAGGAAATATGAACAAACCTTCAGAATATACAGGTGCATCTCAATAAATTAGAATGTCGTAGAAAAGTTCATTTATTTCAGTAATTCAACTCAAATTGTGAAACTCGTGTATTAAATAAATTCAATGCACACAGACTGAAGTAGCTTAAGTCTTTGGTTCTTTTAATTGTGATGATTTTGGCTCACATTTAACAAAAACCCACCAATTCACTATCTCAACAAATTAGAATACTTCATAAGACCAATAAAAAAAAAAAAAAAACATTTTTATTGAATTGTTGGCCTTCTGGAAAGTATGTTCATTTACTGTATATGTACTCAATACTTGGTAGGGGCTCCTTTTGCTTTAATTACTGCCTCAATTCGGCGTGGCATGGAGGTGATCAGTTTGTGGCACTGCTGAGGTGGTATGGAAGCCCAGGTTTCTTTGACAGTGGCCTTCAGCTCATCTGCATTTTTTGGTCTCTTGTTTCTCATTTTCCTCTTGACAATACTCCATAGATTCTCTATGGGGTTCAGGTCTGGTGAGTTTGCTGACCAGTCAAGCACACCAACACCATGGTCATTTAACCAACTTTTGGTGCTTTTGGCAGTGTGGGCAGGTGCCAAATCCTGCTGGAAAATGAAATCAGCATCTTTAAAAAGCTGGTCAGCAGAAGGAAGCATGAAGTGCTCCACAATTACTTGGTAAATGGGTGCAGTGACTTTGGTTTTCAAAAAACACAATGGACCAACACCAGCAGATGACATTGCAGCCCAAATCATCACAGACTGTGGAAACTTAACACTGGACTTCAAGCAACTTGGTCTATGAGCTTCTCCACCCTTCCTCCAGACTCTAGGACCTTGGTTTCCAAATGAAATACAAAACTTGCTCTCATCTGAAAAGAGGACTTTGGAGCACTGGGCAACAGTCCAGTTCTTCTTCTCCTTAGCCCAGGTAAGACGCCTCTGACGTTGTCTGTGGTTCAGGAGTGGCTTAACAAGAGGAATACGACAACTAGCCAAATTCCTTGACACGTCTGTGTGTGGTGGCTCTTGATGCCTTGACCCCAGCCTCAGTCCATTCCTTGTGAAGTTCACCCAAATTCTTGAATGGATTTTGCTTGACAATCCTCATAAGGCTGCGGTTCTCTCGGTTGGTTGTGCATCTTTTTCTTCCACACTTTTTCTTTCCACTCAACTTTCTGTTAACATGCTTGGATACAGCACTCTGTGAACAGCCAGCTTCTTTGGCAATGAATGTTTGTGGCTTACCCTCCTTGTGAAGGGTGTCAATGATTGTCTTCTGGACAACTGTCAGATCAGCAGTCTTCCCCATGATTGTGTAGCCTAGTAAACCAAACTGAGAGACCATTTTGAAGGCTCAGGAAACCTTTGCAGGTGTTTTGAGTTGATTAGCTGATTGGCATGTCACCATATTCTAATTTGTTGAGATAGTGAATTGGTGGGTTTTTGTTAAATGTGAGCCAAAATCATCACAATTAAAAGAACCAAAGACTTAAACTACTTCAGTCTGTGTGCATTGAATTTATTTAATAACCGAGTTTCACAATTTGAGTTGAATTACTGAAATAAATGAACTTTTCCACGATATTCTAATTTATTGAGATGCTCCTGTATATAAGAATACAACTGCAAAGTTTAAAACACTTTAAAAATACAGTATTGAAATCTACAGACGTAAATAGATAAATTGCAATAAAATTAACACTTGAATGTGTACTTATGATGTTTTCTTTCCACTCGTCTGAAAGAAGCCAACATCTCAATGCATGAAAAAAACGAAACAATGGTTTGCCTGTAGTGTCTCGCCTTAAATAAAAATAACATCTAAATTAACTGATTTTATTCAGACCAAAAATATCATAAAAGATTGTTTTCTGCCAAATGTGTTTGTGGATTTACTGCTGTCATCGAGTTAGATTATAGCTACATTGCAAATCAGCTAATAAAATGTGCACATTGAATGCACTAAAAGTGTCTGACAAATACTGAAACGGAAATATTACAAATGAACAACATACATTTTTGTTGTATTGTTTTGTAAATAAAGCAACACTCATTACGTGTTCTGCTCCGTTTTGCAGCAAGAGGAAGAGTGTGACGGCCTTCATCAGTCAGGTGAGAGTATCACGCCGTAGGAAATATAATTTTATTTTATCACTGATATTTCGCCCCAACAGGGCGCCAGTTCTTTACTGTGTTTCTATGATGTTTGTGAAGGTGTTCTCAGGCCTGAAGGACATGGACTCTCTGAAGAAGGAGCTGGAGGAGGAACTCAAACTCAGCACTGAGGATCTGAGGAGTCACGCCTGGTATCATGGACAGCTGCAGCGTGAGGTGTGTGTGTGTGTGTGTGTGTGTGTGTGTTACTGCCATAAAAGGCATCGTTTCCACATTTACTAACCCTCGTGTCATCCAAACCTGCAGTATGCTGATGAGTGAATGTTTGAAGAATGTTCATGCAGCTCCTTTCACATGAACATTCATAGCAGCCTAAAGACAAGAGCATGTTAGTCATAAAAGTAGCACGATTCATGCATTATTCCAAGCCTTGTGAGGTCATATGATGTTTTAGTGTGAGGAACTGACACGAGTTCATATGTTTCCACGTTCAAGTGTCTACTTCTGTGTTTCTTGGAAAAAACAAAAACAAAAAAAAATTCATCCTCACAAGTTTGATACGACATTATGAACATTTTACTTTCTGGGGGAACTATTACTTTAGTTCAGGGGCAGCCAACATCAGTCCTGGAGAGACGCAGTCTGGCAGAGTTCAGCTCCAACCCTAATCAAACACACCTGAACCTACAGATGTGCTCAAAATTATTCATACTCTTGGTAAACATGATCAAAGGTGGCTGTGAAAATAAATCTGTATCATTAATCCTTTTGATCTTTATTTAAAAAAAAAAAAAATACAAAAATCTAACCTTTCATTGGATAATAAGAATTTAAAATGGGGGGAAATATCATTATGAAATAAATGTTTTTCTCTAATACACATTGGCCACAATTAACAGCACCCTTTTATTCAATACTTTTTGAAACCTCCATTTGCCAAAATAGTATATATAATTTTCTCCTATAATTCCTGATGAGGTTAGAGAACACCTGACAAGAGATCAGAGACCATTCCTTCATCCAGAATCACTCCAGACCCTTTAGATTCCCAGCTCCATGTTGGTGCTTCTTCTCTTCAGTTCACTCACTCATTTTCTATAGTGTTCAGGTCAGAGGACTGGAATGACCAGCAGAAGCTTGGTTTTGTGCTCAGTGACCCATTTTTGTTTTGGCTTTGATGTTTGTTTGTAGATCATTGTCCTGTTGGAAGATCCAAACATGGCCCATTATAAGATTTTTAGCATGGACCGTCAATTTTTAATTTTTTATCTGTTGGTATTTGATAGAATCCATGATGCCATGTGTCTAAAGATGTCCAGGACCTCCAGCAGAAATATAGGCCCACAACATCAAAAATACAGCAGTATATTTCATTGTACACATGGGGTACTTTTTATCCCTGTGTTCACCAAACCCATCTTGAGTGTTTGCTGCTAAAAAGCCAATTTTTTAGTTTCATCTGATCATAGAAGCCAGTCCCATTTGAAGTTCCAGTCGTGTCTGATAACTGAATATGCTGGAGTTTGTTTTTGGATGAGCTAGGAGAATTTTTCTTGAAACCCATTTGAACAACATGTTGTGATGAAGGGGCTGTTTGATTTTTTATTTATTTATTTATTTTTTTTAAGGTTTTCTGACCCTGAGACTCAACTATTTTCTGCAGTTCTCCAGCTGTGGTCCTTGGAGAGTCTTTAGGCACTCAAACTCTCCTCCTCACCGTGCATTAGGACACACGTCCTCTTCCAGGCAGTTTCATAACATTTTATGTTGATTGGAAATTCTTAATTACTGCCCTGATGGTGGAAATGTGGATTTTTAATGATTTAGCTCTTTTCTTACAGCCACTTTATAAATTTGTGAAGTTCAACAATCTTTTGCTGCACAACAGAAATATATTCTTTGGTTTTACTCCTTGTGATCAGTGATTAAGGGAATTTGGCCTTTATGTTCCTCATATTTATAATCCTGTGAAACAGGAAGCCAAGGCTGGACGATTTGATGTTCCTAGTCACCCTGGTGTGATAAAAAATGCAAATATGAATGGGAATATACTTTAGAGATATTTTAATCAGAAGAATTTATAGGGGTACCAATAATTGTGGCCATTGTGTACTAGAGAACTTCAATTAAAGGTTTGATTTATTTTTTAAAATTTTGAATGAAAGATCAAATGGATAAACAATGCAGACTTATTTTCACAGCCTTCTTTGATCATATTTACCAAGGGTATGAATAAATTTGAGCACATCTGTAAATTCTAGGATGGACTGCCATCCTAAAATTTAAAAGGCATCAATATAGTTTCTTGTAAGAAGAAAATTAATATTATAAATATTAACAAAAATATTATTTGGAAAATATGTTGTTTCTGTTAAGTTACCTTATTACATTTATCATTATACAATGGCACTCTTAAATTACTGTATTTTATTTATTTGTTTTATATTTTATTTATTTACTAATTTATTCACAGATTTAAATTTCATTTTTATTTATTTATTTGTTTTAATTTAATTTAATAATTTAATTAAAATTTTTATTTAATCAATTTTTTTTGTTTATTTTAATCTATTTATTTATTTTACCTTGTTATTTTTTACTCATTCAGTTAGTTTAAATTTCATTATATTTATTTGTTTTAATGTTATGGATTATTTTGGGTTGTTTTAAAAATTATTCTTAACTTTTAATAATTTTTAAAATAATTGTATTTCTCTATATTTATTTATTATGCATCTATTATGATTATTTTAATGTAAAGCACTTTGAATTACCTTTTCGAATGAAATGTGATATATAAATAAACTTATCTAATTTTATTTTATTATTTATTATATTTTTGCTGTATTCATTCATTCGCTTATTTATTTTAATATAATTTCTGATTTTTATTAACATTAATTTATTTTATTGTTTGTTTTTGTATTTACTCATTTGTTGACTTGTTTAAATCTCATTTTTATTGATATATTTTGATGTATTTGTGTGTGTTCAGGGTGCGGAGCAGTTGTTGAGTAGAGACGGGGAGTTTCTGGTGCGTGACTCCAGCTCCAGCGCAGGCGAATACGTCCTGAGCTGCATGTGGAAAAATCAACCCATGCACTTCAAAATCATACGTGTTGTGCTGCGACCCAAACAGGTATAGCATCCGTCTCAGCGTTTATTGCTTCTGTCAGATGCTGAGTCTGATGTGCGTGTGTGTGTGTAGGGTTACATCCGGGAGCTCTTTCAGTTTGAGAACGATCAGTTCGATAATATTCCAGCCTTAATTCGCTTTCACGTTGGTGGACGGCGTCCCATCTCACATTCCACTGGAGCCATCATCTTTCAGCCAATCACACGCACTCTGCCTCTACGCATCATCAGCGAGCGCCAGGCTGCGAGGTCATCAAGCTCCTCCCTCCTGTCACGGGGTCAGAGCAAGAGGCGGAGCCTGAGCTCCTCTCAGAAAGACACACTTCAGGTCAACAGCAACAACCTGCTCAGGTAACACACACACACACACACACACACACACACACACACTCACACACATACACAGACCATTGTGTTTCCATAGTAAAAGTGCTGAATGTGTGCTTCTATAGTAACAGTGATATGAGTGTATAGTTGTCATAATAATGGTGTAGTTTGTGTGTTTTGCCATAGTAAAAGTGTTGCGTGTGTGTCTAGTTGTTATAGTAACAGTGATGTGTGTATGTGTACAGTTGTCATAGTAATGGTGCAGTATGTGTGTGTGTGTGTGTTGCCATAGTAACGGTGTTCTGTGTGTGTGCTTGTGTGTCTGTAGTTGTCATAGCGATGGTGTAAGGTGTTGTGCATGTGTGTGTAGTTGTCATAGTAACCATTGATGTGTATAGTTTTCATAGTAACGGTGTTGTGCATGCGTGTATTGTTGTCATAGTAACAGTGATGTGTGTTGTCATAGTAACAGTGATGTGTGTGTGTGTGTGTGTGTGCCTGTGCGTGTGTGTGTGTTAGGAGTGGCAGTCAGCCTGCTAATCTGGAGACAGTGGGGAGACTGTCACTACAGTCCGCTCAATCTGACAGCAACCTCCGCACAGGTACACACACACACACACACACACACACACACACACACACACACACACACGTGATCATATTGAAAAATTGAGATCTGATTATCGCACAGAATGATTTGTTGATGTTGTGCAGGTGTCCCACAGAGCTGTCTGTCACAGGAGTCCAGCCCCGCCCCCGTCTCCCCGGTGTTTCGCACAGGAAGTGAGCCTGTTCTCAGCCCAGCCGCTTCCTGTGCCGCTCCGCCCAGCCAGTCAAGTCTCGGCGGCTGTCCTCTGCGCGGTTCTGATGGACAGCTGCATTCAAGAGCACCTCCCAAACCGCTGCGGATCTCCATCGTCTTCACCCCGACTCAACCCGAATCTGGTCAGGAGCCTGATTCCACCGGCCTCTATGGTGAGCTGGTGCCACAGGTGAGAGTTCATGAGCACATGCTATTTAAAGTCAACAAGACTTAGAAACTGATTTGATTTACTTACTTAATACACAATTCTGTTCTAATTATATCAGTGGGAGCACAGTGATAGGAACAAATATGGGAAGAGATGAAAAAAAAAAAATATTCCAGTGCTTTTGCATTTGCTTGCAAAACTTTTGCATTTTCTCTGAAAAGTATTGCGCTATCCTAAGGTTTGTGAGTGAATGCAAGTTTTGCAAGGAAATGCAAAGTTTCTTGGGGGAATGCCAAAAAACTTGCAAGTGAATGCAAAGTTACTTCTGGTTAAGCCATAGATTTGCCAGCAAACGGCACGTTTCTTGGGAGAATGCAAACGTTTTATCAGTGCACGCATAGTTTTTTGGAGAAATGCAAACATTTTGCAAGCGAATGCAACGTTTCTTGGGAGAACGCAAAAGACTTATGAGTGAATGCATAGTTTTTTGGGGAAATGCAAATGTTTTGCAAGTGAACGCAAAGTTTCTTGGGAGAACGCAGACGTTTTATGAGCAGAGGCAGAGTTTCTTGGGACAATGCAAAAGGTTTAAAGCCCGGTACACACCAAGCCAATGCCGACGAGCTAGTGGTGAAGAAAGCAGACTGCGGGGTCGGCTCACGTCAGCAGCGTCTGGGTGCAAAGTTGCCCAGACACACCAAGCTCTACGCTCGACACCCGACGGCCAAGTAGCACGTCCGTTCTGCGCCTTTCTCGCGCACTGGTTCGCCAGCTGAACAGCCAATCAGAATGATCAGATGGCCCGACTGACCGACGAGCTCCGACGCCGATTCAACATGTCGAATCGGCCGAAAAAAAGCAGACGAGGACCAACTTCAGCCGACGGCGCGGTACACACGGCCGACCGTTGGCTTGGTGTGGAAACGCAAACATTTTGCAAGTGAACGCAAAGTTTCTTGGGGGAACGCAAAAATTTTATGAATGAAGGAAAAGTTTCTTGGGACAATGCAAAAGGTTTATGAGTGAACGCAAAGTTTCTGTTTCTTCATATCGTTCCAGATCTGTATGACATATTTCTGCAAAATATAAAGAATTTTATTTTGAAAAACATCTCATTGTTTTTTAATGGAAGTCAATGGGGAGCAAGCAAGATTATTAGTAGTATCAGATTAGAAAGTAAAACTGGTTGCAAATTGTTTCATGTTGTTTCCAAGAAATAGAATTAGATGACGGTAACAAACTCACCTTTGACCTCGTCTAGGTCCCCATCACCATGTTGCCCAAAGGTCACGCGGCACGTCTCCTCGCTCAGGAGCGATGGACCAGCCGCGCGCGTCTCACTGAGACCAGCTTTGGCTTCCTGGAAGCGCAGAAGCTGGAGGAGGAGTGCAGCGAGAGCGAGAGGATCGAGGAGGAGGAGCGCGACTGGTGTTTCGAGCGGCCGCAGACTGAGACCACATCATGTTTCCGTCTGGATGAGTTCCGCTCGCTCATGCTGCCGGACAACAACCGTCCACTGGATCAGAGTGTGCTGCTGAAGGTCAAAGAGTTGCTGACACACACCGACGCCAGGACCACCGCACTGCACATGCTCAGCGTCAACTGCCAGGTACCACACGCCAGAGTCATCATCATTCACTGAAACCATTCAAGCATTTCTGTTATCTGAAGTGAAGCTGAAAGAAAAGAAACTTAACTTAAACTAAATGAAAATTAGAAATGTTGTTTTGAAATTTTTTTGAAAATCAGCATAAACGCTGGCGGTGGCTGGCGACTTTTTTCAAAAACTCTGGCGGGGAAAGAGTTAAAGTGCCTCTATAATGCCATTTTTAAGCCTCCTAATATTGTTTTGGGAGTATCCTACAATAGGTTTACATACATGCAAGGTGAAAAAAAAAAACGCTTTTGTTTTCTCAAAATATGTGTTTAATATTACCTCATTTTCCAGCGATTCTCAAACGATTAGTTCAAAGCAGTTCTAAGATTCAGTCTCTCTAAACCCCTCATTTCCGTGAGCCTACTCTTCTCTGATTGGTTAGATGGCCCAGTCTGTTGTGATTGGTCTACCATGTACAGCACGTCAGAAACGATAAGCCCATTGCCATAGTTCAGTATTTTGAACGATCGATGGAAATATAAGCATCTATTATTTATCATACTTACAGGTTGTGATTCAGTGGAGCCGCTGGTCCAAATAAACTGGGTACTGAACCATCTTTCAAGAGCAAGGGTTTTGTGAAGCAGTTGTCAGTAAAATGACGTGTTTGCAGGCAGGGTCAACATAGGCGGGAATTATGCAAATGTGTTACTCCGTGACGTGTAGCCGTCACGGAAGTGGGATTCTAATTACTAACGACTAGGGGGTGAGAGAAAATATCGATTCTCCGATGCACCGCGATTCTCTCTTCAACGATTCTGAATCGATTCTAAACATTTCAGAATCGATTCTGAGCTTGGTTTTTTCCCCTGCATATGGGACTTGTGCGCGCCAGAGACGCGGCTGGCTTCACTGCACAGAATTTGCGCTGTGAGACACATGCGCATTGCTTGACAGTGTGTGCTTCCATCCACTGTGTTTTCTTTAGATATGCTTTCATTTATACCGTTTGGAATGCAGTACTATTAGATGCACGAAACTCACGCACTGACAGACTTTGACGTGCGCTTTGTGTTTGTTTGTCCTGAAGATCGATTGTGGCTGCAGTTAAATGCACTTGCATTTTCAAATACTTTTATACGAAATTAGGATAGGATACACACAGTCAGTTATTTTTTCAGAGCAGGATAAAACATCTGATTTATTGAAATAGATCTGTGCATTAGTGTGAATGCAGCCTGTTAAAGCTGCCACTGTCTATGATCTCATCAGTAATAATCAAACAGCAATAATGCTGAGGAAAAAAGAAAAACCCATAACTATTGTCTGTAAACTTTCGGATACTTAAAGAATACACTTTAAATAAGTAATTTTTTAAAAAAGTAGCCTGCTTATATAATAAAATAAATAAATAAATAAATAAATAAAGTAAATTTTGCACAAAATAAATTTGATATAAAATATATATAAAAATGTAGTCATGTGCAGTAATATTGAAAACTGAGAATGTGACGAATCGTGATATTGAGTTGATAATGATAATGATATTGAGTTGATAATCGTAATTGAATTGAATCCTGAAACCAAGATTCACACCCCTAATTTTAAGATGGCAGTACTGACATACAGAGATTCCAACTATAAACAAAAAGCATAGAAACTGCAATTTTGGTTAAAATGTAAAGTTGTAAAGATGTATTTTAACAGCAGAAGAATTAATTGGGGAAAAAACGTAGATCAAGAATCGTATCGTGACTCCCAGAATTGGATCGGATCGTGAAGTGCCTGAAGATTCCCACCCCTACTAACGACTCGTTTAGGCTGTATAGAGTCAATTCTTTATTTTGGGAGACAATAACTTTATTTATCGTGCACTTTCAGATTTACAACTTTGCAGATCGTTTACATTCACATACAGCTACATTACACACTGCATGAAAGGCAATATTGGAAATAGCATAATAGAGGCACTTTAAGATCTCATGACTTGGGATTGATCTTGTTTTCTGAAAAACGGATCCAAATTGATTTTGCTTAAAACAAGAAAAAAAAATCTGAAAAATAACCTTGTTTTCCCTTTGAATTAAGGTTAAGGGCCAGATTTAACGCCAATTAGCGTTAGAGCGCAATTCCATAAAAGTGCGGATGGGAGGGGAAATTCTGCAGGTGATTTACTGACAAGGTGCACATTACAGTATAGAACACAGACGCAACATCTCATTTCCATAATGACCAGTGCAATCTACCAAGAGCAGCGCAAATTACCGCCTGCTTTAAGACATGTTTTTTTCGGGCATTAAATAATGCCACAAATACCAGTGAATTGACGAGTGCAAATCTTAGTAAATCTCGTTGCGTGATTCATTTAAATACTTTCCTCCCATAAATTTACTGATCAAAAGAGAAACTCCTACAAATGCACATTCAATAAGGTGAGTTGCAAAAATAACTGTCCACGCCTTTTCAGAACTAATTTCCCACTGTGTCTTTAGTAAATCCTGACAGTAGTTTTTTAATGCCAAATGAGGGTTTGCGCTGACACAAGCTGATAGTAAATCTGGCCCTAAGTTTCCTAAATATCTAGACTAAAAAAGAATAAATATTTCAAGTAATTTTGCTTCTCAAGTAAGTGTATCTTAATTTGAAAATGTTAAATACTTGTGTTAAGAACTGCAAAACAAGACAAAAATACTAAGAAAATCATTTTTTGAAATGTAACTGGAAATAATTGAAAATGGAACTAAATTAATTAAACCAAATAGTAATAAATATAATAAAATAAACAAATATTAAATATAATAAAAAATTACAAAATCTTTTAACATATTACCAAAAAATAAATTAAAATCAAAATGAAAAAAAAACAAAACCTGAAAACATGATTTTCTTGCTTTGTGTTTTTATTTTGTTTTTCCCATTACAAATCAAGATAAGATTAGTTGAGAAGGAAAATTCTTGAAGACATTAAGTCTTCTTTCTGAGAAATGTATCAAAATGGTGTGTTTTTGAATGTTTATGCCTAAAATAAGAGCAAATAGTGAACAAATGATCTAGTTTTCCCTTTGAAAAGAAAATATATTTTTCTTGTTTTAAGCATTCATCATAAAGTAAAACTTAATGCATCTCAGTTTTTCATCTCAAGTAAATGTATCTTGATTTAAGAATATTTAGATATTTGTGCTGAAAACAGGCAAAAATTCTATTGAATGTAATTTTTTCAGTTAATAAAGGCTAAATCAAAATATTAATAAAAAAATGTAATCATTTATAAATAGTACTAAAATAACACACTTGACACACATCTCACAAGCCTCTGTCTTCAGGTGGCTCGGGTCACAGGAGTGATGGTGGAGCAGAAGAGGATCATGGGAGTGGAAACCGGTCTGGAGCTTATCACGCTGCTGCATGGAGGCCAGCTCAGACAGGACCTGCTGGAGAGGTGCGTGCTACCGTGAAGATGCTGGTGTTGATGTCATGTGACGCGTGATGATGGCATGCTGTGATTCCCCATCAGGCATCACACTCTGGCTCTGGGCGTGGCGGTGGATCTTCTGGGCTGTACGGGGACGGTGGGTCAGCGGGCGACGGTGCTGCACAGGATCATCCAGCTGGCACAGGAGCTGCGCAACACCACGCACGACCTGTACGCCTTCTCCGCCGTCATGAAAGCGCTGGAGCTGCCGCAGGTACCTCCTACACTCAGTTCAAATGCAAAAATAACACTCATTTTGAAGAATATATTATACTAATAGATGTCACCATGCTTCCCCAGTTGACTGATTACATTAAATATTGCAAGTCCAAATATCCAAATGAAGCATTATCTAATTAAAAATTCACTAATTTGCATTATTTTTCAGAATATTAACCTGAACACTGGATAAAGTCAGGCTGAAAATTCTTGTTTGATTTTGTTGTCATATTAGAGCTAATGATTTTTACAGAGGGGATTCTGGATTTCTCTTTTTATTACTTGATAAATAAAAAAATAAATAAATAAATAAACTGTCAACAGACAGAAAAAAATCAATGTTTTTAAGAATAAAATGTTGTATAAATCAGTGTGAATGAGATATGAACAAACCCCTCAGTGAAAACCTTCAGAATATAGATAGGAATTAAACTCTAAGTTTTGGTGTTTGTAAGTGCTGCTGAAGTGGAGAAAAAACTCCCAACCTTTAAATATAAGCACCTTCACCATGTTTTTTAAGAATAAAATGTTGTATAAATCAGAGTGAATGATATATGAACAAATCCTTCAGTAGAAACCTTCAGAATATAGATATGAATAAAACTGCAAAGTTTGGTGTGTGTAAGTGCTGCTGAAGTGGAGATAGAAACTAATTTTGAGAAAACAGCCTTTAAAGATATGCATTGTAAATTAAATCTACAGATGCAAATAGATAAAGTGTAATAATAAAACCAGGTGAATGGAATATGAACAAATCCCTCAGTAAACCTTCAGAATATAGAGAGGAATAAATCTCTAAATTTTGGTGTATGCAAGTGCTGCTGAATTGGAGAGAAAAACTTTTAGTGATGTGTATTGTAATTAAAATCTACACATGCAAATAGAGAAACTGTGATAAAATAAACACTTAAATGTGTATTTCTTGTATTTTGTTTTCTTGTTTTCTTTCCACTAGTCTGATAGAAGACATGATATTGAGCCAAACAGCTCAAAATTGACCAATGCATGAAAAAATGATTTTCTTTCTATCATTTTAATGTTTAATATATAAATAATATCACAGGTGGTGAGGTTGGAGATGACGTGGAGAGCGCTGAGGCGCAATCACACTGACAGCGCCGTGACGTTCGAGAAGAGTCTCAAACCCTTCATGAAATCCCTGAATGAGGGCGACGGTGAGTGTTCGTCATGATTCGACTGTGTCTCGTCTTGATGCTGAGTGAGTTTCCAGCGAGTGTTGTGTGTGGTAGATGCTGAGGTGTCGGGGCCGCTGTCTCTGCCGCACATGGTGCCGCTGCTGAGGCTGATGGAGGGCGAGGACAGCGTGGAATCCACTGACAGAGGCTGCCAGCTGCTCTACAACCTGCTGCAGTCGGCACGCAATGCCGCGCTGCACGCTAATGACTGCACGCAACACGCTCACGGCCTGCTCTCCGGTACACACACACACACAGGCCAAATACTCTCAATGGAAACTAGCTAAAGCCTGCACTGAATGATATCTGTGCAGAAACTATTTTCACTCAGAAATTGCTAGCAAATTTGACAAATAATTACAAAGAAACAGCAAGTAACACATTGAGTTAAATGTTCATTTTTGATGTAGAAAAACTGAAGTAGTGTTTTCTTGTAAAATGCATTCAATAAATCTTTATTTTCAACTTAAAACATTGAGGTGTAAATATATATATATATATATATATACACTCACCTGCCACCTTATTAGCTACACCTGTTCAATTGCTTGGTAACACAAATTGCTAATCAGCCAATCACATGGCAGCAACTCAATGCATTTAGGCATCTAGATGTGGTGAAGACGACTTGCTGAAGTTCAAACCGAGCATCAGAACGGGGAAGAAAAGGGATTTAAGTGACTTTGAGCGTGGAATGGTTGTTGGTGCCAGACGGGCTGGTCTGAGTATTTCAAAAACTGCTGATCTACTCGGATTTTCACGCACAAACATCTCTAGGGTTTACAGAGAATGGTCCGAAAAAGAGAAAATATTCAGTGAGCGGCAGTTGTGTGGACGAAAATGCCTTGTTGATGTCAGAGGAGAATGGGCAGACTGGTTAGAGATCATAGAAAGGCAACAGTAACTCAAATAGCCACTCGTTACAACCAAGGTATGCAGAATACCATCTCTGAACACACAACACGTCAAACCCTGAAGCAGATGGGCTACAGCAGCAGAAGACCACACCGGGTGCCGTTCCTGTCAGCTAAGAACAGGACACGGAGGCTACAATTCACACAGGCTCACCAAATTTGGACAAAAGAAGATTGGAAAAACGTTGCCTGGTCTGATGAGTCTTGATTTCTGCTGCTACATTCAGATGGTAGGGTCAGAATTTGGCGTAAAGAACATGAAAGCATGGATCCATCCTGAGTATTGTTGCTGACCATGTCCATCCCTTTATGACTACAGTGTACCCATCTTCTGATGGTTACGTCCAGCAGGATAATGCACCATGTCACAAAGCTCAAATCATCTCAGACTGGTTTCTTGAACATGACAATGAGTTCACTTTACTCAAATGGCCTCCACAGTCACCAGATCTCAATCCAATAGAGCAGCTTTGGGATGTGGTGGAACGGGAGATTCACATCATGGATGTGCAGCCGACAAATCTGCAGCAACTGCGTGATGCTATCATCTCAATATGGACCAAAATCTCTGAGGAATGTTTCCAACACCTTGTTGAATCTATGCCATGAAGAATTAAGGCAGTTCTGAAGGCAAAAGGGGGTCCAACCCGGTACTAGCAAGGTGTACCTAATAAAGTGGCCAGTGAGTGTGTTTTTATATATATATATATATATATAGCTACTTTTCGAGCACATATACATATACATATACATACATACACACACACACACACACACAGGTGTGTATGTATATGTGCTCGAAAAGTAGCTACATGTCTAATTAGCATGATTTGGGCTTTATGTATAACTCAGCGGTTTGATTACCCAGAAAGTTAACAGTGACAGAATGTCTTTCTAAATTTTTGTTTTGTATGTTGGTCAATGCCAAAAATATGTTTAAATATAGTCAAAATGCCTCCTTGTCAAAAAAAAATAAAGAAATAAAATAAAATAAAACCGTTACAAACACGTCATAGCAACAATGAGAAAGTCGCTAAGTGAAATTAGCATATTTATAGATGTGCTTTGTTTTAAGCTATATTTACACATAAAACGATTAGTTAGAAAACGTTTTATTTGTTTTGTTTGTTAATCTCCCAAAATAGCCAAATGTTAAAATATGTCCAAAATAGCAATTTTATCACACACACACACACACACACACACACACACACACACACACACACACACACACACACACACACAAAAAGTTAAAAACAAGTTGCAGCAACGATTAAGTTGCCAAGTGCTGATCAGCATATTTGTTATTTCATTGCTTCATATTTGCATTTGATTCACCTAATTAAATGTAAAATGTTCAGAGAGAAAGTTAGAAGTGATAGTATGTCTTTTTTTATATGTATGTTTTCTAAAAAAAAAATAAATTATATATATATATATATATATATATATATATATATATATATATTTAAATATTGCCAAAATGCATGTAAGTTTCAGCAAAAATGGGCAAGTCATTTAATTAGGTAACCTAACTGGCAGCAGTGACGCACATACACGCAAAGTGCTCTGATTGGCCGACTGACCTGTCGCTCTCTGCCTCCAGCCGGGTGGGAGCCAATCCCGGAGCTGCTAGAGGTGTTTCAGACGGAGTTCGCCCTTCGGCTCTTCTGGGGACAGATGGGTGCCAAAGCTGATCGCAAGGAGCGCTATGCCAAATTCGACAGGATCCTCACGGTCCTCTCCAACAAACTGGAACCGGACTGCAGCTCTGACCTTTGACCTCTGTTGGCGAATGCAGGAACTGAAGTGCTTGATGAATGAACCCACGTCTGAGTTTAATATTCCTGTCATTTATTGTATATTCAGACTGCAGTAAATGTTAAAACAGACCAGAAAGACCGTCCAAGCCAAAGCACGTTCAGATGATAAAGGACTTTCAGACATGATGCTGTTGTAAAGGTGAAGTGTGTCCATTCTCTTATTATAAAATTCAATATTTTAACACTGAAAATATGACACGCTTCACCTTCAGTTTGTTTACAGTGATGATGATGATGATGATGATGATGATGATGATGTTTCAAAGCTGTGATTGTGTTCCCACCTGAGTGAAATGTGCCAAATCTATATGCTTAATTTCAGAGGCACGCTTTCTCTTACCGGAAGCATTTCTGACAGTTTATATGTAAAGAATATATTTTAATTTCTTAATGGATTAAAGTGGAAATTAATATATCAAATGAAGTCTTACTTTCAAATATAGTCAGGATTAGGTAAAGAGCCTACACAATGAATTGAAAATGGTCAGATGGGACTGAATAAAAGTCAAAAGTGAACAA
This sequence comes from Spinibarbus caldwelli, assembly GCA_039654775.1. Lineage (NCBI taxonomy): Eukaryota > Metazoa > Chordata > Actinopteri > Cypriniformes > Cyprinidae > Spinibarbus > Spinibarbus caldwelli. The sequence continues at coordinate 41,526,695 of CM077224.1, read as the reverse complement.
TAAGCAAAAATATAAGGAAAATAGCAGTGGAGCAAGTTAATACATTTTGGTGTAATAAAAATGATTTTTAGATGTCTGTGCACCAATGAATTCACACACCGTGGAGTCCCTGGAAAATGTACTGAATTGCACAAGAGTGAATTTGGTTTCACTTTGACTGGCATTTAATAACTGCTCTGTGCAGCCAGCAGGGGGAGACAAACACCAAACACATCCTGCACACCTAAAACCAGCGAACTCAGTCACACCTGATCTCACACATCATTACAACTGTACCGTGATTTAAACATGCTTGCGTTTGAATTAAAAAAAAACAAAGAAAAAAAAAAAAAAAAAAAATATATATATATATATATATATATATATATATATATATACACCTTAATGCCTGTTCACACCAAGAACAATAACTATACCTTTAAAGTTTTAATTAACATACTAATTGACTGAGAATGAGGAAGTCCACACGACTTCGATAATCACACCGAGGATCGATACATTAGATACCATACACGCATTCTCGAATCACTTCCAGAAAGCTATGGTCCTGCTGATAAATGATCAAAACACTGACAACAAATCAGAATCCATCTTTAATAAGGACCACAGCATTTAAAGGGGCAGACTTCATCGACAGAACATTCATAAACAGGCAATAAATCTTTAAAGTGATCATTCTTGGCGTGAATGGGTCTTAAAGGGACAGTTCACCCAAAAAATAAAAATTAAGTCATCATTTACTCACACTGTGTTGTTCTAGCTCTTCTGTCGTTTTCAGACATCATTTCTCACATTATATCACAGAATGATCCCATGTCAGATATTCCAAGTGTTTTGGCGGCTTATAATCAACTTGAAATTTAATGTACTATTTAATGGAAATCCTGACCTTGACCGTTGTTCTTTGTGCATGGCTGCTCAAACATTTAAAGTGGCTGATGCACTTATTGATATCATCAGATGGTGTGGATGCTAATATAGAAGTCGTTATAGACTTTTTGGGGTTGAACAGATTTTTAAAACAAAAATGGCCATCATTCAGCACACGTTTGTACATACTTGACTGTTTTTATGCGTTATGTGTCAAGTTACAACAATGAGAGCTGAAGGCTTCTACATGCAATAATTAACAAACACAGCAGAAAAAGACAATGGAAACCAATTTTAAAACTACAAATGTGAAGGAAATCACCAGAAGCAGCATAATGCATGGCAGAAAAGAAATAAATCAAATAGTAAAAACCCTCCCCATGACATAAAAACACAAGAGTTGATGAAGTCACATGAGCACAGCTCACACTCCCGTAAAACATGCAATCAACTATTTCTAGATGATCTGGATATATGACGCCGGCACGTATCCCACGTCTCCATTGGCCCTCTGAACTCGGACCCAGCCGTCACCCTGATCCTCCTGCATCAGACTCAGCTGCTCGCCCGCATGCATGGACACGGCGCCCTCGCTGCTGCCTGCAAACACACACACAGATGCTCACCGGACCCATCTCAGTGTTTACTGAATGCCAAAGGAGTGCAGAAAAGAGAGCAGCTCACCGTCGAAGTCATAAAGCGCTTTGCACTGACCAATGGGCACGTCGATGTCAAAGTCCTCATCAAATTCACATTCGTAGATGTTCTCTGATGGAGACATGCTGGGATCGCTCAGCACCGTGATGTACTCTGAACTACACACACAATAAACCGGTTAACAAACACATCTCAAATCAAACACATGATCTTCAGGAGAGTTTTCACAATACACACAATCCCACATAAAGACAGACGTGTTTGCTGATGGACCGACCTGGCAGGAGTGTACTGCAGCATCCCACCGCCTGCTTCAGACAGCTGAACCTGCAGAACACACCTGTGTTTATATGTGTGGAAATGCTACATGTGTGTGAGTAAGTGAGTGAGAGTGTGTGTGAGTGAGAGTGTGTGTGTGTGTGTGTGTGTACTTGGTATTTGTTGAGCTCTCCTCTCAGTCTGGCGATGTTATGGGCGGTTTGTGTGATCTGAGGCTGAAGGCTGGACGGATCTCCAAGCTGAGAGTTCTGCTCATAAACGCCCTTCATCTTCATCAGAGCCTCACTGACGGACAGAGAGATGGACAGTATTAAAGTGTTAAAGAGCACCTATTATGCAAAATCCACTTTTACATGGTGTTTGGACATAAATGTGTGTTGGCAGTGTGTGAACACAACCACCCTACAATGATAAAAATCCACCCACTCCTCATTTTTTAATCAGTCAGCCTCACTAGGCCTGCCGTTTTGATTCTCACCGCAGTGTGACGTCACATTTTGGAGGGCCGGGTCACGGGGGTTGATTGACAGCCCTGCATTGCTATAGTTTCCACCCTCAGCGGTTGTACGCTGTCCTTCATTTTCTCCGCACTCAAGCAGCTGTAATGTCAACAATGTCTCGCAAGCAATCCCGGTGCTCTGTGTTTGCATGTAAGACTGAACATAAGAGTCTTCATTTTCTCCCAACATCTGAGCTGCTGAGGACGCTGTGTATTACTTTCATTTTTCAAGGTAATGCACCTCAAAATCTACCTAAATACGTGTATCACTCCAGACTCCTCTGTGAATGTCATGCTATAGTGCTTGGCGTTTTAACTGTATTTGTGTGCGTGCATTAAGTATTTTTAACTGATCAGCACCGCGCTTGTGAGATTAGTTCACGCTGTTCATAGCTCAAGATTCGTTTGGTAGCGCAGTCGCGCGGCTCGATCCATTGATCCGCGCCGATGACAGGTCAGTGCGGCACGAGCTCTGTAACATCACGCTGTTACGTCCCATTTTCAGCGCATTTGGCTTCCCATATGTACGGCTAAACACCGGTTCTCTCACTCTCAGCTGTTTATTGCTGTAGATATGCAATGCAGAGAGACATATAGGCGACGGCCTCTTCTGGAGACGGGGCGGGAATATGCAGCTCATTTGCATTTAAAGCGATACACTCCAAAACAGCTCTTTTTTAGACACACCCCAAAAAAGACATTATCCAACTGTTATAATAAATGATCTGTTGGGTATTTTGGGTTGAAACGTCACAGACACATTCTGGGGACACCCAAGACCAATATTACATCTTGTAAAAAGGGGCATAATTGATGCCCTTTAATGCGAACGGTAGGATTCTTAGGATCTGCTAGTTTCAGTAGTCACAGAAAATGTTGATTATAAAAAGTGGACATGGCAACCCTTGAAGAACGTGCTGTGTGAAGCAGCCTTACAGACATAAACAAAGGCAGTTTAGTTAAAAATCACAGAACCTAATGAGTCCTTAGTTGCTATAATATTACTCTGCACAAAAACAGCAGATACCAAATGAGATGCCAGAACATTGCTATAGTGACCATGGTGTCAATCACTGCAATTTTGAGAGTGTTCCATACAAACACGAAATGATAATTCAGGGGATTCACTCCTGTATTTAAATGTAATTATTGCTATAGTTTTGTATATTATCTTGATTTCTAGAGATAACATGGTTTGCATGATGTGTGGTAGTTCTGTGCTCAGTGAGATAGTGATGTACCTCTGCTCCGTCTCTCTCTGCAGCTCCTTCTGGATGTCATCAACCTTCTCCTGCAGACGCCTCCTCCTCTGATCCGGAGGCAGACGCGAGAGATCCTCCAGCGATAACGGCTTCAGAGACACACACACACACACACACACACACACCGAGAGAGAGACTTCAGTACACACACATTTAACACTCCGACTGACCGCTCCTGCGCCTGATAGTACAAACTCTTATACTTTAATCTTGCATCAACCACCAAACGAATGTTAGTTTGAAAGTTACTGACGAGTCATGATTTGTTTGTATGCGGATTTCAAGCACAAAATTAGTTCGACACTGACCCCACACGAGATTATTCACTGAAGTCATATCACTTATAAACAGTATGAATCAGTAAAAAATAAAAATAAAAATTAAACTATGCATAAAGCTGCTCACCAGGTTCTTATCAGATGTCACCTGAAAATTCAAACACACGCACAGATGTACAGTTAGTACACACATATTTACATATACACACACATCATATATAAACTAATCTTCATCTAGTGTGTGCTCTATTTCAGCATGTTCACATCTGAGGCCAGTGTGGTGATGGTTTGCAGTAATTCCTGCAGTACTGTGTGTGTGTGTGTGTGTGTACCTTGTTTTTCTTGTGGAAGAGCTGTTTGATGCGCACTTTCGGCAGGTGTGTTGGTGTGTTGTCAGATGTGGCAGCTCTGACTGCCTGACTGTAATCCTCAAACTCCACTTCAGCAGGAGGCACTGCGCCTGATTTATACTGCTCTACGAGAGCCATAGTGTCCTGCACACACAAACACCACATCAGCACGGCAAATCACAGCGTACTTCTAACATTTACTGTAGTTTAGTTTATTTATGAAGCACATTTAAAAACAACAGGTGTTGAAACCAAAGTGCTGTACAACAAATATTAAACAAACTTAAATACATACCTAATCAAGATAACAAAAGGACAAATGATTTTTTACACCCTCAAACATGTAGAATAAAAATGGGTCTTCAAAGAGGATTTAAACACAGAAATAGAAGGGGAAGATCTTATGTGGAGGGGAAGACTGTTCCAGAGCCTAGGAACTGCCACAGCAAAAGCCCGGATGCCTTTAGTATTAAAATGTGAATGAGGGACTGAGGGGAGAATTTGATTAGATGACCGAAGAAGTCTGGAGGTAATATGCGGGAGGAGATTACAAAAATACTGAGGAGCACAACCATGTAAAGCTTTAAAAACAAAGAGCAAAATCTTAAAATCAACACAGAACTTGACCGGTAGCCAGTGTAGAGAGGCGAGTACTGGGGTAATGTGCTCACATTTTCTAGTGCCAGTCAATAATCTGGCTGCCGCGTTTTACACCAATTGCAATCGGTCCAGAGATGATTTAGGCAAACCCAGATAAAGTGAGTTGCAGTAATCCAATCTTGAAGTTATAAACACATGAATTACAGTTTGAAGGTCCTTCATGGAAATCATCTTCTTGATTCTAGCAACTGATCTAAATTGAAAGAAACTGCTTTCCACAACAACACTGATCTGCTCATCAAAAGTCAACACAGGATCAAAGGTAACACCAAGGTTTCTTGGTCGTGTCCGTTTGATGAGAGGGTACCAAGCTGCTTGCCAATGCCCGAAGACGCAACTGTTGGACCGAAAACCATTATTTCAGTTTTATCATTATTTAACTAAAAAAAAAAAAAAAGTAAATAAATAAAAAAAAAAAAAAAAAATCAAGCCCATCAGGCATTTAATGTCCTGAAGACAGGCAAACAGATTAAACATAGAACAGTTATTGTTTTTAACAGGAAAATAAAGCTGAGTGTCGTTGGCATGGAGATGATATGATAAATTATGTTTATGAAAAATATAACCGAGTGGAAGCATATATAAGGAAAAAAAGGAGAGGACCCAGAATAGAGCCCTGCGGAACACCATAGGAGATTTGAGCCCGAGATGAAAAACAATTCAAATATAGTTACTCAGATAATCCTGATCAAGATGATGCTTTTTAACAATGACTGGACTTATTCTAATGTGTGATTTTTCATTCCTGTGATGTATGAAGAATGTCTCAGTTGTTCTCAGAAAAATCTTTTGCCGAATCTCCTTCTCAGATGTTTCTGCTGAGAAAAAGACCCCAGTGATGTCACATGTGTCACCTCAAGGGTTTCAGAAGAGATCTCAATGATGTCTGTGCTCTTATTATTCTGCAGTCAAATGTCATTTATTAAAATCTATTTAAATGAAATGATTTATTTTTAGCAATTTAAATTAATCAATTTGATTAAACACTATTTATTTTAACATTTTTTGTTTATTTTAATCAAGGTGTATTTATTTTTTAATCAATTTTATTTAAATCATATTTTACTTATTTTAATGCATTTTAAATAAAAGTTATTTATTTATTTCAGATTTATTTTCATCAAAATGTATTTTAATCAATTCATTTATTTTAATCACATTTATCAGAATCCATTTGAATAATTTCGTATTTATTTCTTTTAAGCATTTTTTTTTTTAGAATTTATTATAGTAAAAAAAAAAAATGCATTTATTGTAATCAAATTTTATGTATTTGTAAACAATTTTCCCTATTTAACATTTATTTATTTATTGCAATGCCCTGATCTAGGTTAGTGCCACACCATGTTCAGGAAATGCTAACTGTCAGTAAATATTAACTGGAGAGATGAGAACGCACATAACAGTGGAATGATGTACAGTCACATGACCAGACTCGCACATTCCAGCAGCTCCTATCAGCTTTCGTCAAACTACTGTCAGTGTTCATGAATTTCCTTAAGGGGGGCTGAAGTTAGAAATCATGAACTAACATACACCATGATATTTCCATGCAAACTGCAGGGAATCCTGATGTGTGTGTGTGTGTGTGTGTGTGTATACCTGTTTCTCATTGATGTTCCTTCCGGTGGAGCTGATGGCGTCCAAACACTTGTTGATGTTGGGCAGGACGTTCTTCTCGGTTTCAGAGAGCTGCACGTAGCCGTCGGCTAACATCCGGATGCGCCGCTCCTCCATTTCCTGCAGCTTCTGCAGACAGACAGGAAGCAGAGCTTATAATATTCCAGTCAGGCTGATGATCTGGCTGATGAGGGCTGACGATGATGCACCTTATACACAGACGGGATCTCCGAGTAGTAGTAGTTGTTCTGCTCCTTGTTGTATCTCTGGAGCTGTAGAGCGTACTCGTTCTTACACTCATCTGCTAAGTGCACGCGGAAGTGAGCGTGCTGTTTGGCCTAAAACACACACACAGCATCAGATATACAGTATCTGTTACCCATGAAGCATAAGCACGTGTGTTGAAGGAGTGTGTCGTACCTTGTCCACGTCTGCTTTGGTGGCGTTGGCGTCCTGCTGGACTCTCTCTGTCTGCTGATTGGCCTTCTCTGCTTCTCTCCACTCCTTCTCAAAACGCTTCTTACTCTGAATATAAACCAATACAGATGTGCACAAATTAGTTTTAGTTTTTGATCCACAGTATACTGTATAAGTTTTAAATGTTCTAGCTCACTTCATAAACATGTATAAATGATAAGAAAGCAATCAATCAGTTACTCACGATGGTATCTGAAGCAGATGCATATCATATTGAATGTTGTGTATATTTTACATTTCTGTGTGTCGACACTCAGTCTTAAGTATTATTGTAAATGAAAATTAAACAATTAGCTACAATTTAAACTTAACCCTGTTCATGACTTATAAAACTATAATAAAAAGGAACAAATTAATTTGTTTTAGTTTATCCATCCAAAATATTTCAATAACCTGTCTTCATACTGTTAAATATATTTAACTGACATAATTTAATGAATTATCCTAAACTACTAAAAACTAGTGTTATCTTAGCACCAATGAGATAAAACAGTTTTTTTTTTTTTATACATTTTAATTTAATTAAACATTTTGAAATGTTCGGTTTTCACTTTTAATTTTAGTTAAAGATTTAGTCATTTTGTTCTGTGTTTTTTTTCCCCATTATTATTAATTTTTAAATGAGCCTGTATAGTTTTATTGGTCATTTTAATGATTACTCTACAGTTTTAATAATTCTAGTTTTTGTTTCTGTTTATTCCCATTTGAGTTTTTGTTACTTTAGTTAATCAGGTTAAACTAAATGAAAATGACAATCCCTGCCTTGGCAACTAGATAAAAAAAAAAAAAAAAAACTATTGTTGTTTTAAATATTTTATTTCAGTTAATGTTTATTTCAAGTAACAATTTTTTGTTTTGTTTCGTTTTAGTTAACTATAATAACAAAAAAATAAATAAAGCAATAAAAACTATTGTAGAGGTTCAAAACTATAATAATGCTTCACCATCATGTCTACAGTGAGACGATCACACACACACACTCTTGAATTTGTGGTTTACGGGGACTCTTCATAGGTGTAATTGTTTTTATACTGTACAAACCGTATTTTCTATCGCCCTACACCTAAACCTACCCCTTACAGGAAACTACTGCCAATTTTTGAATTTCATAAAACACCATTTCGTATGTTTTTTAAGCCTTTTGTTTTACGGGGACACAGGAAGTGTCCTCATAAACCATGTTTACGTTGTAGTACCCATGTCATTATACACATTTGTGTCCTCGTAAACCAGATATACCAGTACACACACACACACACACACACACACACACACACGTTTACTCACAGTCTCCAGCTGTTTGAAGCTAGTCTCCAGGTTCTGCTGAGCCTTCTTAACGTCACAGAAATGCTGCAACAGAGAAAAGCAGATTCACGGTCAGCATCTCAAAGACGTGTTCTGCATGTTTGCGCAGGTAGATTATGAGATGTTTAGTTCTCGCTCACGTTCTTGCGCTCCTGTCGCAGCTCCTGCAGGTTTCTGCTGAGCTCCACACAGATGCTCAGCGTCATGCTCTCGGACAGATGCTCTCTCTGAGCCGCGTAATCGTTCAGCTGATTCAGCACGTCCTGAAACCCCTGCTGATTGCTCATCCTGCACAAACACAGTCAACAATAACACCGCCACATTTAGGGCTGAGTGACACACGCATGATATGAGAAGATCAGACACTTATTAAATGAATAAATGAAAACGTCATTTCGGAATGTTCTCAGAACATTCAAAACATCCAGGTTCTAAAATGTTTTTGAAACTTGTTTGTGTCAATTTTAGAGAAAAAGTTAAGGGAATTTTTCAGTTTTATAATTTTACACACATTGTGGGAAGTTTTTATCTGACACAAGTAGTAAGTACTAATATTTATGTAACATCGGAGAAACATGTCCAACTAAACAGTTTAGAAAAAAAATCTTCCAAGATGTATAAATAACGCTTTTGCACTAAAATTTCCCTGTCAGCTGGGATGTTCCTGAAATTTGGATACACAAAATGAATTTTGGTGAAACAAGCAGTTTTGTCAGAAATACCAGAAATATCTGAATTCAGCCCAAAAGCATTGAGAAGCAGTGATGCAGACGGACAGCAGTGAGACTGATTATCAGTGTTTAATTGAACAATCGACTCACTTTGTGTCCTGATCTTCTTTGACGCCTCGTCTGGAATATTTCTTAGAGAGGTTCCTTCAGGGAAACACACACAAAACAGGTTAAACCAAGGAGAAACATGTTAACCCTGACCACCAGCAGCCTTCAGGAACACAAGATCAGACACCACTTTAACAACTCATTGTGCGCATGAAAAAAATTAAATAAATAAAAATGCTCATCCTGTGTAGAGTGTTCGGCTTTGTGACCTAATTAATATTCATGAGCCAATGCCCTTTACATAATGGAGTCTATAAAAAAGCTTACAGGAAAAACTGGAAAAAAGGAAAAATAAATAAGAATATGATTAAAACAACAAAATAAATTCTAAAAAATAAATTAAAACAAATTATTAAAATTATTTTTAAACATTAAAATGAAAATGCATTGAAATAAATTGATAAATCTAACACTACAGCACAATAGTGAGCAGAAAAAGCTAAATATATTTTATACATATTTATAATATATTTTATGAAAATATATTGTCCCCTTTCAAATTTCAAGATATGATTAAAACATCAAATTAAATTCTACAAATAAATTAAAACAAATTATTAAAAATAAAATAAATTAAAATTAAAATGTTTTGAAATAAATCAAACTGATATAAAAGAAATAATAAATCTGAGACTACAGCACAGTAGTGAGCATAAAAATATAAGTATATTTTATACATATTTATTATATTTTGACAGTATGAATTGGGTTTTTATTTATGAAAATATATTGTTCCCTTTCAAATTTCAGGAAGGGAGTCTCTCGTGTGAGGATGTTGATTTTTGGGGGTTTATGGCATCAAAGAGCCTGAAAACCCCTGATTTATGCTGTTTAAACTCAAACCAGTGTCTTGCCTGAGCTGTTTGGCGTAATTCTGCTCGATCTCAGCTCTCTCTTTGACAAACTTCACATATCTCTCCAGCAGATCCAGTCCGCTCTGAGTGTGTCTCTCAATCACGTCATGCTGGTCCTGCAAACACACACCATACACAGGTTTCTGAGTGTGTGTGTGTGTGTGTGTGTGTGTGTGTGTGTGTGTGGGGTATGTGGGACATTCAGCTCTCAGGATAGGTGTGGTGCATCGAGTGTGTCGCTCTTTTCTCACGTGCAACTCTCAAACTAGCTTGACAGGTCGATCTACTTCACACATTAGCAGTGACACAATGACCTGATGGCTTCAGCAGAAATTCATGCAACTTCTGTTGTTTTTACATGTACAGCTAATCATAAGTATTATAACCTAACTCTATTGAAATGGTTATGTTAGCACACACCATTGTATGTTACACTTGAGTTTTTTTATTTAAGCTCTTATTCATTAGACATGCATCTACTTTAACAGGAAGGTGTGTGAGCTCACTGATCTGCTTCCTGTTGGTCCAGAAATCATTCTGAAGCAATGGAGATCAGAAATAGTTTGTCTAGCCTTTACTGTGTTCAGAGATGATCTGACAGCAGTGGTTGTCTAAACCAGTTTAACCTGCACAGTAAAACCTCAGACAGTGAAAGCAAATCACAGTGAGGCTGTCACGTGACTTAAAGAATAAATAATAGACCTAGTACAAATATGGGTAAACATAACAAATCAATGTTGTGACATTTTAATCTCTTCATAAACGTTTAAAATGAGAAGTACAAGTAGCCTAGTGCTCTTGCAAACTAACCCACCATTAAGGATAGTAGGCTATAGAAAACCACAACAAATTGGACAAAATAAAGCTTTATTGGCGCATTGGTCCACATTTGAAGCGTTTTTGCGCTGTTTTCCAGTTTCAGTTTGTTTGATTAGCCTACTTTCTTTTTTTACACGCATTTCATTTTCACTTCTGTATAATTATTTCAACTGTTATTATACTTGGTTTCAATATACACTTTCTTGGTCACATTGGTTAAATTTACATTAATTGCCAACATAAAAATCAGTGTTGTTACATTTTTATTAATATTTGTTAGTACAAATGCGTTAATGTATGCAGCGATTTTAGTTTATTTTTTGAACCCAAGAATGCGTCCAGTATTATCAAAAATACTGGTTCACAACCTATATTAAATATAAATATGTGCTTGTGTCGCCATAATATAATTTCGGACAAGTAAACTATACTTTTTCAATCATAAAAATGCTAATCATGACTGCAGTTCACTTAATAAAAAGATAATATCCAAAGTGTCGGGAAAAGTTGTGTGAGTTTGATTTCACCTGAAGCGCATGTAAAAACACACACCTGTGCTTACAGAGTCAAGAATAAACTTAACTTACCCAAAGATCTGAACCCCAATCCATGATCTCCAAACCTTCCCTTCAAAGAGCGCAGAACATCAAACTCCTCAATGAAGCCTGCTTTCTGTAACTCTCTCTCTTTCCTCAAATATCAGGCGCTCCCGTGTGTTTACGGTGAGGTATTTCTCTGTGTTTATCTGTGTTTCAGCAGGTGAGATCCGTCTGAAGAGGTCTCGCGCGTGAGTGTCACCTCATCACACCTGAGCTCAGGTGCCTCTGACTGTGCTTCTCCATCACTGGCCGTTTTCAGTCGACGGACATTCAACAGATAACAACATCTCTAACTCCGTTAAGAAATAAAATTAAAACACCGGTAAAATGAAAGATATTAATAACCCGAGATGATGACAGTGGCGTTTGTGAACAGATTTATTGTAACACTACACTGACATCTGCTGGATCATAATGTTAATACAAACTGCTACTTACTCGAGGTGGACGAACGATGAACCAATCACAGTCGCCTGAAGACTGAATGAACCAATCACAGTCGCCTGAAGACTGAATGAACCAATCACAGTCGCCTGAAGACTGAATGAACCAATCAATCACAGTCGCCTGAAGACTGAATGAACCAATCACAGTCGCCTGAAGACTGAATGAACCAATCAATCACAGTCGCCTGAAGACTGAATGAACCAATCACTGTGTTATTGTTAATTGTTATTGTTATTGTCAGTCTTCGGTGACCCGCTCAGATTGTGCTACCTCCCATTAAAGAGATAGGTAGCACATATCGATAGCGAAAAATGCTGCCTATCAGATTGTGCTACCAGCATCTTAATCATGTGGTTTGAGGGCTTTTGAGGCTTTTTTTTTTATCTCCATACTAACCCCTACCCTAAATTTACCCTGAAAAGAATGCAAATATATTATTGGTAGCACAATCTGATAGGTAGCATGTTTCATCGGTAAACCGGCCCGTAGGGTTGTGGGGCCCTAGGCAGGATAATGAAAATGGGCCCCACTAGTGTAAAAACTGTCATAGCAATTTGAAGAGTTAAGAGAAAGCACATAAAATGACAATTTAAATATTTAAGCATAAATGTGCATTGTGTAACACATTCAACATACACATGTAAAAATATTAAAAACAGATTATATATATATATATATAAATATATAGGAGTGCAAGTAAGCTATTCTGAGAGGCAATATCCAATGAATTCCAAAATCTGGACACAAAATCTGAACCATAACAATAAATGTTTTCAGACAAACCTTTTCTTTGCTAAAAATGATAAAGAACACAGAGTTTGTTGTGCATGATTGTAGGGCTGCACAATTTTGTCAAAAATTTTGTTTTTATATAACAGTATGACTACAAAAAAAAAAAACTGATTATTGTTATTACTAAATAAAACCATTAAACTAAATAATAATTATTGATAATGATTATTATCAGTATATTTCACAGAAAACTACAACATCAGGGTACCTGTTAAAATGCAGGAGGCCTATAAATATAAATGTCTAAGGATTTATCATAAAATAAATTGTGAATAAAAATCTTTGACATGTCGCACTGTACAGAACATGCATCATCCGTAGAAGGCGTGTTCGGCTCAGGCGACCACCTGTTAGACGGGCCGGAATGCTGACCTCAGGTGAGATTTTTATTTTTTATTTTTTTATTTTTTTGTATTATTATTTTGACATTCTTTCTACTTCATTGAAAAAAACAAAAAAAAAAAACAAAAAAAACATTCATTGTATTTACTATTTTTTTTTTAAGGTAAGTGGTTGCAATCAATTTATTTGAGCTACTTTTAAATAAACATTTTTTTGCTGAAAGTTAGTCAGCTTAATTTGTTTATTTAAATGTAGCTAAAATAAATTGATTGCAACCACTTACCTTAAAAAAAAAAAAAAAATTAGTGTGTTCTTAATATAACAGTCATTCTTATATGTGTCAGGTAAACAACATAAGAGCTGCGTGATACAATTGCATTTCTATTGAATCACATCATCACTAAAATATATTCAAAGCATAGCTTTGTTGTAGAGATTTGGTGAAATTTGAAACATTCTATCTCCAGTTACTCCATTCTTGCTTCTTACAGCCAATCAGAGGCTTGGTCTCAAGCAGAAATGGTGTTTTACGAGCCTCAATTAACCATCTGATTCTGCTCTTTTAGTGCACTCATTTGTTTAGTCTGTTATATGGTAGTTAGTTAGGGTAGGGGTTTTGTTTGATTTTTATTGTTATTATTATTTTTGGCCGCCCTGGATTATCTATTTATTTAGGCTATTTCTTTATTAATGTCTTCATATCTTATTAATATCTTAATATATGATTATATCTTATATTAACCATTTGCTCACACGACATGAGCATTATCCGACTCCTCCAGACCACAGACACAGGTTTACAAGCCACTTTTTCTTGCGTTTTTCAAGTCTTTCCTTTCCCCCCCTTATGAAAAACACATTTTGGTACACAATAAAAGTTCCTTGTGGTTTCTCAGTTTGACTGATTTGAGCATCCATAAACAATGGAAAACATAGGCATTTTGAGTTTCTGCTACTGATTCCTATGGAGAAAAATCACTTCCAGCTGCTTTTCACACCACAGCAATGACGTCATGTGCAAACAAGCCATTCTGAGTATACATCTCACAATTATGTTTTTTGTCTCAGCCATGGAATAAAAAAGATAACTGCAACTTTTTATCTCACAATTCCAACCTTTTTGAGTTTATATCTCATAGTTTGGACCTTCTCAGAATTGTGATATACAAATTTAGAATTGCAAGAAAAAAGTATGAGTTTCATCAGAGCAGGTGTTGTAGGTACTGTATCTGTCATTCTTCAGAGTATTGCCAATATCAGAAAGGAGGAAATGTCATCAGAACACCAACACTAATCAATGAGATTGAGTTCGTTAGCCTGGACCAATGAACTGGAAGAGGTGAAGTCACCACACTGTAGTTCATTTTATGAAATGAAGTATAGATTGTTTTTATTATTATTTTTTTTTACAATGATAATTACGTTAAAATCTGGCTTATTAATGCATTATCACTTGTACTGAAAGTACCATGTACAAAGTATTTGGACACTTAAACCATGTTCATAAATGTATAAAGGTGTAATGAGTCCACTGGAGGCGAGTGTAGTGAAGAACCCAAGTGCAGTTTATTTACAAGGTGAAATCCAAAATCCAAACAGACGAAGACTTGGCTTGAAACAGCCTTGGCTTGAAACAGACTAGGCTCACCGACAGCAGATTACAACTCAATACACGACAGGGAACAAAGGCAATGACTTGGCTACTTATAACAAACAATGAGGGTCACATGACATGAACAAACCAATGGGGACAAGACACAAGGCTTAGGTCAACCAATCAAAACATGACACAATGCACAAGGGAACCAATAGCAAGGAGACAAGAGGGCAAGAGAAGCCTGACACACACAGGAACCATAACTAAACTTCAAAATAAAAGACATGAAAACAAGAACATGACACAGAACCCAAAACAGACCTTACAAAAGGTCATTGCTTTTGATAAATTATTAAAACCAAATGACTTTTGTTTTAAGGAAAAATGGCACATGCTCAAAACACAACATATGCTCAAGGCCGTCTATGTTTTTTTTCTTTTATTTTTTTTTCTTTCTTTCTTTCTTTTTTGGCAGGGCTGTCGATCATGGCAGCAGTCACTTATTTTATCATGTGTAAAACGTCCTGTTAGTTTTGTTTATTTGCTGGGAAAAGACTCAGTGGTATGTCCACATCTTTTGTACTGAAATATGGGAACACTTTCTCTGGAAATCCACCCGTGTAGGTGCACAAACTACTGTTTCTGAAGGGGTCGATGAATCTCAGCTCTCCTTTGTCGAAGTCCAGCTGCAGTCTGATGATACTTGGCCCCTCATCATAATTAATATCTTGGACAGGTTTATTACCTTTCTTGTATTTGCCATCTACATTACGAAAACACCAAAAATGATTTTTTGGATCCATTTTGCAGAGTTTTTTGCGGTTCACTTTTTCGCCCAGCACTCCCAGTGTCCAGCTGTTGTTATCACCCACCTCTACGTCCCAGCAGTGCACACCTGAGCTGAAGCCCTGTGAGGCCAGCACCCCCTCATGCAGCCTCTCTGGGTTATCAGGCACATGAAGTTTCACTTCTACATACTGAACACTAGTGCAGTCCTCTGATAGCAGGAGTTTATTGGAGGCTGTGTCTGGATCCAGAGTCACAGGAGCTGAAACACAGATGACTGATGACTGCAGAGCCTTTCATCAGGCAGTACCAATGAACCACTACATGTTTTTGTGTTTTCATCAATATATAGGCACTGTCATGTCTTTCCAAACATGTATGCTGTTATTTTTTTCTGTTTCAACCAATAAAAGTGGATGGTGACCAAGAAAAACAAAACACAACACTTCTTTTATGGTACTTTAGGTCCATTCACAGTATGTCAGAAATTATACTCAAAATGGCAATGGCTTCAGCAATTGATCAGCTGTTTTGTTATATTTCTGAATAATAATGTAGTTCACTATTGTTAATGTCTTAATAATTAAAGAATAAACTGAAAATAAACAAAAGACATACAATAATATGTCTATTGAGAACTTGCATTACAAGGAGTAATTTTGGCGTTAACAGTGTTGCCATAGCATAACTCAGTGGTTCTCAAACCTGTCCTGGAGTACCCCCAGCCCTGCACAGTGTGCATGTCTCCCTCATCTATCACACCTGATTCAACTCATCAGCTCTTTAGTGGAGACTGCAAGACCTGAAGTGGGTGTCAGATATAGGGAGGCATACAAAGTGTGCAGTGCTGGGGTACTTCATGGAGAGGTTGGAGAACCACTGGCATAACTGATAATTCAATTGATAAATTTGAGCTACAAGTAGAACGTTGTGTGTCATTATGTTATCATCTCATAATTATTGTAATAATAACATACTCATGGACACTGGACTTTATGGTGTTTTTGGTCCATGCTGGACCATCTCCATGAACTGTATGGAAAAGAGCTGAATGATGATTTCCATTTCAAGTCCATTTTGTGTTCCATGGGACAAAAAAAAAAAAAATATATATATAGCATACAATCTAAGCAGATGCTATTACTTACGCTGTTCCACAAGGTTCTGCATTCTGGCCCAAGTGGTGAAAATCACTGTCTGAATGGGATGGTGTTGATATTGCTGTAGTTCAGGGGTCGTGTTTGGTACTGATGGGTGTTGGAGTCTGTCACATAAACAATAAGATGTTTGCTGTTCACTGGGTAAAATAGGATTACTAATTGGGAGAGACTCACCTTTTTAATGTATCACTGTAATTCTGAATGAGAAATATAAAAGCAATTAGCACTCAGTAATGTGGTTGTGCAAACATAATGAACACTGATTATCAGACATATTTGCACCAGATTACAGCCCTCTGATGGACTTTAGTCCCTGGCTTTATGTGTATCATTGAGTATTTGATCTGTACCTGGAGAAATCTGATGTTTTCAGCTTCCATATCCTGCCAAACAGCTGCCATATTCTCAGACAGATCTGAAATCTGTTTGGAGAGTTTCTCTATTATGGCCTTGAACGTCTGATCTTGCGGTTCCATTTCTTCACGAAAGGATCTGATGTATTTCTCCTCCTCATCTCTAAGAAACTGATGGAGCTTCTCAAATTCCTTCTTAATTTGGTTTTCTGTCATACTGGTGTGTTCCTGAAAGGGTATGAGAAGATTTAACCCTTTGTGAACTTGATGTAATCCGTAGTGAAGATTTACAACACTAATCACTTACTGTACCTTGCTGAGCTCAGCCTGTTTCACACAGCTCTCATGGGCTTTCTTGAGGTCAGCGAGTGTCGCCTGCAGTCTGTCCATTTGTGTCTTGAGATCCTCCTAGAATCACACAATAGACTCTTAATAATGAGCTTGAAGATGCCAAAAAGTCAGTCAGATCAGATTCCAATCTCCTCGTACCTTTAAATTCCCAGCAGCCTCGTCGACAGGAGAACACTTGTGATCTTCATGCTTCTTTGATGTGTAACAGACCACACAGATGGGCTGCTGGTCCTCAAAGCAGAAGAGTTTGAGCATCTCTTTATGTTCTGGACAAACGTCTCCTGAAACAGCTGTGGGTTTTCTCTTCTTGAAGGACTCACAGAGCGCTCTGAATGCCAGGCTCTTGGTGGGCTCCTCATGAGAGCATTTCTTCCGACAGACCGGACACTGCGGCACGTCCTGAGATGTCCAGAAACGCTGGAGACATTCCTCACACAAACTGTGGCTACATTTCAGAGTGACCGGATCAGTGAAGATATCACAGCAGATGAGACATGTCAAATCCTCTTCCAGGAAGGCCAGAGCATCTGCCATGACTGAAGTCATTTCTCAGTAGAAACACTTAATACTTATTTTTTTTTTTACAGCGATTGTAAAGAAGCAGGCAGTCTCTACTTCTAAAATGCTGTACATTGGACTTTGCACTAGTGTTAGAGATATATTGCGAAACCTACTTTATCTTTTCCCCACAGCCCACCCTTTTATTTCAGTCTGTTAACTTTCGTTTCACTAGAAGCTTTCGTAAACAACTCCTCCCTCCAGAATATGACATTACAGCCAAAAACTATAAATCTAGACTGGACTATTGCAATGCTCTCTTGGCATGTCTTCCAGCCAGTTCTATCAAACCTTTACAATTAATCCAGAACGCGGCAGCAAGATTAATTTTTAATGAGCTGAAATAAATGCATGTCACACCTCTGTTTATCAATTTGCACTGGCTACCAATAGCTGCTCGCATAAAATTCAAGGTATTAATGTTTGCATACAAAACCACCAATGGCTCTGCTCCCCTTTACCTACATTCATTACTTTAGACCTATGTGCCTCTAGAAGCTTATGTTCTGCAAGTAAACGTTGCTTTATTGTTCATCCCAAAGAGGCACAAAATCACTTTCACGGACTTTTAAATGAAATGTTCCCTCCTGATGGAATGACCAGCTCAACTCAGTCCGAGCAGCTGAGTCCTTAGCCATCTTCAAGAATCAGATAAAAACATATCTCTTCCATCTTTATTTAACCCTCTAACTCTAGCACTCTCTATTCTCATTCTATTCTAAAAACTTGCCCCTTTTAGACTTGCACGCTATTCATTTACTGCTTGTTTTCTTTAAAAAACAAAAACAAAAAACAGCTAACACTAGCTTTTCTAATTTTTTTGTATTCTATTTGTTTTCTTTTTATTTATTATACAATTAACAAAAGCAAAAAGGCCTCTAACACTAGCTTGCTCTATTCCTTTTCTATTCTGTTTTCTTTTTATTTATAATATAATAATAATAAAAAAATAAATAAATAAAAATAAAAAAAACCCTTGCTACATGTACTACGTTAAGCTAACTGAGATTTGTTATAGCACTTGCATGCTGTTGCTCTTATGTTGGTTTTGATTGCTTCTATTCTCCTCATTTGTAAGTCGCTTTGGATAAAAGCGTCTGCTAAATGACTAGATGTAAATGTAAATGTTTTAACAGTACTGACATCATTTATTTTGGTCCTACTGCCGTTTGTGGTTGGTGCTTTGTTTTAGGTCCATTAGTATTAAAAGGGATAGTTCACCCAAAAATGAAAATTAGCCCATGATTTACTCACCCTCAAGCCATCCATGACTTTTTTCATGGGGGGGGGGGGGGGGGGGGGGGGGTGTTAATAAAAGGCCTTCTGAAGTGTTTGTGTCAGAAAAATGTGTGATATGCTGGCAAAGTGAGTCAGAATGAGCAAATTTTCAAAAATGAGTTCCTTTTATTCTCTGTTAAAATACCTTCAAAATGAGACATGACTTGTTGGAATATGACAAAAAAGTGACTGAGCTACAGCTGTTTGAAGGCGGTAGAGTCAGCAGATCTGATTTAGAGAAAAATCAAGCTAAAGTCTTCTATGGATTCCAAAGCAAAATCACCAAGCAACGTTGCATATTTTCCTCCAATTCCTTTCTTAATAACAATACTTATATTATTAATCACAATATAGCTATTTGCAAATGTTAGTCAGTGCGATCATTTTGTTTTCATCAGCATGTGTTTGAAAATCATATTCCACTGGTTTGAACTCATGTTATCAAGATGACATAGAACACTGGGGTGGTGCAAGAGTCTTAGAGTCTTTGTCAGTAATAGTAGTAAAATTTTGTTATTAAACTGCTTTTTTTTAATTAATTTTTTTTTTTTTTATTAAAGACTGCTTCTCCGCAATCTCTGAAATGTCTCACAGTGTCTCTATTTCTCATTGTCAACATTTGTATTTTCATCTTTATCATAATTTTGTCCACCTGATCAAAACAATTCACCCCACCATTGTCTCACTGCTTCTCGTCCTTTCCGTCATCAGTGTCTTAAATCCTCAACCGAAACAGATTCGTTCCAGCAGGATGGAAGGATGATTGACTGGAAAATGGTGTAAGCAGATCATCTATTGCAAACTAAGGCCTGTCTTTTTATCTTCTCTCTAATGCTGTTTGTTAGTGTTAGTTCTTCATGGTTTATTTGATAGGTAATTCAGCACTCTTCAATAATGATTTTAGAGATTTATTTGGTAAGATGGATCCAGAAAATTCCACATGTATATTTAAAGGATCTTTTACACCTGTGAAGCTGAATTAAATAAATGTAAATACAACACAAACCTGAACGGACAGCATCACAGGAATGCACAGAGGTGCAGTAACTCATGAATGTGTCCTTGTTGATCAGCTCAATAATAATCATCTGATGCTACCTTTGTGATTGATCTGTTGCTCTCTTGATGTGATCTGATGTTCATCTGTTCTGAGTGAATCTACAGTATGGGAACCTGATGGCCAAACACCTGCTCAAGCTCTTCAGTCTCTTGCATTGTGTGACTCTCAGTGGTGGGGCTTCACCGAACTCAAGTGTTTTTGTCTAAATTTGTAATATTACTGGATGTGTTCTACATGGAAGACCACATATCGTTAGTATATATTACATCCCACATCAAAATTCATTTGCAAGGTGATCGATTCACAATCTGTCAAGAGTGCTTCCTATCCACCTTTTCCTGAACACTGAGGTCTCAGCCGACTCATACTGGAACGATGCTTTACATTTCCGCTCTCTGGTGTTTCTAGTCATATTTACATATCTCCCGAGCTGATAATATAACATTAAACCTATGAAGATGGTTTTAAAAAGCACATGGTGCACATGGTTTCATCATTTTACAGTGTCACAATGACCATCTTTTTGCAGTAACTCACCTGTCGTACTTTAATGAGTGGAAGGATGACATGAAGCGACCAATGAATGAGCGCACATCTCCTACATACAGCTCCCGATGGTCCGAAGTTCTTTGTGCAAAGATTTTGTGCACAAAGTGATGAGCAAACATGATTTTAACACACTATTGTATTATTTCACATACAGTATTTTAACTGAAGCGCTTTAAGCCATGCTCGTTTTGTTTTGTCATCGTTTATGCAAGGCATACAGCGCCAGACATGGACAGATCTGCTGGTACGCAAAACACGTACTGTATAGAAATTTGAATTCCTTAAGTGTTTTGCTGTTACTGTGGCAGACAACAACAGAACAGCTTAGGCTGATGCACATTTTTATATTTAGACATTGAGAAAGTTTACGTTTTATTAATTTAGTCAACCTTTTTACCCTGTTTTAACATGGATTTCTATGGAGACCGGATCACAACAGCATCCAAACAGAAGTTATCCTTCATGGCAGCACTCATCGGTTACTCAGGAAAAAGGTGGATACAACTTGCAAACCTTTAACACAGTAAACAGTTTAAGATGGTAATGTTTGTCATTTGCAATGCTTAATTCTGTCACAAACTGTAGGAATTATTCATATACATATTCATTAAATTAAAACACACACAGAATGTGTTACCAACCCACATTTAATTCACATAATGGTAAAGTTTCTGTAGGCCAGGAGTGGGTTTGCAAATCTGAACACATCTGATGATCAGATTTAGTGATGAGTTTGATTATGACATACAGTACAGATACAGTTGTTTGAGCCAAAGTGAAAAATGCATCGTTGTTCAACAGCGTTTTGTTGTTTCCATAGCACAATAACAAAACATTTAAATATTTTACATGGCTAACACTAATAGCAACACAACTAGAACTGAATAATAACAAAAATAATAATGTTAAAAATAAAATTATATAGGCCTAATAGGTCTGAACATAGGACAATTAGTTATCAATGAAAATTCAATGCAGCTTTAAACACAGACTTAAAAAAGCAAAACTTGTTTAACCTTTGATTAAACGAGTCTTTGATTCTTCTCATTTAACTGATATACAGTACCATTATCAGCATGCTGAGGTGGATTCAGCTCTCATCATGTCTGAGCAAATTAATGCGCCATACCGTGTCAAATGCAGAAAGCTTGGTCAGTTTTTGCTGTACTTAAGGATATGATTTCAATGGATAAATATGAGCTAAATGTTTTGATGGCCTTTTTTATTTAATCTTGCCTACACTCTCAAAAAGGATGTGTTAATTAATAACACATTTTTTGTGTTATGGCCATTTTAACACATTATGTGTAATTTTAAGTTGATCATGTGTAAAGAGAGAGAGAGAGAGAGAGAGAGAGAGAGAAACAACACAATGTGTCCAACACAATATGTGTTAACTATCATCCAATCACATTGCTGCCTACATCACTGCACAAGCTGTTAACCAAATTCGCGCCTCTTTTTTCATTGGTGGATGACGTGGATGCACTCAGGTATATGGTCAGGTATATGGATTTCCTCACTAGAAAAGTAAAGTTCCCAGAGCATTCTCAGAAGCTCCCACCGGTGTCAATGACGTTCCCAGAACATTTCCTGAGATGATGAGAAGTTCTTTAAAGGATTGGGCAGAGGTGGGACCAAGTCAAGTCTCGAGTCAAATCCCAAGTTCTCAAAGAGTTAAAGTTGATGAAATAATTAAGTGACTAATTAAATGATTTGCATTAGTGATGAACACCTGTTGTTATTGAGAATTACAGAGGATCAGATGTTGATGTTTTATTGGTTAAAATGATGCCACCATCATGGAGATCAGTGTTTGCTTTAGGAAGACTCTTGACCCTTGACTCCTGTGTTAGATTTTTCTCTGTAGCAATGCATGTGGTGTTGTAAAGCAGAGCTTTACTTATATTAGCTGTTTTTATGTGATGAGATAGTCACCATGAGATGGCTTGATTACAATCAAAATATCTTTTTTTTTTATAAATATGTTTAGGTTTTGCATAATCAACCCTGTGAAACTACAGCATGCAAACAAAGTGTTGTTCTAATAGTTATAGTGAATGAATTTTAAATCTATGTAATATAAAAATTTGAACTTCAGTATTGTTTAGACACACACAGACATCAAGAACCAGCATATGAATCTCAACAATGGTGACAATCAACAAAATGCTTCATGCTGCAATGCATGCTGGGTAACACCATAGTAAAAACTCCCATCATGCACTGCAGTATGAAAAATTATTGTCGCCACTGTTGAGAATCATATGATAAGTGTTCATGTCTAAAAGCCTGAGTGGAAACAGTTCTTTTTTTTTTTTTTTTAATATTGAAGCATTACAGTGGTATTTGTTTAAGAGGGCACTTTTTTTTTTTTTGCAGATCTGTAACAGCCAAATGTCAGTAAAAAAGAGAGATCCTTTCATGATGTTCATTCACCATGAGTTATAAGCAGAAATCATAAGTTAATCTGCTACTTCTAGGTTTGATTCAGCAACGCACAAATGTCTGCTGTGAAACAATATTGCAATTGCTTTGACGCAAATTATTTTGAATTAGTAAAAGGGACAAGAGCCCAACTAAAGCAAACCTTGACCACAATTATGGTGGCATCGTGTTTTTTTTTTAAAGTTGATTCCATCCAAGGCTGTGGCTGAAGTCAGTAGTTCTTGTGTTTCTCTTCAATGATGCCGCTTGTTAACAGCAGGTGTTCATCACTAATGCACAATCGTCATTTAATTAGTCACTTAATTATCTCATTAACTTTAACTCTTTGAGGATTTGGGATTTGACTTGAGACTTGCTTGTGACTTGAAAGTCCCACTTCTGGATTTATGACACATTAGTGTGTTAAATATTTTAACACACTGCCTGTGTTAAGAAGAATAACACACTGGTTGTGTTAAAATTGAATTAACACAAAATGTGTTGTCATTAACTAGACACACAGGTGTGTTAAAATATAACACAGGTTGTGTTGTTTTTAACACATTTGTTTTTTTAACACAATGTGTCATAAATAACACAATTTGTGTCATAGATGTGCTATTCTTAAAGGTGTACTATTTAAATATTTGAAGAATATCAACCTGTGTTAAGAAGAATAACACACTGGGTGAGTTGAAATTAACACAAAATGTGTTGTCCTTAACTTGACACACAGGTGTGTTAAAATATAACACAGGTTGTGTTGTTTTTAACACATCTGTTTTAAGAGTGTACCTATAATGGCTGATAAAGTAATACTTATGAGCGCAGCACTGTTTTGTGTACTGTGGTCCACGTGCTGGCAGAGAATGAATTTGCATTTTCAATAAGCCCGTCAGCTGTTGTCATTCAGACCAATGCGAAAATCGAATAATATTTTTACACAGCAGCAAACACACAGTTGTAAATTTCATTTCATTTTAGTTTAATATGTTACCACAGACATCTCCCTACCCTGCTCATAGTCTTCATTTTATTTGTTTAGCTCTTAAAAAAGCTGTACATTTGTTTGAGACACTTTTGCTGACGTAACTCTCATGCAAAGTTTGGAAATGTCATGTGTGATAGCCATATACTCACCTTTTGAAAAATTTCTGTGACATGACAATTTATTCATCACTCAACTTCTCACAAAATGATAGAAAAAGATTTTTATTTAATAAAACAAAGTAAGTAATTGAATAAGCGAGTAAATATTGTAAACAAGTAAAAAAGTAAATGAATGATCACATAAGTATTGCAGCCCCTATGTGCGATAATATCGTGTATCTTACATGCTGATGATAGGACGATATGACTGTGGAGCATACCGTTCAGCGTTACTGTACAATTACGTTTGTACACATTTTGTGTTCCTTTGGTGAAGAGTAGTGATAAAGCTCACCAGAAAACACTGTTAATGAGACCAAATTTAATTTCCCAATTCACATCAAAAATGTTAATGTTCACTATTTGCTTCTGTCAATGTAGGCTTGGCAGAGAGAAATATGAAATCCACTAATGAGTCCAACCAAAATCACTGGAACGCACATCTGTTTTAGTCTGTTTTAAAGTATGGTGCACAATGTTTCCCATAATCTCCAAGTTGCGGGAAGGTTCTCTGAGTTGTTTTGTGCAGGTGTGTCGTCATCTAACTGGATAATGGACTCACTGTCAGATGAATCACTTGATGATACAGTGACCGCTGTGTAATCTAGACTGACTGCTTCTGAAATGTGAGGTCTGTAATTGAAGACAGGCTGTGTGTGTGTATAATAACCCATCTCCACCAGAAAGTCCTCTAAACTTATCCTCCTGATGATCATGAGAAGTCCTCTGGAGATCCAGTAAGTGGCGTGTGGATCGTAGTTTGATCGGCCGTTGTGTTGAGTCACATAAACTTTATCAAACCACTCCTCATCAAGACTGACAATGATACGATCTGTGTTGCTGTTGTGCTCATCAGTATAGTCATCTTCTGAGACATAATCAGGAAGATCCTCAGCTCCTGCTGAATTTAGATTGCCAACGACATAGTAAGGAAAATCTACGTCTGGAAGAAGTTTATTCCCATATTGGTCATATCTGTTCTCAAAGTAGTGAAAACCAAAATCTCCCTCGGCAGGGTCACATTCAGAGAGCATGTTGTTGTTTTCAAAAGAAATGCATTCATTGGCAAACCAGTAGAGGAGTTTGAGTCCATGTCTGGGGTGAGGTTGACCAAACCTAGTGTTCCTCAGCTGGGCTAATTCATTTAATGTTTCCACCATGGTCCTGGACCTTCAGATAAGAAATGAATGTACAGGTATTTATTAAAATACAAGAACACTGAAGGATGTGTCAAATATTTTCTTGTGTGATTTGAAAAATTATTTGCAGTACTCAACTGAAATTTTGTTTTGTTTATTTTATTTTTGAATTTTATACAATGTCTCAGCTTTAATGAGATTTAGTTTTGTGGTTAGAGATGTGGATCATTTAGATGTTGACATGGCAACATTATTTGACCTATGTATACAGTCTTAAGTGTACATTTGCAATGTTTGATATTTCATTGCATTTCACCAGTGTTTATTGTATGCTGTATTGATGTGTTGTCAGTCACTGGGGTGTTTTGGTTTTGATCGGTTAAGTTTAAAATCCTGTCAGGTCCACTGCATAAGGACAGTTTGATTTTCAAACACGCTTACAGCTATTTCTTGTAGAATTGTGTAATATGAGTTGACAGTGATAAATGATAAAGTCATTAGTGATCATTAGTTACTTTTATCCAGAGGTGGACAGTAGTGAAATATTTTTACTTAAGTAAATTTAAAAAGTATCTGTACTTTATCAGAGTGTTTTTCTTTGGAAAACGTTTACTTCACTACATTCCAAACCATAATGTCTTACTTTTTACTGCACTACATTTCATAAATAAAAGTTAGTTATTTTTTTTTAACCTTTAATACTTAAGAACATTTAAAATGTAGCACTTTCTTGTACTCAAGTAAAACTTTGAATTACTTTTACTTGAGTAAAAATATAAGAAAGTACTAGATTTCTAATGTAATTAACTATTTAACGATATTTAATATGAAATGTAGTGCAGTAAAAAGTATAATATTATGATTTGGAATGTTGTGAAGTAAAAGTTTTCTAAAGAAAAACACTGATAAAGTACAAACACTTGAAAAGTACTTTTACAATAGAGTAAAAATACTTCACTACTGTCCAGCTCTGATTTATCCCTTACATATTGGGACACACGTGCTTTTATGTGGGTATGTGTGCAATAAGCATAATACTGTACATATCCTTGAAATATTGAGTTGATTTTAGATGGGTAAAGTAAGCCTACTTGAGTAAAAGCACTTTGTTAAATCCAGATACTTGTACTTTTACTCCTACATTTGCACTAAAAAGTAAGACTTTTTACACCATTAAAATTTAATGTAGACTTAAAAATACAAAGTTGTATGTCCTCACGACTTACATCTTTCTGTAACAATTTTTATTATTTTTTTTTCCTAGTTCTCAATCATGCTAACATAAATTTAACTTTCTTTTTAAACCTTCAGTGACACAACACATTTTAGTGTAAGAATGGATAAGGCACACTTTAAATGATTTTTGTTATTTTCACAGTAAAACACTGTATTCTCAACAGTTCCCTACTGTACAATTTCCATTTAGTATGTTACTGTGAATTTTGTTGTTTTCACGGTGTTATTACTGTATTCTCAGCAGTTTCCTACTGTATATGCTGTATACAGTATGTTACTGTAGATTGCAATGCATTCTGCGAAAATGTTAGCCTACTGTAAATCTAAATACAGTAGTAGCAAATGACCGTGAAAAACAAGCACACACCTCCTCGCGCAACAGCTCTGTGAGAGACTCATCATGAAGATGAAAGTCAACAAGAGAGTAGGCTGCAGGTTAACTTAAATTTTTTACTTTTTAATCACTTTATACTTTTTATTCAGATGTCAAACTACGCTAACAGGTCTTTTCCAAAGACTATGCCTTTTCCTCCTGCAGCGTCGCTGGCCGGAGGGGAGATTCTTCATGAAGATGAAAGTCCTAAGAGTTACTTATGTTAAATTGGTAGGTATATGTCAAAACACATGTACTTTTCTTCATCGTCTTGTACTTATTATTTTAATGTTACTTTCCCAGTAAAGCTGTGCTAACTAGTATTTCTCTCCCGCAGCGGCGCTGGCAGACCGGCGTCGCAATAAAGAAGACCTTTTTAAACATTCAAAGACGATATGTATTCTCTGATTATTGTTGTATACTATCACTAATTAAGTACTTTAACACTTCAAACTTTAATTTTTATATTTCAACCCTTTATTTTCCACTTGCACAATGTGTTACTGTTATTTTACTTGTAGGCTATAATTGTATTTTGTTCATTGATGAAATATGGTTAATATGCTGACCGATTCTGTGTATTTTATTGAATCTCAGCTATGAAATGTAAAAGATGAAGCCTGAATAAAGCTGATGGTGTGAAGCAGTGACTTGTGTTATTGAATATATAGGCTAACAAAATAAAAATAAATAGTAATAAAATAAAAAACAACAGTATAATACTGTACTTTGTTTTAACAGTACGATTAAAACTACTGTATTATGTTTTACAGCAATTTTACTATGGTATGATATACAGCAACTACTGGATAATTGTTGCCAGTAAGTTACTGTTAATTTGACAATAAACATTTTACAGTGCAGCATTTAGTTCACCTAAAATGAAAGACATATTTGTCCTGTCATCATTCCAAACCTGCATGACATTAAGCGGTTTGCAACATCACTATATTCTTTACAGTGTTCTTTACAAAATTAAAAATGAAAGTATATTTAAAATATATTTAAAAAGCTGACATAAGTGTATAATTAAATGTGGACACTTTTTTAATTTTCAAAAGTATGTTTTTGGCTATGTTTCCTTTAACTGATTTTGACATCTGTACTTTTGCACCTCCAGGTTATTTGTAGATTCTTGAAGCTTCTTAGAAAAAGAGACCATTATAATGTAGAAAACAATTGACATAAAGAACACGCTCCAACATTACCGCATTCATTTATATATCAATATTCTAATGATTATTAATCTGCTTCTTTTTCATTCATTTTCTCTTCTTACTTCCTTGTTCAAAGTGACTAGAGTCATAGTGTTATAAATAAATAAAATATAATTAAAATCTTGTTTAAAATATCAATTTAAAAATTTCAGGAGCTTCCTCAACTTTACTACATCAGCATTTTTAGTAGAGAAAAGAGAAATGCTCTATTTTGCTTATTGCAGTGTTCCTCATTGGTTTGCTACTGCAGTTCCTTGTGTTTTGTGATTAGCAGAGAGCTGCTCATTTCCTGTAAACGAGTTACAGTTTTTGTTGTTGTTGTTGTTGTTGTTTTTACTTTTTTCTGATTCTTTTTTTTTTTTAAATCATAATTTGTGATTCTCTGGTTGTCATCAAATTTACTTAAATACTGTGAGCAAACAGCAGCAATCAAGACTGAATCAGTTATGCAAAGTAATTTGTTTATATATAATATGTGTGTAAACCCAATATACACTATATATGTGCAACCCAAATATTTCTTTCACAAGTGGAACAGAAAATGAGATCATACCTCTCTGAAAACCGTCACGTATTTAAAGCTTCAGTTTGTTTCCTGCTGTAGAAGCACAAATAAGCTGAAAGACTCGCTCACTATCTGACAAACACTGAACCAGACACTGATGTGGGCGTGTTGTTTCTATGGAGAGTTTGTTAACGTCATGCTTTCACTGCTGCAGGTTTCCAAACTGTTTCCTGAACTGTTCCTGCCTGAGCTCAGAGTGTCCAAAAGCAGAAACATTTATATTGTGCTCCAGAAACAGTTAGAAAACTCCTGGATTACTGGGAAACAAGACAAGACATACCTGTGTGTGCTGTCATTAACTGAGTCATAATAGTGATGTTTAACAAACATGGGTGTGCTTTAACCGAAGTTCAGGCAAGAAACACAGTCATTTATGGAAATTCAGAAATGGGAGGAGCTTCTGCTCTGTTGTTCTTGGTGTAAAAGAGTAGAACATGTTTAGTGCTGGTTGGTCACGGGGAGTTGAGTGTCAGTCGACCAACTGTCTGCATGCAAGCAGTGTTTTGACACAAACATTGTTTTTGCTTGTATTTCTACATTTTTATCAAAAGGAAAAACAATATAAGATTAAAACATATGATTTATTGTAATATATGATTATAACTTTGTAATGTTTTGCTCCCCCTGTTGAAATAGAACTGAAAAATGTCCCAGTTTAGTTATGATTATATTAATCTATGTGATCTGAAGTTTTAAACAAGAAATACAAAATTCAAACTAATAAAATGTTTCAAAGAATAAAATGATTTGTCTCCTGTTTTGAAACGGGTCTGAACACAAATCTATTACAATCAGTTAAAAAGCACAAAAAAAAAAAAAAACAAACAAAAACAACAACAACAACAACAGGTATGAACACAATAAAAAATGCCAAATAATACATAATCATAAGCAGTTTGTCCTATAAAAGGGGTTTTGAGAAGAGCTCTTTCAATAGTATACAGTTAATGACTTGATAATGAAAGTTTCATGATCATACTGTCTCATGACACTGACTCATACTGGAAACTCACGTGTCAAAATCTAGCTGCCAGTCACCAATTCCCAAAAAGTGCACATAGTAGAAGGTTTGTCATTGCAGTCAGGACCATGAAATACTGTAGACAGAAATGATTTGCTGTAACCAAAGTCAGTGGCTGAACATTAATCAACTTGGTTAAATATAGACTTCATCAACTTTTGTACATGTATATGAAAGAAATATAAGACTGTGTGGGTGTGAGTTGGTACATTCATTGTTTAGATGCGCTCCAAATGTAGCATGCTAAGGACATCTGCTGGTTAAAATCATGTAAATGCAACAAGAACAGCACAAACCGAAAGTGATACTGACTCACACAGAAGTATGACTAACGTTTTCAAAAGTGAAACTCTCTAAGCAGTGTGACGGATTCTAGTCTCATGTACCCAAAAGCTTCTGTTTTTCCTTTTGTATCTTTGCCAAATGAAAAGCAGCAGCAGGTCACCTACATCCACATTCATTTGAAACTGGAGCGCAAGCTTAGAAAAAACAGACATTGCTTGAATGGGTCAAAAACAGTGGGAATGTGGCCTATGACAACTCAAGGGAAAAGAGATGTCTTTAAATTCTGTTCATTTCATGGTTACTGAAAGAGGTTTGAGTTAGTTCTTGGAAAACCCCGTGTTTCCCAAATTCCAAAACCAACCCCAAAAGGATGATTCATACTAAAATAAAATGTCATGTTTTTCAACTCTTGAAAATGATTTTTATTTTATTTATTTATCAGAGGACAGTGTAGGGGTGACAGGAAGGGAAGTGTAAGAGTGAGATAGGGAAAGGTCCTCGATTCAGGATTCGAACTCGAGACACCCCTAACACAATGCCGCTATAGATCGGCGTGCTGCCCCCAAGGCTATCGGCACCAACGAATATTTTCTGTGCAGATGCACTCCCTGACAAAATAACCCCAATCATTCTAGAATAATTTTTCATTTTTATTTATTTATTTTTCAAATATAGCTGTTCCTGTATTTATTCGTACTGCTGTATATATTGCAGAAATATATATCACGTTTACTAGCTACCTTTGGATGATACTAGTAAAGTTCTCTAATTTAAAGAGTTAGGTAGCTGAGTTCATGTCAGTTATTTCGTGCAGTACTCTTATTTGTATTGTATGTATAATTTGTTTTATGTCACTTAAATCACTGGGTCTTACCTGCCACCCCTGAAAAGTATCGACACTCTTAAAAATAAAGGTGCTTAAAAAGGTTCTTCACAGCGATGCCATAGAAGAACCATTTTTGGTTCCACAAAGAGCCATTCAGTCAAAGGTTCTTTAAAGAACCATCTCTTTCTTACCTTTTTATAATCTGAAGAACCTTCTTTCACCACAAAGAAGCTTTTGTGAAACAGAAAGGTTCTTCAGATGTTAAAGCTTCTTTATGGAAACATTTAGACAAAAAGGTTCTTCTATGGCATCGTGAAGCACCATTATTTGTAGAGTCAGAATCTAATCAGTTATACTGGTCCCAGTTTCACAGATTGTGACATGGCGAGACAATGTATTTGATGACGCGTTGGTGTCTCTGTTATGAGACTGTGTTGCCTAATATTAATATTCATGATAGCACATATGCTTCATATGACAGACGCCTTAGACTGAGAGATCATAGATTCAGTAGTTAAGAGATGTGTTCAGTGGTCTAAATCAGCGTTTGTTTCCATGCTGTAACTGTTTCAGAATGTTGCATGGATTTCCCTGCAATCATCATTCCTATGCAATGACTGCATTTTCACATACCATAAATACTCTTCTATACTGTAAGTGTAGCACTGAATGATTCAGCATTGGGATCCAGGTTTCTCTTTTTTGAAGTGATTATGCCATCCACAGACGTAGTCTGACTGCACTTAAACTTAGCTCACACATTGCCTCATGTTTTCAGATTTGTCTGCATCCCTTATAGTGTCTATCTACAACAATGTTAATTTGTTTTATGCAAGGTCTTGTTCTCAGTTTTTACTTAATATATAATTGTATTTGTAAAATATAATCCAAATTAATTAACACACATTTTAATTACTGATATTCATATTTAGGTGCAATGACATTCATTGGTAAACACACTAATACATTTAAAAATCTGACAAAAATGACATACAGTAAAAGGCTTGTTCCATGCGCAGTCACTTAACATATTGTACATATTTTACACAATTAAGCTACATAAATGCAAATTATACATGTACATAATATGAACAAATACAGTGTATTGGTTACAAAAAACTTTTAGAGCAAACAGTGTGGAACTTTATGTATATTTTAAATTCATAATTTCTTTTACTGAATTTCAAAAATACAAAACAATTTAAGAGTAAAAAAGACTTTTAAGAGTAAATCCACATAAGGAAGCAATCACTACATAAAAATTAATAAAATAAAATGAAAATTAAAGGGCATCACAAACATTTTTAAATTCATTTAGCTGTGGCAATGACATCGACTGGCGTCATGCAGTGGAATTCTGGCAGGCAGATGATGTCAGTTTCATATAGGAAGGGTTTTTCCTGGAATAATGGTCATAGCTTACATGCTCATCTACTCACGCTAACTGTGTATATAATACATATTTCTATAGTCTTTAAAGATAACTGATTATCATTCAGCAATCAGTGTCTGTTGTTTCATCTGTGAGATCAGAATGTCTTCCCTCGTGCTCTCTGTCTGCTACTGATTATCTAATACTGTCTGCATATCTGTCTGTCTCCTGCCTGGAATTGCTCAGTCTCAAGCACTGTACTGCATACATTAGAAAAGATGTATGTGTTTTTATGTCAGATGATGATGAAGCTCTTGAAAAACCAGTTTGTTTGTTTTCCTGTATTGGTTCTGATTTAGTTGAAGTTCAGAGAAAAACATTTCCAGTGATGAGTTTCAGAGGTCGAGACACCGGTTCAGAGATGGAACAAGAAACCTAAACCTCATTCAGGGTAAGTTGATAAATACTAAAATATTGACATGGATTTAAAGTTCACTTCGGTTATAGAGTTTTTACATTAGTTTTACATATGCACAAATATAAAAGAACCTTATATTACCAAACAACTACAAACAGCAGGGACTAGCATTGTCTCTACACCACAGTTTTGGCTTCAGTACATTACCAGAAACTTGTACTTATGTATCAGTACTAAATCAATACCTTAGATGACAAATAACTGCCTTAAAAGATGAGTGAATTATTATATAGTACTCTCTATTGTCACTTAGCATTGCATTATAAATATGCAGCTGCCCTAAACCAACAGTACTGGTGATGACCAAAATATTTTTTTGTTTCTGTAATGGTTAATCCGCCAGTATGCGTAAGCTCTTTAGCCACAGTAGTGTTTCTAATTATAAAATATAATTGTTATTATCAATGAATTGAATTTACTGTTTTACAAGAAAGGCAGAAAAAAAATAGTAAAGCACTCTTTATAGTCCCAATAAGAGTCCAGTCAACAGAGGCTGTGCAAAAGTACATAAAAACGATGCCAGCAAGAATGCAAGCTGTTATCAAGGCCAAAGGAGACCATCTAAAATAGTTTATTTATTTATTTATATATATATATATATATTTATTTAGTTAGTTCGTTAGTTAGTTAAGATGTGTGAAAGACTATTTAATTGTTTCAGTTTGTTATTTGCCTAATAAATGACAATAAAATGTTTAGTTTTAAACAAGTTTTTGACAGATTCCTAAAATATTTGTGTTGTCTCTTTATTATGACAGATTGTCTAATAAATTGTTTAAGCACATACAGGGCTTAACAAATTTATTAGACTGTATGTACTGACTGTAATTATGCATCTGAATAAATATAAAGCACTTTACTGTTTTCCTGCCTTTCTTGAAAAACAGTGAATTTGAAAATTCATGGATAACAACAACAATTATATTTTAGCATTTTTTAAAACACTACTATGACTAAAGAGCTTACACATACTTGTGGATTAATCATTACAGACCGGGGCCGACTCCAGGCATGGGCAGAGGAGGGCTAAGCCCACCCAAATGACAGTCTTGCCCACCCAATCAGAATTAGATAAAGATTATGTTTTTTTTTTTTTAATGCAGTTATTAAAACCAATATGAAGCGGACTGTATTTTAGGAAGTTTAAGATATAGCTGTAGACTGCCCCAACAATAATAAAAATAACACCAGAAAATTGCAGCATTTTTCTTTTATTAGCTGAAAGCAAGGCTCGAGCTGCTGCCCCTTTGAGGTCCGACGGTAAAGTGCCCTTGCGGTCCGGTGCCCCCGGTCTGCGATTTCTGCCGTGGGTAGGGGTGTTCGATATGACGATTTTTGATCGTGGACTATAAAAATGTCTCCAAGATCTGCTTTTGAAGAAATATCGTGGTATCGTGCTACAGCGCACATTCTATCAGCTGCAGTTCTGGCGCCGCCGTCTCTATACACTGTACAACACCACATACATTCAGTGTTAACTCAACGGTAGAGTTACTCTCACGGGACACTGCACTTATTCTCAATCACAAAAGTACATTATCTGCATCTGCTTCAAAGACTTACTGCTTAAACATTTCATTCGTGTGCTGTTCCCGTCAAACAGCGCCTGATTACTGAACTAAGTTATGTTTTGTGCTAATACTGTCAAAACACACAATGTTTATGTATAGACTCAGTTGGTTATGTCTAAAATGAAAGTAAACAGCTGAGAGAAACGGATGCGTGCCTGTATATTAGATGAGTGCAGATCTTAAAGGGACAGAACTAAACATGCTGCCGACTGTCATTAAAGGGATAGTTCACCCTAAAATTGTAATTCTGTCATTATTTACTCTCACATGTTGTCCCAAACCTGTATTAATTTATTTCTTGTGCTGAACACAAAAGAAGATATTTTGAAGAATGTGGCTAACCAAACAGTTGCTGGTCCACACTGAATTTAACATTAGGGAAAAAAATACTATGGAAGTCACTGTGGACCAGCAACTGTTTGGTTTTCCACCTTCATCAAAATAGCATTTATTTTCAGCAGAAGAAACTCATTCAGGTTTAAAACAACTTTTGAGTGAGTAAATGAAGGTATAAAAATAAAACACTAGCCTATTTTAATTTTGGGGTGAATTATTCCTTTAATGTTAATAAAACACCAAACACAAAGAGAAAAACCACTCACTAGACTGAAAAACTTTAATACAGTTGCTTTAATAGGAATCAATCTATATAGTGTTTTATTTTTATATTTGTTCATTCAATTTCTTTCCTGCTAAATTTCTCTCCTGCTAAATACACGTATTGTAGACTACCTGAAAATAAAACACTGTTTATTTTATTTGTATATTATGTGTATTTGTAAGGTGTATCTTTGCTCTCATTTTTTAATAACAAAGATAAAATAATGACAATGATTTTTATCTTCACCCACTTTGGCCTAAATATCCGCCATACTTTTTTATATTTTGTTACCTTGAAAGGCTTTGTCTTTATAGTAGGGAAATTAGTTTGGCTGTACTGCTCAAACATCTTGCAAAATAGAAAATTCAACATGACAAAGAATTGTGATGATATTGTGAATCGTGATATTTCTAAAAAAAAACTTGATATTTTTGCCATATCGGCCTATTATATTTTTATATTTTAAATATTTTTATGTTTTTATATTTTAAAATAAAAATATTATTTGCAGTTCAGATTGATTACTTTACAAAAAAATCTTATTCTTGTTCTTTTACTGTTCTTTTTTCTTCTTTCAATTTATTCCCCTAAATCCATTTAAATCCTTCATTTATTTAGTTTCTTCAAATAAATGCCATTAGCATAGTGGTCTGGTCTTTATATTTCCTCAAAACAACTGGTCCCTTCAATGTTCTAGACATGATTATGGCCTTGTTTGGTATAAATAAAAAAAAAGTTAGTAGAAAAGAGTCACCAGTGTAGAAACAATGATCCAGAGAAAGAGGACAAAGAGGACAAAGTTTTTTTTTTTCAGTGTACATATAATATAGTTAATATAGCAATATCTACAGTATAAATATCTTCTAGACTATCTGATAGTATGATGACTAAAAAAATGCCCACCCAGGATATCTGCCAGCCCACCCTTCTATAGCCGTCAAGAACCGGGCCTGTTACAGACACAAAAATTATTTGTGACTCTGGATCACAGAACCAGTCATACAGTGCCTTGTGAAAGTATTCATACCCCTTCATTTTGTTCACGTTTTGTTATGTTACGTTTTGTTCATGTTTTGTTAGGTTATATACCATAATGATAAAGCAAAAAACAGGTTTTTAACATCTTTGCAAATTTATTAAAAATAAAAAACTAAAATATTCCATTGCATAAGTATTCACACCCGTATCTGGGATACTTGAAATTTAGCTCAGGAGCATTCATATTGATTGTAGATGTTACTACACTTCGAGTGAAATTAACCTGTGGCAAATTCAATTGACTGAGTATGATCTGGAAAGGCACACGTATCTTAATAAAAGGTCTAACAGCTGATAATGCATATCAGAGCAAAAACCAAGCACCGAGGTCAAAAGAACTGCCTGTAGAGCTCAGAAACAAGTTTGCACCAAGCCACACATCTGTGAAAGAGTTCAGAAAAATATTCTGCTTCACTGAAGGGTCACAGAAGCATGTAGTCTCTGTTACCCTTAATGGAAGAAGTTTGAAACAACCAGGACTCTTCCTAGAGCTGGCCTCCTGGCCAAACTGAGCAACTGATGGAGAAGGGCTTTGGTTAGAGTGGTGAACAAGAAGCTGATGGTCACTCTATTCGAGCTCTATGATTATATGTGGAGATAGGAGAAACCTACAGAAGGACAAACATCACTGCAACACTCCACCAATCTGGGCTTTATGGCGGTGTGGCAAGACTCAATCCTCTCTTATGTGTAGACACATGAAAACACACAAAGAATTTACAAAAAAACACCTAAAGGACCCTCAGACTCTGAGAAACAAGATTGTCTGATCTGATGAACCTCAATTCTAAGCATCACGTTTGAAGAAAACCAGCTCTGTTCATCACCTGCAGAGTACCATCCAAAAATAAAGTGTGCTGGTAACAGTCTCATGCTGTGGGGTGTTTTTCAGTGGCAGGGACTGAGGGACTCATCAGAGTAGAAGAAAAGCTCAGTGCAGCAAAATATAGAGATAGCCTTAATGAAAACCCAGTCCAGAGCATTCAGAACCTCAGACTGGGCAGAAGGTTCACCTTCAAACAGGACAATGACCCTAAACACACAGCAAGAGTGGCTTATAGACAACTCTGTGAATGTCCTTGAGTGGCCCACCCACAGCGTGAGATTGAACCCAATCAAATATTTCTGGAGAAACTTGAAAATGTGTGTCTGCCCCCATCCAACCTGACAGAGCTTGAGAGGTGAAGAAATGAGGAGAAGAATGGCAGATAATTGCCAAATGCTGATGTGCAAAGCTTGTCACATCATACCCAAAAAGACTTGAGGCTGTAAAGGTGTTTCAGCTAAGTAATGACTACGGGTATGAATACTTATGCAATGTACTTATTTCAGTTTTTTTTTTTTTTTAATACATTTACAAAGTCGGGACAGTTCTGTTTCTGCTTTGTCATTATGGTGTATGGAGTATAGATTGATGTGGGAAAAAAGTAATTTAAAGCAGTTTAACATAAAGCAGCAACATAAAAGGTGAACAAAATGAAGGGGTATGAATACTTTCGCAAGGCACTGTAAAGGTCAATATTTTGAAATTTGAAAGAGATTTATAAATCATAAAGCTGAATAAATAAGCTTTCCATTGATGTATGGTTTGTTAGGATAGGGCAATATTTGGATGAGATACAACTATTTGAAAATCTGGAATCTGAGGATGCAAACAAATCTAGCGTCAGCATTAGTTCTGGCAGGTCATGTTAGTCAAGCTTGCTTCAGCTGACTCTCAGCTGATCCACATCTACCTATAGGGATGTAACAGCTACCACAGCACTCATATATAAGGTCCATCACATAGACTGTAAAAAAAAAGATGGACGACGCGTCTCCACTTCCTTCCACTATAGAAAAGTGAAGCCAAAGCATCTCAGTATGGCCGTTGCCATCTTGAGAAAATGACGTCATTTGGAGCCCGAGTGTGCGCTGTAGTGTCGTGAGGTGGAGCCACGTAATCAAACTTCCGCCCAAACTCCCACAGACCCAATCAACCATAACAACACGCCCCGTTTTTATAGCATCACATTACTAACTAAAATGAAACTTATCACAAAAATGAACAATTGAACATATATCAGCGTGATAACAACTACCTTAAATGACCAAAACCATATTTCGGAAAATTGTATTGGAAGTGTAATTTTTATTTTTATTTTGACTCAACTCCCATTCGTTTACATAGAGAGGGTGGGGTTTATGACCTGTACTGCAGCCAGCCACCAGGGGGCGATCAAAGAGCCCGCAGCTTCACTTTTCAGGACATGTGAGGCACACCTGGTCCATCAGTATTATCACCAGCTTCGTGTTGCTCAATAGCTAATTACTGCCCCGC
This sequence comes from Spinibarbus caldwelli, assembly GCA_039654775.1. Lineage (NCBI taxonomy): Eukaryota > Metazoa > Chordata > Actinopteri > Cypriniformes > Cyprinidae > Spinibarbus > Spinibarbus caldwelli. The sequence continues at coordinate 41,488,436 of CM077224.1, read as the reverse complement.
ACAAGCTGTTGTAACGTGCAATAAGCCATGAGAGATCGCTCTCGACAAACCGTAGGTAAGGGACCATGGGGAAAGTTCAAGTTTTTCGCCTATTGATGCCTGACTCGGAAGTTTGCATTGCTTCACGCATTGTGAGCTAAGTTCCTTTTTAATCCTCTCAGATTATTGGCAACATGTTTGCTAAGGCTATCTGCGTTGCTTAGACTTATTTAGTTGTTTTCAGTAAAGTGCTCGTGCTGAGTTTATGTGATCATACTGACAATTACTTTCTGGTTGTTGGGCGCATGCTTGTTCCTAAGCTGTCTGGTTGTTATTGGAAGCATGCTTGTTCCTAAGCTATCTGGTCGTTATTGGGAGCATGCTTGTTCCTAAGCTGTCTGGTTGTTATTGGAAGCATGCTTGTTCCTAAGCTATCTGGTCGTTATTGGGAGCATGCTTGTTCCTAAGCTGTCTGGTTGTTATTGGGAGCATGCTTGTTCCTAAGCTGTCTGGTTGTTATTGGAAGCATGCTTGTTCCTAATCTATCTGGTCGTTATTGGGAGCACGCTTGTTCTTAAGGCTATCTGATTGTAAGTGAGAACATGTTGCTTAAGCTTTTCAGGTATTGGCAGCATACTCATTAGGTCATCTGGTTAAGGGCAACATGCTTGTGGCTATGGCGTATGCAGGTTTTTGGCAACATTCTTGTTCATTCATTAGGTAAGGGCTACATGCTTGTTGCTTAAGGCTTGAGGTTTTCACGGTCATTTTGAGTTGGGGGGTATGGCATATGGTTTTGTTTTGCGGGCTGGGCTGCATGCTAGGCTGCATGGATGCGCAGGGAGTTCTTGCCCAGAACAGAACCATACCACCAATCCAAACTGTATGCTAATTATCAGTCATCTTTGACGATAGTGGTCCTGACTCAAAATATTCCACAAATCGTCTTTAAAGTTGTCCAAATGAAGTCCTTAGCAATGCATATTACTAATCTAAGTTTTTAAACTTAAAACTGGCCAATTTTACAGCGTTTTTTTTTTCTTCTTCTTTTTTTTCAGTGCACATTTCTTCAGCATAGAGATTATTATATTTATTTAGTCATTGTTGTGAATTTAACATTAAATAGCGTCGCGCACTGTCAGTCTGTAGCATGTCTTGTATTTTCTCTATGAAACTTCTTGGCATTCACATAAATGTTTGATGAAAACAGAGAATTGTCTGTAACACTTTACAGTAAGGTCTCATTTGTTAACATTAGTAACTACATGAGCCAGCATGAACTAACCATGCATTTACTGGACAATGCATACTAGTGCACTGACTAATGAAACAAGACCTTATTGTAAAGTGTTACTGAATTGAATTTCAGACAGCAGCTGTATTCTATCTAGAATTTATTTTTTTTATTTATTTATTTTTGTCAAAAATTTTGCATTAATATAAACAATCTTAGTGTTTAATGACATTGGCATTGTCTTATCTTAGCCTCGTCATCTCAGTGTCTCCTGTCTGTCTGTTTCTGTCGATCTTTTTCTATCAGTGCTGTCTTCTCTCTTTAGCTGTAATAAAAAAGCAGAAGTGAGAGGAGATTTAGCGCTTCTGCTGAAGACAGCAGTTCTCAGAAGGAACAAGTAACATTTAAATCATTATTATTCATGGTAAGTTAGTAAATACTACTACATATAATACTGACCTATAGCATTTGTGTGACTCTTGTAAATTTAGTGTTATTGAGTGAATCCTGAGATAAACAATGGAAAGGAAATGCAAACATTTGAGTGTTAAGGAGTAAAACTACTTCAGATCTTTTTCTTTTCCTGCAGAAGTGAATCATTGAAGGACAATGGTGGCTGTTAAAGAGCTGCTTGTGAAATCACTGAAGGAACTGGGAGAAGATGATCTGAAGGAGTTTAGGTGGTTCTTAAAGAATCATAAGCATATTCCAAAACGTGAACTGGAGAATGCAGATGTTTTCGACACAGTGGACAAGATGGTGGAGCGTTTTGGACCAGAAGAAGCTGTGACGATCACGGTGGACATGCTGAGGAAAATGAACAAGAACCTTCTGGCTGAAGAGTTAGAGAACGAAAACAGGGAAGGTAACATGTTAAACAGAGTGACTGTTTACAAGTAACTTAAACTCTGCTCTTGCTCTGCTGATGTGTTTGTGTGGGGTTGTAGTTGTACGTAAAGGAAGAAGCAGTTATAAATGCTTATTTTATTGGTTACAACACAAAGCAGTTAATGTAAAAATAAAATAAGGCAAAAAAGCTAAATAATCAAGCTAATATTCTACATCAAGATCATCTAAGTTCCATGCAAATGGCATTCAAGCATCTTTACTTCATATGGCTTTTATTTTCTTGTTTCTTTTTTTTTTTTTTTTGTGGTAGAACCTTTCACAAATGTTTCACAGATAGAAGTGCATTTTACTTTGTTGTCAAGTTAAATGTTATTAATTAACAAAAGTAAAGAGTCTAGAGTCCAACAAAAGCACTAAACTAAACTAAATTGTTAGCTGTGAAGCAGTTAATCATGATTTCACACCCCGTTTTTATAGCATCAAATAACTAACTAAAACCAAATTTATTTGAAAAATGTATGGAGATGGGTTTGTAAATTACTAACCTCCAACATGCTAGTCGTTCATTAGAATACTCCAAATTCATTAGCATTAGAACAAGGTTAAGAACAAATTAATTATTTTTATGTGATAATTTGGATGCAGTAGACATGCAATTTTCAGTTTATCACATGTGTGGTATTTGTAAAGAGACTCAAAGACCAGATTATAATTTACATATTAAAATAAGAAATCACTTACTCTCTGCTATCTTTTCCCCCCATCTTTCTCAAAGGTAAAACTGCATACAGTAAAACTGTTCTTCATGATTACAGCTTCAGACTGAAAAATGAATTACAACAGGAGTACAACCGGATATTGGTTGGTAATTCACAGAGAGGTCATCGTCAGTACTTCAATGATATTTACAGTGATCTATATGTGGTGGAGAATGAGACTGGAGGAATAGTGAATGAACATGAGGTGAGACAGATCGAATTAATTCCCAGCAGATCTACTGCCAAAGACACAGCGATCCAGTGTAAAGACATGTTCAAAGTCAAGAGTGATATGGGTCTACAAAACAGAAACGTGCTAACGATGGGGATTGCAGGGGTGGGAAAAACGGTCTCTGTTAATAAATTCATTCTTGACTGGGCTGAAGGAAATGACAATCAGGACATACTCTTCATATTCCCACTCCCATTCTGTAGACTAAATTTGATTAAAAAAAAGTACAGTCTCATGGGACTGATTAACAAATGCTTCTTTAGTAATCCTGAAGAACTGCCCTCTCTTCCTGAAGATGACGGTAAGGTCTTATTCATCTTTGATGGGCTGGATGAATGTCAATTCCCTTTGAACTTTAAACAGGGTGACAGATTTACAAATGTGCATAAAAAAACAACAGTGAGTAAGTTAGTTACAAACCTGATCAAGAAACATCTGGTCTCCTCTGCTCTCATCTGGATCACATCCAGACCAGCAGCAGCCGGTCTGATTCCCCGAGACTACATTGATCAGGTGACAGAGGTGCGAGGATTCAGTGATGAGCAAAAAGAGCAATACTTCATCAAAAACAGCAGTCCAGAGCTTGCTGGAAACATCATCCGTCACATCAGGAAATCCAGGAGTCTGTACATCATGTGCCACATCCCCCTCTTCTGCTGGATCTCTCTCACTGTTCTTCAGCCTCTGCTGGCTCGAGAGAGCAGTGACAAAACTCCTACAACTCTCACAGAGATGTACACAAACTTCTTGCTTTGCCAGAATCAACAGATGAAAAAGAAATCCCTTGAACTTAAACCCAAAGCCAAGTCTTATGATCAGATTATTCTGAAGCTTGGGAAATTGGCCTTTCAAGAGCTACAGAAAGGTAATCTGATTTTCTACAAAGAAGATCTTGAGGAATGTGGACTAGATGTGAGTGAAGGGTCAGTGTTATCTGGGTTATGCACTCAGATCTTTCAGACGGAAAATGCTGTTTCAGCCAGAAACATTTACAGCTTTGTACATCTCAGTGTCCAGGAGTTTCTTGCTGCTCTCTATGTGTTTTTCAAATACAAATGCTACGGAAGAAATGCCTTTCTTCGATCTGAGAGAAGAAAACCATCATTGAAACCCTCCAAAACGTCATTATTTGAGCTTCATAAGTTTGCAATCAACAAGGCTTTAGAGAGCAAGAATGGACACCTGGATCTTTTCCTCCGGTTTCTGCTGGGTCTGTCAGTGGAGTCTAATCAGAATGATCTGAAGGAACTGCTGCCAAGACTGGAAATGAAACCCAAGAATGTGAAAGACACTGCTGACTATATCAAACAGACAATAGAGACAGAGAAATCAGAGGAGAGGATCATTAATCTATTCCACTGTCTAGTTGAAATGAAAGATGACATTATGGAGGGCATCCAGCGGTATCTGAGATCAAGAAATCTTTCAGCACAGCATCTCTCCTCTGCTCAATGGTCAGCTCTGATGTTTGTGAGCCTGATGTCAGACGAGGAGTTTGAACTGCAGGAATACAGCAGATCTGAACAGGCGCAGGGGTTGCCAGTGACTCACAACACCAGAAGATCACTGTAAGATTTACCTTTTCAATCATTTTTATGCTTGATTGATTTATATTTCTCAGTGGGCCTTAATTTTACAAGGGTGACGTGTGGCATAGTCAAAAATATTAAGATTGTAAAATATGTTTACAATTTAAAATCACATTTTTCTGCTTGAATCTATTTTCAAATGCTCTTTTTCTGTGATGCAAAACTAATTTTCAAAAATACTGGTCAAGCAGTTCTGACAACATTCCAGGATGAGAAGTTGTACTTACCGATAAATTACCTACTCTAGGTCCTCAAGATTAACATGAGATTGTCAGAAACTGTTTTAAGTGTTTGAAGAGCTTAGTTCCCTCAGTTCGTTGTCTTGTGTTAACCTGGTGTAGTTCCAGTTCTGTTTAATAAATATTGGGGTTATTGGTTACTCTGCATCACTCTTCTCTTTAGGTTGGATCCCACTACACAGCCAACCCTGACAGGGCTGTGACAGTCTAGCACAGTACTCATAGCAAGGATTTTTATTTCCTTACCCAGCTCCCTCCTCTTTCTGAGCAGCTCTTGCTAACTGCCTGATAGAGTGTCATGTGTGGGACGTACAGAATAAACTGTCTAGAATTAACATCTTTAGGGGAAACACATACTAGATCATCTCGTGTTCTAGACATTTTCAATTTTAGCTTAGTTAATTAGTTTATGTGCATCTGCATTTTTTCCTCTCTATGACATAATCATAAGCAGACCTTTTTTGTGTTATTAAAATTATAGTTAGGTTTTATACTTTACTACATTTTGACAGTACAGGCTAATACATCATACTACGTGTGAAGACTGTCCTGACAATCAGCATGAGAGATGAAGTTCAAATGTGTGTTTGTGTGTTTATAGTGTGCATCACGGAGTAGAGATCAGAATAACAGCAGAACTACAAAAGTGTAAGTCTACAAAAACACACACATGCTGTGTTTTCATGATTTATCAGGACTTGTCCCCACAAAGTCAAAAATATCACATTTTTACTAGACATTTGGTCTAGCAAAAATAGAGGGCCCCCCCCCAAAAACACACACACACACTCAACTTGTTGTTCTGTGTTCAGATGCCTTTGATCTCACACTGGATCCAAACACAGCAAACAATCGTCTCATTCTGTCTGATGAGAACAGAAAAGTGACACATGTGACAGATTATCAGCCGTATCCTGATCATCCAGAGAGATTCATTCACCATGAGCAGGTTCTGTGTGTTGAGAGTCTGACTGGACGCTGTTACTGGGAGGTTGAGTGGAGTGGTTGGGCTCATATAGCAGTTGCATATAAAGGAATCAGCAAAGAAGGGAATGACTGTCAGTTTGGATACAATGACAAATCTTGGAGTCTGTACTGCACTGATAATACATTTGCTGTCTGGCACAATAATGTCAGCACTAACTTACCAGCTCCTTCACCCCGGTCTGATAGAGTAGGAGTGTATGTGGACGTGTCGGCCGGCACTCTGTCCTTCTACAGTGTCTCTGACACACACACACTCACACACTTACACACATTCAACACCACATTCACTGAACCCCTCTATGCTGGATTTAGGGTTTATTATGCTTCTTCAGTGTCTCGAGTGTGAGAGGGAAACACGCAACTAAAACAGAGAGATAAACTATATATATTTAGTTCAAATATACAGTAGTTAGTCACCTAAAATGCCTCTTATCGCTGCATGTACTGCCACCTCAAGGCCACCTCATTAAATACAACATGTACACTCATTCGTGAAGTCACCACCAGGTGCCGCAAAGAGACAGAATCCAACATTGCTCAGTAAAGCTGGAATTGTGTCATTTTAACTTGTAAATGAAGATAAAATAATGAAATAAATTTCTGGTAATAATAATAATAACAATAACGTAATTATAAAATTTTTATTTCATGTAATTATTCATCATAAATGCTTAATGATCCAACTATTTGACTACTGTTGTAGTGAAATATTACACTGATGGCAGTGCTTGAAGTGTGATTACTATCACATTTTCCATCTTAAAAATGCCTCTAAATTACAACATATACTCTCAATGTCAAATGCAGAAACTTTAATTCATGCTTTTATGTCCTCGAGATTAGATTATTGTAATGCTTTATTGGGTGGTTGTTCTGCACGTTTAATAAACAAACTCCTGATGGTTCAAAATGCAGCAGCTAGAGTTCTTACTAGAACCATGAAGTATGACCACATTAGCCCGGTTCTGTCAACACTGCACTGGCTCCCTGTTAAACATCGTATAGATTTTAAGATCTTGCTAATTACTTATAAAGCCCTGAATGGTTTAGCTCAGGGGTGTCAAACTCAGTTCCTGGAGGGCCGCAGCCCAACAGAGTTTAGTTCCAACCCTGCTCCAACACACAAACTATGGGCGTTTCTCAAATGGAAGGCTGCATCCTCTGGAGGTCGTATTTGTAGGCTGCATACGTCATAAAGATCTTATTTTAGAATATTAACAGTTAAAAATTTGACCATTATTCTTAGTTAAGTGTAAATTGTTGTAATATGTTTATGACTTGCGAAAGTAATGCTCAGTTAACTGAAATAAACCAGACTTGATGACGTATGCAGCCTGCAAATGCAACCTCTGGAGGATCCAGCCTTCCGTTTGAGAAACGGCCCATGTAGTTTTCAAATAAGCCTGAAGGATGTGATTAGCTGGATCAGGTGTGTTTAATTAGGGTTGGAGCTAAACTCTGCAGGGCTGTGGCCCTCCAAGAATTGAGACACCCCTGGTTTAGCTCCTCAATACCTGAGCGAGCTCTTATCACATTATTGTCCTTCACGTCCGCTACGATCTCAAAACTCTGGCCATTTGAAAATACCTAGAATATCAAAATCAACTGCGGGTGGCAGATCCTTCTCCTAAACTCTGCAACAGTCTCCTATACACATAACACACTATCACATTTCTTTCATTCAAATCCATTAAAGGGTTGTTAGGCTCCATTAATTAGGTCAACCGCAACCGGGAACACTTCCCAAAACACCATCATTGCATCTTAAGAAGAATGGCATCTACGCTAATATTAGTCTGTTTCATTCTTATTCCGAGGTCACCGTAGCCGCCCAATCCAGTCTGTATCCAGATCAGATATATGGTGGATCAGCACCTAGAGAAGACCTGTACTGCCCTGAATGTCAGCAGAGACCAGGACAACTAGATGAGCCCCAGAGACTGATCCCCAGTGAAGACCATGTGATGTATCCAATCTTCAAGCAGAAGGAACTGGGTGGATGTTCTGAGCAATGCTAATCCACAATCTGACTTGTGCTGCAGACTAGAATTAAACCTCGCCATGCTGGTTCATCTGGCCAGAGGAGAACTGGCCCCCCATCTGAGTCTGGTTTCTCCCAAGGTTTTTTCTCCATTTCTGTCAACGATGGAGTTTTGGTTCCTTGCCACTGTTGCCTTTGGCTTGCTTAGTTGGGGACACTTGATATTTGACAAAATTATCGACTTGATTGCACAGAGACTATTGGATGAGAACTGAACTGTATGATGACATCACTGTTTTCTCCAGAGCCACTTTACAGATTAATTGAACTCATTCCATAATTGATGGACTTTACACAGTTATTAAACTAAACTGAATCAACACTGAACTGACTTTAACTGAAAAAAATAACTTTTTACTATTGTCCTCTTTTTAGAGCTGCTTTACAGCAGGATTTAATTTTGTTTGCATCATTAAAACATTTTTCTGTTTAAAACTGTAAAGCTGCTTTGACACAATATGTACTGTATAAAATGCTATAGAAATAAAGGAGACTTGACTTGAACATTGGAGTATATTTTACAAGAAAATCCTATTTCAGTCTTTCTACTTCAAACATTGGAAATTATTTTAAAGTAACGTAAAAGCAAAACAAATGCTCCTAGTGTAAGGATCCACCCAAAAAGCAGAATCCAGCGGCCTGGTTGAAGGTTTGATGCATGTTCGGCCTTTTACTTGTGCTTCTGAATTAATCAGGATTTAGTTTCAATTTTAGTCTAGCTCCGTCTTTAATCTGACTCCAATTTCAAGTGAACATTAAATTTAGGCAATGTTTTTAATTAAAAACTGATCACAAATGTTGATTGTGTATTAATTTAGATATTTGATAATTCCGGGCTCACTATACTTTCAATTATCCGTTCACTGGGGACCTAATGTCTCTTTTAAGTCTCGCGTTGGCCTTACATGGATCTTACGCTCACAAACTCGCCAGTCTGATGTTAGTCAGAGGGTGTAGGTAGACTAATACCTAATTGTCTGCCGCCTACTGCTTGCTTATGACAAAAAGTGTAGTTCACTTAGTCGTTTCCCGTACAACTTGCTAGCACCAGTGATAGACAGAAATCTGAGGTCTCCGATGAAGTGCCTACTGCTCCTATCATTCATGAGCCTTCAGTTTGACGTATCCTGGCTGTAGATCTGCAGTAACAAAAGCCTCCTCACAGTCTACTAGTCGTAATGATTTCAGGAGAGTTTAGAATAAATCAAATATAACATTTTACTATCACTCAGGTAAATATGTATTATGACAATTAGGGACGGACTGGGAGTAAAAAACGGCCCTGGATTTTCTCCCAAATAGGCCCACCACAACTACAAACAGCTGCTATCTCACAATATTATAGCAATCCTGTCGCACTTATGGCAAATGACATCATAAAACCCACGGTGACCCTGCTGACAAAAACAATAGAAACCATCACAGAAATTCTAATGACTTCCACTACAAATACTATTACAAACATTACAAATAATCAACTTTTAACAATTAAAACCATTAAGTAATGGTTCCTGTAATGTGTTTTGGGACATATTACATTAGGATTTATTTTTTATTTATTTATTTATTTTTAAAGCCACCAATAGAAGGCGACCAATTACCAGCATAGATCAACAGGCACCATTACAGTTTCCATTTAAACCAGTAACAGTTTCACTATAACCAGTAAACCCATTACAAATTATACGATGGTTTCTATTTTTTTTTATTTATTTTTTTTTCAGCAGGGGATTGAAATAAATGTAGGCTCTTAGGCTATCGTATGAACTAAAATTCTTGAAATCTACATAAAAAAAAGCATAACGCAAAATGTATAATATGACAATGATAAACATAAACCTAGAATTGCTGCTGCCTCTAATCTCTTTGTGAATGTATTGCCAGACTATGCGCAGTTATGAAAAACAATGAACGTTCGGACTAGGGGTGTCCTAAGAGTTTACTATAGTGCTCATAGGCTACATGCTACATGAGAGAGGAGGGCAAAGGTAACCTAACTGTTCGCTTTTTTTTCTTTTAGCTTCTTCTAACCGCCTTTATCTTCATATTTTTTGCTTGCCATCACGAGCCCACTTCGTGTTAGTTTCGGTTACTCATAAACAAAAACATATTGCATTAGCACCCCCTTTTGTCGGCCGTCAATGTCACTTAATTTGACACTTTTTCTTTGATGATGAACCAGCCAGGCCGACGGCCGTTAAATGGACGGCCATTCTGGACTTCTCCAGAACGTCCAGATGGCCAGTCCGCCCCCGATGCCAATTACATAACAAAACAATTAGAAGCCAATTCAGAGTTAAGTTCAATTCCAATTCAAATAAATACATAACATCGATTGCTCAAAGATTGAATCTAAGAGATGCATACCTGACAGCAAAGAGCAGTATGTGAGTTCTAGTGCAAAGCTCCAGAATCTCCACATGAGAATCCTGCTGTAGTGCTTTGTCACTTCCCTTATATACCCAGATAACAAAGTTTCAAATCAGTTGTAAAAACATGAGACCTTTTGGTTATTTAGGTTCTCGTGACCCAGGGTCGCACCTAGCTGGAGATAGACAAACATTCCCACAGACCCTGAGGGGGACACACCCCCTCCTCAGCAGAACAGAATTCTACAAAAGTTTTCAGTCTTTCTTATAATATAAGTGACTACTGTAAAATTTCACCAATTCACCAATCGCACAGAGACCTTTAGAACGATACCAAACATGAAGGGGAAAAACAACAGATTCACAAGATATAGCACATGTGGTAAATGGATATTCTTGCTTTTGAGGGAGAAGAGTGAGAGGGGAGAGTCAGAGGCAGAGAGGGGGACATAAATTAACAAGGAGATCTCTTAGTTTTATTGTTTTGTTGCATGGCATCTGTTTTGTGTGAGTTCCTGATGTTTTTGATTTATGAAGAAATAATTTCATGGGGAAATAATTTCACTCCTTTCACTAGCACAAACTATGCTGCAAATACAGACTTGACCAACCAACATTAGAAAAAAATATTCCAGGATCAATAAACATCAGTTATACTGCAGTGACAAGATAACATGTATAAGTTGTTGTTCATTTGACATATTTGACCACTGTAGCTGGGTGTATTACTAGCGATGTGCATGTGAACCTGAAACACCAAAGATTGATCATGAAAACAATGACCTGTCATGAAATTCTATAACACCTCTACAAAGTTGTTCAAGTAGAGGCATCTTTAAATTTTAAAGCAATGACCTTTTTTTGCAGCTTTCATCTAATAGAAAAGCAACAGAGAACACATTAACTCTAAGGACAGCGTAAGTCAGATGGGATGCAAATGAAAGGAATGGACCCTTGTATTTTGAAAAAGATTTTCAAAACACAAATCGACACAGCAAATTCAGAATGTGTGTGTGTGTGTGTGTGTGTGTGTGTGTGTGTGTTATTTTGATTATTACAGTAATCTGCAGACAGTGCAGAAAGACAGGCTTTCTCAATTGTTTTTCACTGAGTTGGTCAGTACTCAAATTAGTAAACAAACTGACTAAAATGTGCATCCTTAGTTGTCATACCTGCTGTTTAATTCCAGATTTAACTGACCATCATCTAGCATCATCCATCCCTCCAATTTTCAAACCAGAGTGTCTCTCCTCTGGTTCTGTCTGTCTGTCTTTACCTGTATCTTGTTGCTGTCTGTCTCGTTTTAATGGGGTCATAAACTCTCTCTCTCTCTCTCTCTCTCTCGGCTTGCTCCCTTTATCAGGGGTCGCCACCGCAGAGTGATCTGCACAGCCGATTTGGCACATGTTTTACGTCGGATGCCCTTCCTGCCGCAACCCAGCCCTGAGAGTGTGAGAGTGCACTAATGGGCTCATGAACTGAGACATCAAAATTCCCTTGATCTTTTGACATATAAGAGGTCATTGTACTATAAAAACATCCTGTCATTTTCAGAATTCAAAACTTTGTCATTAGTCTAAAAACAGCTTATATTGAAGGCAGTCTGCCAAAACCACAGCTTATGGAATGTTCTACTCTGTGATGTAATAGTGTCACAGAAATCAAATGATAAAGATGCTCTGAAGACAACAAGACACTGTTCAGTGCCAAGCTGTTGAAAAACAGTGTTTGCGTTGCCTTCCTTCCTTTTTTTCTGAAATGTTTCTGCTTTTACTGCTTTACATTCTGACAAAAATCATTCCCACTGTATGAAAATGCAGAAGTGGGCCGGTTTTCAGAGCTTCTGCTCAAAGAGGCAATAGTTCAGAGGAGGAACAAGAAACATCATTATTCACAGTAAGTTAATAAATACTGCTTCATGAAATACATATCGCTATAGATTTAAAAATATCATGCATTAGTTTACATTGATTAGACCCTCAGTGTCAAAACTGAGACTATAATCAAAATTTTGTGAATTTTTGTTTCATTTCATTAACCATAACATTTGAGCACTTAGTTCCACATTAAGAGTGAAACTATTTGAAGTTTTTTTTTTCCTTTTTCTTTTTTTCTGCAGCAGTGGTTTATTGAAAGATGATGGCGTCTGTTAAGGAGCTGCTTGTGAACTCACTGAGGGAACTAGTACAAAATGATCTGAAGGAGTTTCAGTGGTACTTGAAGCATCATGAGTGTGTTTCAGCTTCTGAGATGGAGAATGCAGATGTCTTAGACACAGTGGATAAGATGGTGGCACATTTTAGACCAGAAGAAGCTGTGAAGATCACAGTGAACATCCTAGAGAAGATGAACCAAAACCTCCTGGCTGAACAGTTAGAGAATGAACATAAAGAAGGTAACATTAAAATTCAATTGAAATGCTTTCTCTTTTATTTAACAGAGTGACTGTTTAGAAGTGTGATGGTCTTTAATGTAAATAAGGAAGTAATTGTTGGCTTTCAGCTTAAACTTTCCTTTTAGCTCCGACAATGTGCTTGTGTGATTTATGTCAATGCATTTTCTCTCTTTAACAGTTCAGGCTAAGAGAAATATCAAAACTTCTGCCACTTCAAAACAGATCTGGGGTAAATAATGATCACCATCGTAAAATTCATATTGACCAATTAATTGTGTTCACTCATAGTCATATCGAATTCTCAGTGAAGTAGAGTAATTACATGACCAAGGCCTTATTAATGACTACTTATATCATAATCCATTCCCTTGTCTTATGTAGGGCCACAGGGATGTTGGAGCTGGAGTTCTGGATTTTAATGACTTCAGTGTTACTACATCCTTCTAAAGGAATTACTAGTTATTTGGATCAGTATTCTAAAGTGAACACCATTGTAACCCATTAGTACTGATTTAAGTGCTACTGACTCTAGCAAAATGAATTACTAACCAGGACCTTACAAAAACCTCAAAAGTTTTATCACAATCTTCACTTTAAAATACTGACCCAAAAAATTTATAATTCCTTCAGAAGGATGTAGTAACACCTGAATAATTACTACCCAATACTTTATTAAACCCTCAAAAGCTTATAATGAGTAAGTCATAACTAGAGAATTATTATGTTATTCACTTTAGAATACTGATCCAAATAATTAGTAATTCCTTGTGAGGAATTTGGTAATACTTGAGTCATTACAAGTGGGTTACCATGCCCTTCACTTCAGAATTAATTATACATTATTAATTATTCACATTAATTATGAACCTGTAAACAGTAGTTCTTAGGGAGGTATGAAAAAATAGTAGTTACTGATTAGCTAATAGTGAACTACCACATTCGAATAAGCACTATTACTTACTAATTCATTAATCGGAGTTTCTTGTTAGATACTAGTAGTTACTAGAGTGCTGATATTGCATTACTCATGTGTTCTTGCGTAGTTATTCATTAATGATGGAACGGTATTCTAAAGTGTTACCCAGAAAGGTGATTTGCAAACAGTGGCGCGCAAATCAGTTTATACTCTGTGTGCGTTCACCAGCACTCAAAGTGTGATAAGATTTGGGCGAGCCGTTCCTATTGCGAAGCTGGAAGAAAAATAATGCCATATGTCTTTGAAACAAACAAACAAACAAACAAACAAAAGCTTGTTGAATAGAACTAACTGAAAAAAAATAATGCATTGAATTAATAGTGCTTGCATTTTAATGCCTTGTATTCCCAGGGCTTGCATTTTTAGGCCCTGAAATTTAACATAGTTTTTTATTTAAGCTGTGAATATTTCAATTCAAAATATTTCACACACATTTTCATAATAAAAAATTCAATAATTCACATTCACCTTCCAGAATTCACTTCCAAAATATTCAATCTGTTTAAAAATACGATATATAATATTTGACAGGTACATTTCGGTCCATTTTATTTCACTTTCCAAATTCGCTTCCACAAATTCAGTGGTTAAAATTCGGCAGAAAATTCTGCATTGCACATCCGGGAGCTGCAGGGATAGCAGTAGAGCACCGATGCACAATCTCCATCTGATGTCAGCCGCTCACCAGCAGGTGGCGCAAGCGGCTGCAAGTGGATTAAATCATTCATTCACAAAAACTGATCTGCAGAAATTGAGCAAGCGCTAAGTAGAAGTTTTGATTATCGGGGCCAGTATAAAGATGAGAAAAAGCTGATTGTGTGTAAGTTTAATTCAGCATCTGCGCTGTTTCCCGTAGCCTACATGTAAGCAGCTTTCTCTACCACAAAGGACATTATAATGCTATTTTACTCAGCGCTGAAGTACAGAACTAACATTATATCCAGTGGCGGACTGGCCATCTGGAGCACCGGGAGTTTTCCCGGAGGGCCGCTGTTCAATGTGGGTCGGCCCTTTGTGTGTATATATATATATATATATATATATATATATATAAATGAATTGTAGTAAATGTACGTATATCGAATGGGCCGCGGCTTCATTCAAAAATTCTAATTAATGTAGCGCGCTCCGGCTCAGTGCAGCGGCTCAAAAGCGCTCGTCAATGTCAAAATGTTAGAAATAGCCAATCAAAGTGTAGAAGGCTGGATTTACTTCACAGACGCTGAACTGAGCGCGACTTGAATGCGAGCTGAGGTAAGATGTAAGCATCTAAACACGACGAGACAATTCATCAATATTTGCCAACCGTTTAAGATAAAATAAAAAAATAATAATACAATAAAATAAAATAAAATAATTAAAAAAGTTAAACGACAGATATTAATTTTCAGGAATGCAAACTACTACTGGCCTTTTCGAATTACGCAGATTTTAATGCCATTTACGTTATTCGTCACAATGTGCATAATATAGCAGTGTTCATGAGGTAAGAGATAAGAGTTAATGCATATCTCTATATAGGCTTTCATCCGTGATTTCACGTGTCTAAGAAAATGTTTAAAAATCTATAAAAATCATTCTCAGTCTTACTCTAGAACACTGTAAATCTGAAGATGTTTGCTTTCGACTGCTGTGCATAGGAAAGTGATTTATGTGATAGGCCTAATAAAAATAAGTTGCTTATTAATTCACATGCATTATTTTATATACACACTTGTGGTTATTAAGGCTTTTTTATTTATTTATTTATTTATTTAGATTGCATTTCATTGATCAAAAAAATACAGTAAAAACAATAAAATTATGAAATATTACACTTAAAAGAGTGTTTTTTTTATTTAGGATATTTTAAAATGCAATTTATTTCTGTGATCAAAGCTGAATTTTCAGCATCATTACTCCAGTCTTCAATTTCCCTTCATAAATCATTTAATGCTGCTTAATGTGCTGCTTAATTTTTCATCAGTTATTATTTGTGATCAATTATTAATAATGGTTTTTATTATTGGTATAAGGGTTCTCAGTTAAAGAACAGCATTTATTTGAAATATAAATACATCACAATAAGTTTAAATATCTTTACTGTCACTTAAATCAATTTAATGCAACCTTATTGAAGAAAAAATATAAGTTTATATTTTTTAATGTTACCCAAGATTGAATGGTATCACATCTTCCACAAAAAATATAAAGCAGCACAACAATTTTCAGCATTCATAACAAGCAGAAATGTTTCTTGAGCAGCAAATCAGCATATCAGAATGATTCCTGAAGGATCATGTGACACTGAAGACTGGAGTAATGATGCTGAAAATTCAGCTTTGATCACAGCAATAAATTATATTTTACTATATATTCGCATAGAAGACAGCTATTTTAAATTGTAACATTATATATTGCACAGTACTGTTTACTGTATTTTTCATCATCAAAATAATTTGTATACTCTTTTCCACAATTGGAGCTCTATTCATTAAAATGATAGATGTGAAGCTCCTGCAAAAGGACAAATACTGTATATGACCGATAGAAAGGCACCACAAAAACAGTCCGCATTCTGCACTATTGAAGTCTTCTAGACGATACCAGAGCATTGTGTCATATGGACTAATAATATAGGTATTTATAGTGATATTAAACTGTCCCTCATAAAAATTCTTAAAAATATACTATTTGCCATATACACCAGGAAAGACTAATTATAATGTAAAGAATGCCAGTCATTATTGGTGTGGGGCGATGTGTTGTGGACCGGGTTTGGTGGGCCGCTCTGTGCCAAAAAGTCCAGGGCCACTTTTTGGACCTAATCCGCCCATGATTATATCTGAGGAAGACATATATTGCTTTCGGCTGCTTAGTTTCCTTTACTTTGTATCATGGCTTGTGTGACGCTGTGCTGTAATACTGGGGTTCCCCTCATATTCCCCAACGACCGCCTCAGTGAACTAATACAGTGATATAAGACCACAGATCTCAGAAAACGCTTTATTGATGATTATGCGAACTATAGTGTTTTCAAAAGTACTTCGGTACTGTAATTTTAAAAACATCCATTTCCCGCTAACATTTGAGCGCTGTTCAGCAGATTCTTAAACACAGCTGATTGGCCATAGTGTTCACGTGCTCAACAAATATGACTGTGATTGGCTACAGTGATCATCGCTTCACGCTCTTCCCCGAGGGCTTACACAAAATCACATGGGAGCGTTTGAAAGCCGCATCTATCAGCGGATCCCTAATATATCTGCACGTAGACGGATCCGCGCTGATAGACGCGTCTTTCAAACGCTCCCATGTGCTTTAATCCGTAAAAAGGGTAATCCGTAAACTCAAACAATAATCCAGACAGGGGCAAACGAAATCCAAACGGCGAGGCAAAGGGTTAATCCAAGATACACAGGCGAGAATCAGGTAACAGGCGAACACAAGACTAGACTAGACTAGAAACTATGAATGGGAAAACTAGACTGGCTCCGTAATGTAGCTATCACTAGGAGAGTGATATGCGCTAAACAATCCTCGGCAGTAAGAGAGAGCAAGTCCATGGCTTATGTTGAGAGTGTGATTGGCTGCAGCCGTATGCATAATCAGAGTGAAATGGATTGTGGGAACTGAAGTCCAGTGTAAGTGTAACAGTCTGTGTAGTGTGAGAGTCAGTATGGAGAGTGGGTGACCTCTGGTGGTGAGTGAACGCAAGTTCATAGACCGGATTCCTGACAAATACCACGATTAGTTTGAACAATATGCAACCACTTTATATTGACATAAAAAACGAGTTCAAAACTGTCTAGGTATATTGTTACTGTAAATTGGGTTGACGCGCTATAGCACCCAAGGGACCATCTGACAATTCCACTGACTGGGTTAAAACGTCCAATGTATTTCAATTAAATTTACTTTTAACATTTAAAATAACACACTGTCAAATTGTAAAGCTTGTATTGCTCATAGTGATTTACTACAGGTGAGATTTTGTCAATACCTCCCTTCATATATGTACAGTACACAATTATTTACATATAAAAGATCCCTGGAAAGGATTTTTCATGTTTCAATGGTTGTAGTACGATGCTAGATACAAGACTGAGTTACTACAGGTTAGATTTTGCCAATATCTCCCTTACGGTATGTACAGTACACAAATATATATATTTTTTAAAAACTACACTTATTCACCAAAAGTTTTGTTTTTCATATTCCACAGGTTGTAGTACGTTGCTAGTTACAAGACTGACTTACTTCATGTGAAATTTTGCCAATATCTCCTTCACTGTATTAGTGTTGTCAAAAGACCCGGTACTTCGGTACCAAGTCTGTACTAAAAAAATGAAAACTTCACGGTACCAAGTTTTTTTTTAAGTACCGGTGGTACCGAGTACCCGGTTCTTGACGCGTACGGCCCTATGATTTCCGCGATGCAGAAAACGCGGACGGAATCTCGGAATCCAGTTATAAAAACGGAATTTACCGTTTAGCACGGAATGTCACGGAATTTGTCAAAGTTTGGATGAATTAATCAAAAGTAGGTCATTGCACTTAAATCAAATGGCGACATGGACTGTACCTGTAAATATTAAGCCGCAAAAGTCAATTCAAATATGAATCCCGCATGTTCTGCGAGTCTCTGTGTGACTGAATGAACGGCAGAGACGCGCGGTTTTTTTTTTGTTTTGTTTTTTTACTACATACACTGGAGCGCGCCTGACGCTCGCGGTGATTTCATCATCTGCCGTCTCAATGAGGACATAAATACACAAACAACATCTCCAGAACTGCTCTGAGAGTCCCTTCACGAGCGTTTTGCCGTTTCATTGAGTAAAACCAGCGTCATATCATATAGCTACACACGTATTCACGGCAACCCGTCAAAATAAAAGTTTATCTTAAAGATATTGTGCCAGAAATATATTACTATTATTTAGTAGAATGTATGTGATACTATTACTACTGTTGAAAACAAATGAATAAATATTTATTTTTAAAGAAATCACACAATATTTCTTCCATATTTTAATTTTAATAGTAAATCCCCTTTATTTATCAAATAATAATAATAATAATAATAATAATAAAATGTTTAAATTTAATTAATTAAAAGACAAATTAAATTTGGGTGAAACTTGTTTACTGTTTTTCATACTTTTATTACTTGCGGAAAAACTTGAAACACAATTTAAATAAGTATAAAGAATGGCATTGATTTTTGTACATTTTTATTTTTGCTTGACTTTATTATTAAAAATAGTGTGTTTTTTAATTAGCATGTGGTACCGAAATTGGTACAGAGAACTGTGGATTTTCACTGGTATCGGTACAGAATACTGAAATTTTGGTACCATGACAACACTACACTGTATGTACCATTCACAGTTATTTAAATCAAAAACAAAATAATCTGTAAGACCCCAAAAGGGATTTTTCATGTTCCAAATGCTGTAGTATAAAATATTGATGGACTTTATGTACAGTAAGGGAGGTATTAGCAAAATTGCACCTATAGTAAGTCAGTCTAGTCACTAGGAATGTACTACAACCTTTGGAACATAAAAAACTAAATCTTTATGTGAATTACAGTAATTTCTTAAGAATAATTACATACTGTATATACAGTGAGGAAGATATTGGTAAAATTTCAACAGTAGTAATTCAGTCTGGTCACCAGTAACATACTAGTAACATAGAACATTTGGAATAAGGGGTGACACGGGAGTGGATTTTCAAACCTCTCCCGTCCCACTCCTACAAAAAAAAAAAAAATAAATAAAAAAAAATAAAAAAAAAATCTTGTCCCGTCCCAATCCCACGAAAAAACTGGGGGGAAAATCCCGTCCTGTTCCAATCCCGGAAGAATGACTCCCATTCCCTCCCACTCCTGGGGTGTTTTATTTTTATTATTTTTTTATTATTATTTGTACAGTAAAAATACAGTACAGATCACAGCGTGCCCACCTTAGTTGAATAAAAATCCAAAATGTAGTTTTTTGTTATTATATTGAACTGAAAGCCAGCTTAAACAATGCACAGTGTGGATTGCACACACATTAAATTTCATGTAAATCATCCTTGCCAACACACGCGTTTTCTATTTGAATTTTTTTCATTTGAAAGTTGACATTTCACTCTATAGATATATTTTTCATAGACAGAGTTTCGTAGTTTCTCGCTCAAGTTCACAGAGACCGACGGCAGAAAGCGCGTCCTGTTTGCTTTAATTACTTTACAGAAGCGCAACGTTTCGTTGTTATTCTGCAGTGGCGGTTTTTGGCATGGGCGAACCGGGCAGCCGCCCGGGGTGCCATTTTTTCATGACACGTGGGGGGCGGCACAAGCACTTGGAAAAAAAAAAATAAATCATCTGCGCCGCTAAGCGGTTTTCTATTATCTATCATATAACTCTGTGGGGAATTGGCAAATTGGCGCCCCTGCTTGCTGAGAAGGTGCCGTGCACAGAAGCTGTATGAGAAGTGGAAAGGGGAGGGGGGTGCGGCCGCGGGGGACAGTTCACCTCTCCCAAATGGAGCTGACAGGGGGGGGTTGCGCTTCTAAATGAAAGAGCCAATCGCTGATTGGTAAATTCATTGCGTCACTGCAGCGGCCATTAGAAGCTCCGGTTCCCATAGAAACCTGAGGCTAGAGCAGCCGATACGATGCGCAGTCATAAGTGCGTTGGAACAATGCATGCGCATTGGCTGGTCTAGCCTGAAAAATGAGCTTTTTAAACGCTATTTGAGCATAAGAAACAACATTTATGGGGTAGTTCATTTCAGATTTTGTTGCTGATTTGAAACATGTAATTTAATCGCGAGTTCAGCGAGCAGTTTTTGAGATCTCAGGGTTCCCCCATTCATTTAGATAGGACTTGGTCTTGTTTGAGCTGCCTGGAGGCATGGCAAATATGGCGGCTGAGTGAACTGACTTTCCTTAAAAGGGACTTTGGCTAAAGTCAGTCACACCTTGACTTTCTTCCAAATAACGCACATTTCATTCATAATATTAAAACACAGGCCTATAATTTGCACATTGTTGTTTTTTTCTGAATTGTGTGAAATGGTTAATAAAAATAGGTAATACAAAACGATTATGTGGAGTTGTTATAGTGATATTCTTATAGTAAAACATGACTGTTTGGGGAGGGGGGAGGGGGGCGTTCAGAGAGGGTCTCGCCCGGAGAGTAATTCAGTGTAGAACCGCCACTGTTATTCTGAGTGCACACAAATAAACGTAGAGTCTTTTCAGATTCGAAAGATGTATTAGGCTACTTTTATCTGTATGACCAAAAATTACAGAGATTTTAAGAGCAAGTGAGCGCACCGGCGCCTGTCCTGCAGCGAGCGCGCTATTCAGCTCCACACTCCACACAAACACTTCAATAGCGCACATTTCTCTAGGTTAACATCATATTGAGTGGCCATGTAAAGTTGCTACTACATACATCTTTCAGATGAAAAGTCATATTTGAGGTCGATGAATGATAGATGAGCGTTTGGATGTCCTGCCCGAGTATTACCACATAGACCAGCCGTTAACGATCTGTCCGTCACAGACTGCTCATTCACTTAACCAGCCACACCAAAACAAACAGGAGGAGAGCATAAAGAGACAGGGCAACTACAACTGAGTTCAGAATTAAAATATACAGTTTATAGTTTATTTATATAAAAGGTATATTTGTGTATAAAGTTGGGTATCATTACTATTCCCGGTCCCGCCCACTCCCTCTGACATTTTTTCCTGTCCCGACCCAATCACGTGATTCGTAGCGATTTTGTTTCCCGTGACCTGTGGGATTCCCGAAAATATGTCAGCCTCTAATTTGGAACACAAAAACCCCATTTTGGTGAATTACTGTAATTGTTTTCTTAAAAAAAAAATATTTGTGTCGTGTACATACTTAGGGAAAGTATTGTCAAAGGCGAGTTATTGGCAATATATATTTAGTCAATTTGAGTAAATTATTCATTTACTGTAAACATTCATTTGAATAAATTATTGGACTTCATTTTGTACTGTGAGATAAATTTGCAGACGGTCCCTAAAGCAGCCTAGGCGAATGTGCAGCGAATATCAAACCTAAAACTACCGCGCTTGGTTTTCTATTAGAGAAAAAAAAAATGGTTTGGTGAAACTTTGTGGGTTTTGGGCTCATATTCTGGGCTCATCTGCTTAACTGTACATAATATACAGTAATATATGTTATTATTTAGATGCCGAATTTAATAATTTATTATCACTGTCTTGAGACAATAAACCACGTTAAGTGTTTTCTTTATTGGAAATGTTTAACGTGCAGTTTTGCGCGTTCCGTAACTTGTGTTCATATCCTCATCTGCCTGTATATGGTTTGCATCATCAGTAAGATCTGAGTTTGGCCTCTTAATAGCTGTCATTGTGTTAGTGCACTAAGCTGCGTAATGCGTTTTCTTTAACAGATTTCTGAGGGAAACAGCGTGAAACCTTGCGAGTTCGTTCATATTCTACATCTGCTTAACTGTTGATATAGTTCGCATCATCAGTAAAGCGTTTTCTGAGATCTGAGGTTTTATATCACTGTATTAGTTCACTGAGGCGGTCGTTGGGGAATCCTGGAGTGTGGCATATGAGGGGGACCCCAGTATTACAGCACAGGTTCACACAAGCCATGATACAAAGTAAAGGAAACTAAGCAACCAAAAGCAATATATGTCTTCCTCAGATGTAATGTTAGTTCTGTACTTCAGCGTTGAGTAAAATAGCATTATAATGTCCTTTGTGGTAGAGAAAGCTGCTTACATGTAGGCTACGGGAAACAGCGCAGATGCTGAATTAAACTTACACACAATCAGCTTTTTCTCATGTTTATACTGGCCCCGATAATCAAAACTTCTACTTAGCGCTTGCTCAATTTCTGCAGATCAGTTTTTGTGAATGAATGATTTAATCCACTTGCAGCCGCTTGCGCCACCTGCTGGTGAGCGGCTGACATCAGATGGAGATTGTGCATCGGTGCTCTACTGCTATCCCTGCAGCTCCCGGATGTGCAATGCAGAATTTTCTGCCGAATTTTAACCACTGAATTTATTGAAGCGAATTTGGAAAGTGAAATAAAATGGACCGAAATTTGCCTGTCGAATATTATACATCGTATTTTTAAACAGACTGAATATTTTGGAAGTGAATTCTGGAAGGTGAATGTGAATTATTGATTTTTTTATTATGAAAATGTGTGTGAAATATTTTGAATTGAAATATTCACAGCTGAAATAAAAAAACTATGTTAAATTTCAGGGCCTAAAAATGCAAGCCCTGGGAATACAAGGCATTAAAATGCAAGCACTGTTAATTCAATGCATTATCTTTTCAGTTAGTTCTATTCAACAAGCTTTTTTTGTTTCAAAGACATATGGCATTATTTTTATTCCATACTGATGGTAAAATGTGAAATCTATTTGAATTGTATTGAGAAATTGCCACTTTAAAATGCTATGGAGAAAGTCGAACATTATCTAAAAAAAAAAAAAAAAAAAGACAGATGAAAAGAGGAGAAAACATAATTTTGCACCAGTACTAACATATATTAAAATCTTTAAACTACTTATGACCACCTTTACTGGAATTTATTACATATTATAGGCTTATTTATTGTGGTAAATTTTGTCTACTTTGTTGTAGAATTTATTCCTGTTAAGGAAATAGATTTTCCCCTATAGATATTACAACTGTGGCATGTTGTAGCTATTGTTTCTAAATGTGCAGGATGTTGTTTTTCATAACAAGTGCTATATAGATTAATAATAAAAAAAAGTCTAGTAGTGATTAATAGGCTAGTCTTATTAGGCTATAACAAATGCTACAGTTAAGAATATGGTACATTTTTATAAGAGCAAGTACAAGTCAGAATCGAGAGCCATGTGTAAAATGGGTTCTAATGATGAGTGATGGAAAAACCTGGCCTTCACATATTCCAAGAGATGGCATAGATTAAATCATTAAGAGCCTGATGAACTGGAGTAAGAAATAAACAATATCAATATAAGAAAATGTTAAATTGACTTCCCATGGTGTGTTGAATTAGAACATTCTGTCAAACTGTAGCCTATAAGTGCCTAAATAATATAAAATACATTATATATCCTATCTAAACAAGTAATTGTTAACTAGGCTATTACTTTGTTGAAATTATGTTATCAACCAAGTTTGCATGTGTGGATGATAGCACAGAAGACCATTTTACAAATAATAAAAATAAATAAAATAAAAACAAAAAATAAATAAACCTTATGAGGGAGCATGACCCAGGACTCCAGTAAAACAGTTTACCCCCCCATTTGGTATTTCCATGACTTTGCAAGTTATTGTGCCAGGTTAGAATTTACATATAAACTATTTGTTTATTGACAAGCATACTTATTGTCATCTTTTCATCTCTCTCAAAGGCTCAAACACAGAGAATGTTAAAGCTGATTTTCATAATTACAGAGAGATCAGCCTCAGACTGAAAGACAAATTAAAACAGGAGTACAGCCGGATATTGGTTGGTAATTCTCAGATGGGTCATCGGGAATACCTGAATGATATTTACACTGATCTATATGTGGTGGAGAATGAGACTGGAGGAATAGTAAGTGAACATGAGGTGAGACAGATTGAATCAAAGCGCATCCGATTTTCTATCAAGGACACACCGATCCAGTGCAATAACATGTTCAAAGACCATATGGGACGACAAAACAGAAAAGTGCTGATGATGGGGATTGCAGGAGTGGGAAAAACCGTTTCTGTTAATAAATTCATTCTTGACTGGGCTGAAGGAAATGAAAATCAGGACATAATCTTTATATTTCCACTCCCATTCCGTAGACTGAATTTGATTAAAAAAAAGTACAGTCTCATGGGACTGATTAACAAATGCTTCTTTAGTAATCCTGAAGAACTGCCCTCTCTTCCTGAGGATGACTCTAAAGTCTTATTCATCTTTGATGGGCTGGATGAATGTCGCTTCCCTCTGAACTTTAAACAGGGTGACAGATTTACAGATGTGCATAAAAAAACAACAGTGAGTAAGATTGTAACAAACCTGATCAAAAGACATCTTGTTTCCTCTGCTCTCATCTGGATCACATCCAGACCAGCAGCAGGCGGTCTGATTCCCCGAGACTACATTGATCAGGTGACTGAGGTGCGAGGATTCAATGATGAGCAGAAAGAGCAATACTTCATCAAAAACAGCAGTCCAGAGCTTGCTGGAAACATCATCCGTCACATCAGGAAATCCAGGAGTCTGTACATCATGTGCCACATCCCCCTCTTCTGCTGGATCTCTCTCACTGTTCTTCAGCCTCTGCTGGCTCGAGAGAGCAGTGACAAAACTCCTACAACTCTCACAGAGATGTACACAAACTTCTTACTCTCTCAGAAGCAACAGATGGAAACAAAATACTGTGATGACATTAATCCTAAGCCTGAAGTCAAGTGCTTTGATCAGATTATTCTGAAGCTTGGGAAACTTGCCTTTAAACAGCTGCAGAAAGGAAATCTGATTTTCTACAAAGAAGATCTTGAGGAGTGTGGACTAGATGTGAGTGAAGGGTCAGTGTACTCTGGGTTATGCACTCAGATCTTTCAGATGGAAAAGGCTGTGTCAGAGAGAAAAGTTTACAGCTTCATACATCTCACCATCCAGGAGTTCCTCGCTGCTCTCTACGTGTTTTTCAGATACAAATGCAATGGAAGAAACCCATTTCTTCAATCATGGAGGGAAAATTTGATATGGAAACTCTCCAAAACATCATTATTTGACCTTCATAAGTCTGCAGTCAACAAGGCTTTATGTTGCAAGAATGGACACCTGGACCTTCTCCTCCGGTTCCTGCTGGGTTTCTCACTGGAGTCCAATCAGAGTCATTTGAAGGAACTGCTGCCAAGACTAGAAATGAAACCCAAGAGTGTCAAAGACACTGCTGACTATATCAAAATGATAATAGAGATGGAAAAATCAGTAGAGAGGACCATCAACCTCTTCCACTGTCTGAGTGAACTGAAAGATGACTCTGTAGAGGAAATCCAGAAGTATCTGAACTCTGGAAATCTTTCAGCACAGAATCTCTCCTCTGCTCAGTGGTCGGCTCTGGTGTATGTGCTCCTGATGTCAGAAGAGACTCAAGAGAAATTTGAACTGCATAAATACTGCAGATCTGATAAAGCACTGATGAGACTGATGCCAGTGATCAAAAACACCAGAAGAGCACTGTAACTCAAATTTACATTCATTTATATATATATATATATATTATATATATATATATTATTATTTTATATATTATTTTATATATATATAGATATACATAAAATTAATCATTATTTTTCATGAAGTCTTAGTGAAGTCTCATGAAGTCTAAACTAACAGTTAAACTAAAGAAAGCTTTTTCTTATTATTTTTTGTATTCTTGCATTCTCTCTTTAACTTTCTTTTTAATTTAATTCAATCACAGCATACATATGTTGGATTTATTTTTGCGTCTACTACATAGCTTCAGTCAAAGTTTATATATATATATATATATATATATATTCCCCAAATATGTGCTCCATATTATAAAACCTTCCTTAATAAACATATTGTATCACTATTTGTTGTTCTCCACAAAGACTACAGTCCTGTAATCTCACTGATCAGCACTGTGAAATTGTGACATCAGCTCTACAATCCTCAAACTCTGTCCTGAGAGAGCTGGATCTGAGTAACAATGACCTGCAGGATTCAGGAGTGAAGCTGCTCTCTGATGGACTGAAGAGTAAAAACTGTCAGGTGCAGATACTGAGGTATGCAAGAATATATATAATGCACAGTACATACAAGTATAATGTACAGTCAGTCATAGGGCCTATTTACAACTGGTCACTTTATGCGTTTTCTCTGATCGGATATCTATCTGATTTGTTAAAATGTTTCCATTTACACATGGCCACATAAATGTGTCTTCGCAAAATGGATATAAATCCGGTCTTCAGTTCCCGCGCTATATGCAAATTTAATGGAGTTCACGTCAACAAAAGCAACAGATATGTGCTGCGTTTTATGCTATTTTATTCATCAACAGCTAATTTCAGCTAACACCGTGTCTACACCGGATGTAAGCAGCACGGCGCGGTGTGACGCAACAAAATACAATAGAGCCTATTCTGCTGTCTACACTGGATGCGGCGCAGTGCGACAAATTTCCGACAGAAAACTGCTGCTGTGTTCTATTTATGACATATTGACACAAATTTCAAATGATTTTCAGCGGTCACTTTGTCGTGTCCAATGTAGACAGACTTTAGCAGTTGCGGCGCGACAACTGTCGCGTCCGGTGTAGACATGGTGTAAGACTGCTAAGACTGCAAAAGGAGAGAGCGCGGCATCAGCACTGGAAAGATCGGTTAGTCTCACTACTTTTAATGAAGATGATTGTGTGTTGAGTGTCTGCGACTTACTTTCAGTTTCATTTGTGGCAGTTTGCATGTCGGCTTGCTGAAGACATACTAGGCTACTCTACTCTACTGCGTGTTGCATTAGCACTGTCATATCTGACTACAACATGTCATATAGTCTATAAAAAGCTCTCACACTTTTACTATTTTAATATTTTGGGAGGAGTAAAATTTGCATTTACACTTGTCCAGTTTCATCTGGTATGCGACCCAGACCACCTCCTGAAGTGGTTTGAGCAATAGGATTTAAATGTGTGTTGAAAGTGTTTTGGGGGGCATTTACACCTGTTTTTTTTGTTTTTGTTTTTGTTTTTGTTTTTTTTTCATGATCGGATAGCTATCCCATCAGAGAAAACGCATGAAGTGACCAGGTGTTAACAGGCCCATAATGTTCATGTGTATCTGTAGATGATCTCTCTGAATGTTTGTAGGTTGTCTGGCTGTATGGTGACAGAGGAAGGCTGTGGTTATTTGTCTTCAGCTCTGAGTTCAAACCCCTCACACCTGAGAGAGCTGGATCTGAGCTACAATCACCCAGGACAATCAGGAGTCCAGCTGTTCAAACACAAACTGGAGGATCCATGCTACAAACTGCAGATACTCAAGTATGTCAAACACTATTGCCCAAAGAATGCTTTGGCCATCTGCGTTCCATGATGTTACGCGCACTGTCTGCATGATGTGGTTTTCGTTATCAGAGGGGTCCACATGCATCAACATGCAGCCCAAATTTTTGTGTCTGCACAGACAGTGCACAAGGGTTTGTCTGTGGGTTCCATGTTGGCCCTGTCTGAGCAAGCCCTACTATGGCCAAAACCAACATAGGACCCATGGACAAAGCCATGTAGGGCCCATCACTCAAGTCCATATCAAGCTTATATTGGCCCCACCAGGAAATTTTGGCTGGGAAGATTAAATACTACTGCCTGTGATAGCTGTTCTGACAATGAACTTGAGAGATTACGTTCAATTGTGTGTGTTTGTGTGTTTATAGTGTAGATCATGGAGGAGAGATCAGAATGACAGCAGGACCAAAAAGGTGTATGTTTAAATGCACACATCTTCATTCCATGGATTGTTGCTGCTATTGAGTTTTCATTGCTTGTCTGTTCTTGTGTTCAGATGCTTGTGATCTCACATTGGATCCAAACACAGCACACACTCAACTCATCCTGTCTGAGGAGAACAGGAAGATGACACGTGTGCCAGAGCATCAGCTGTATCCTGATCATCCAGACAGATTTGATACGTGGTGTCAGGTTATATGTGGAAAGAGTCTGCCTAGACGCTGTTACTGGGAAGCTGAATGGGATGGAGTTGGGACAGAAATATCAGTGACATATAAAGGAATCAAGAGGAAAGGAGGCAGTGACTGTCGATTTGGATACAACAACAAATCCTGGAGTTTGTTTTGCACTGCTAATGGGTTCACTGTCTGGCACAATAATAACAGAACTGATATATCTGTCCCTTCACACCCCTCTAAGAGAGTAGGAGTCTATGTGGACTGGTCTGTCGGCACTCTGTCCTTCTACAGCGTCTCTGACACACACACACTCACACACTTACACACATTCAACACCACATTCACTGAACCCCTCTATGCTGGATTCAGGGTTTATGATTCCTCAGTATCTCTGTGTGAGATTACACCATATAAGCATATGTACAACTTATGACTCAGTATAACTAAAAGTACTGATGGTAGTAGATGCACCAAATTGAGAAAACAAAAACTTTCACAACCTCAGCCTTGAGTGCGTGTGGATTCTGCATGTTTCCATTGATTTTTAACATGTAATCACTGTAGTTCTTCCCTACTCATATGTGCAGAAGACATAGATGTCCTCCTGGAGATATACATACATACATATATATATATATATATATATATATATATATATATATATACCTTTTATTTCATGGATTATTTTGATTTAAGAGTTTATTTTAATATGGGATGTTTTGTCAGAAGAACTTTGCTCTGTGTTTTCTCCTCAGCCCTTGGAATCTTGTGAATTGTGAATTGACCTATTTTATTGTAAAAAAATATATATGTTATTGTAAAGTAAATATGTTAATGATTATGAATAATTGCTCCTCTAGAACCTGTTTCTATATCAAAACAAATATTTACTTGTTTAAATTTAAATGAACAGCTAAAATTGTAAACTTAAAAACTGATATTTGGGGAGTACACTGGCATTTTTCTGGTCTGATCAAGGTGTAATGTAAAAAAAAACATTTTAAAAATGTATAAGAGAAAAATAACTTGATATAAGCTAAATATTTGTATCTTATCTGCTAGAAAAAATATAACATAATGCAGCTTTTTCTCCATGAAACTTGTTTCCTTATTGTGGTCTAGTTCCATATTTGAAAGTGTACATTTAATTTTTGTTGTATGATTTTTTTCTCCTAACAGATGTTTACTGAAGCATCTAGAATGTCATGGTGAACATTTATTTAAAGACAGAGGAGGAGTCTGCAATCTGACAGATATAAAGAGTGTTTGTGTCAGACTGAATGGCATAAACAGTGAGTTACCGCTTTATTCTTCATTTATTGTACAGAACATTCAGACATTTGTGCAATACTACCTTCTAGAACAAATCACTGAACAACTGGGGAGAGATTTAGAAGATGACAGTAAGTTCTTTGCTTCTTTCAGTCACTTTCATTTCACTTTGATTATCATTACACATGTAGAATATAACTCTTTTTCTCTGTCTTGTGTAGATAATATTGCTTTTGGTGGCACTTCTCCCAGTTGTATTGGGCAGTGACTGTAAATTCATGCAGTTCGACTGTTCTGACATCTACAACTCAGGACAAACAGTCAGTGGGATTTACTCCATCTATCCATCAGGTGACGTTCCTGTCTGGGTTTACTGTGAAATGATCTCAGATGGGAAAGATGAAGACAAAGGAGGATGGACGGCAGTGTGAATTTCTATCGGCCGTGAAATCAGTACAAGAGAGGATTACTGAATACTGGCTGGGTAAGATCTCACAGCGTGTGTCCGTTTGTGTGGATGTTCATGTCCAGTGTTTGGTTGAACGTGTTCTTCATGTGTGTGTTTGATCAGGGCTGGAGAACATGTACCAGCTGACACGCAACAGGAAGTACATGCTGAGAGTGGATCTGGAGGACTTTGAAGGAAGAAAAGGTTTCGCTCTGTACTCATTCTTCTCTGTGGATTGTGAATGTGCTGGATATAAACTACATGTTTCAGGATTCACTTATGGAGGAGCAGGATTTCCTTCTTTCTTCGAGTCATCTTTTAAGTCTTTTGTTGTACAATGCAGGTTTTTCTTAGTTGCTCTGATCAAACATTTTATTATATTGTGCTTTTTCTTCAACACTCTCAAATATTTTCTGGTACAATAGCTGTGTCTCTAAGAACTTTCTTATAAAACTTCTTGTAGCCTTACTTTCTAATGTAATAAAACTATTTCTTCTTTATAGATTTGGTGAGAGCTCTGTTGACTTTGCCATATTTGCTACTCAACTTTAGCAAATGCATGGGCTAATTTTATGTGTATGTTGCAACTCAAGCTGATTCTGTTTTCTACTAGAGTTTCTTAAATGTCTTTTAAGACAATTTTGTTTCCTACCGTGCAAATAAGTGACTTAAAAACGATGTTAAATACGGGTTGAATAATTATGACATAGCTGTGTTATTAAAAAATCCTATAAGTCAAAAATATTACATTATATTGACATTATCACTTTTAATATGCCAGTAAACTGTCATAGATGCTATATATATATATATATATATATATATATATATATATATATATATTTTTTTTTTTTTTTTTTTTTTTTTAATATAAAATTCTGGATCTTCAGAAAAGCTTGCATTTGTAAAGTACAACAGTCTCTGGGGGGTTGAATAATTTTGATTGCAACTATCCGATTAAACAGAAACAGGACTCTTTTGGATATCATGTTAATCATTATAATGATACTCTTTCTCTCCACAGGTGACTCTTTGACCTTCCACAACAATCAGAAGTTCACAACGTTTGACAAGGATCAAGATGTCCATGTAGATAACTGTGCTAGAATGCGTCTTGGGGCATTTTGATATGCAAAGTGTCTCAGTACAAACCCCAGCGGTGTGTACTTATGGGGAAATGATGATACTATTTACACCATTGGTGTTGTCTGGTCATCCTGGAAGGACAATTTCTCTTACAGTATGAAGTCTATTAGCATGAAGATCAGACCTGTATCTAGAAACATTAGTGATTCCAGGAGCAATTGGTCTGATAATGGCAACTGTATTTTTTGCATAGTTAATTTATGCTTTATTTCAGATGTGCAAAAGAATAAATCATGTAGGTCAGAATGATTTTAATAAACTCTAGCATTGAAATCATGTATGTATGTATGCAGATGTGTTAGTCTTTAAAGTTAAGCCTCTGAAAGAAAATAAGTGAATCGGCCACTAGATAATGATTATATCACTATCAATAATCAATCAAAAACACGTAATCACGAATTTTCTTGGCTTTTCTTGCTAAAACAAATATGGTTTACAAACACAATTACAGCAGCCAGAAAAAAAGCTCAGATTAAAAATCAAGAGTCAAGAGCCCAACTAAAGCAAACCCTGATCGCCACAATGGTGAGGTCAAACGAAACGTTTTCAATAAAACAAATAAACTTCTGTTAATTCTCAAATTACTTTTATAGACATGTGACAGAAATAAAGTCAAATTGTAATGTGTGAAGCTGGTAATGCTGTTTGTGGAGTTGTTTAATCAGATCTTGAGAGATTTAATGATGTCTTGTATTTCAGTTGAGTTCATCTAAGGCTGTGGCTGAAGTCAGATGTAGTTCTTGTTTCTCTTTCATTCAGTGATTCTGCTTGTTAACAGCAGGTGTT
Source organism: Spinibarbus caldwelli (assembly GCA_039654775.1). Lineage (NCBI taxonomy): Eukaryota > Metazoa > Chordata > Actinopteri > Cypriniformes > Cyprinidae > Spinibarbus > Spinibarbus caldwelli. Next base: position 41,456,441 of record CM077224.1, on the reverse strand, counting down.
ATCTATAAGGAGAGTAAATATTTAACTGAACTGTATTATTTTGCACAAGAGAGATCTGTTCGTTTAATTTAGTTTTGTGGATGACAGTACTTTTGCCAATAGAAAGAGCTCATTAAGAGCTTTCATTTGATATTTATATCTCCATTTCACCAAAAATGTCACTTACGCCCTTTTGGTTCTCACCCCTCGATATATTCAAATAGAAAACAGTTATTTTAAATAGTAAAAATATTTCAAAATTTTACTGTTTTGCTGTACTTTGGATCAAATAAATGCAGGCTTGGTGAACAGAAGAGACTTCTTTAAAAAACATTAACAATCTTACTGTTCAAAAACATTTGACTGGTAGTGTATAGGCAACTTTAATTGTTGTCTTATTTCTAGTTTTTAATTGGCTTAGAAATCAGATACATTGCTGGATAATAACCAATAATAATGATTTGTCTATATACTACAAACACTTTTTTATCATATAATAAGGCAGAATAGCTTATACACTGTAATAATGTTCATATACTTTATTTATTACCTGGGGATGACTTGAAAAACACAAATAAACCATATATTGTCGTAATCGCATGTTCACTGTCTTCATGTTTCCAAACATTTCTGTTTTTCTGTGAAAAAAACTGTTTTCTTACAGCGATAGCTGGAGCTTTTGTCTGTATTAGGGATTTCCTTTTCTGCGTGAGAGCGTCCTCCGGCTTCGAGTATGAATGAAACCTACACTCAGTGCCGGCCCGCAGGGATCTGGGGCCCCAGGCAGATAATTAAAATGGGCCCCACTAGTGTAAAAACTGTCATAGCAATATGAGGAGCTAAGAGAAAGCACATAAAATGACAGTTTAAATATTTAAGGGTAAATGTGCATTGAGTGTAACACATAACAACATACACATGTAAAGAAAAAAAAAGGAGTGCAAGTGAGCTATTCTGAGAGGCAATATTCAGTGAATTCCAAAATCTGGACACAAAATCTGAACCGTAACAAGAAATCTTTTCATTACTAAATAAAACCATTAAACTAAATAATAATTATTGATAAGGATTATTATCAGTATATTTCACAGAAAACTGCACCATTAGACTATACCTGTTAACATGCAGGCCTATATAAATGTCTGAAAATCTTTGACACTAATTTCTTAATTTTTGTCAGGAAATCTTATGCATCCACTGAAAGAGAGAGAGAGAGAGAGAGAGAAAAAAACATCCTCTACACTGGAGCAAAACTTAGAAATAGGCCTATTATTTTTCTTATTTTTACCCAAAATTAGGTGTTGTGAGCAGGCCCGGATTAACACAGTGTAGGTTAGGGTTAGTTATTCCACCAAAGATGATTGTAACTTTTGGAGATCTCAGTGGGGGTTAGAGTTATGGATGACTCTTGGAACAAGTAATTCAGCTGGTGTTTGCATCTATAAAAATCAGTTTAATGGGAAGATTGTATGCTCTGATTGTGACCCAAATGGCTGCTATATTTGCCTTGTAATAGAAATTTCAAATTTAATGTGAATTATTGTTAATATTTATGGTTTTAATCAACAAAAAAAAAAAATGAAAAACATATTTATAAAGTGGAAGAACATGTTTTGAATTTACTAACCAAATACCCAAATTCTTTTTTAATTTTTGGAGGGGACTTTAATGTGGCTTTGGATAACATCTTGGCCTCCAAAGTCACCTGATAATTCAAATCTTTATTTAAAGCCCTTAAAGAAATTGGCTTTGGTGCTATTTTCTGTAAAATGGTTAAAATGTTATATAAAAATGCAAATAACTCAGTTAAGTTAAGCAGTGGTACCTCTCCAGGGTTTTTTTTTTAAACTGTGGAGTTAAGTAGGGATGCCCTGTGTCTTCTTATTTGTTTTTAATTGCAGTGAAATTTCTTAATTTGTACATTAAAAGGAGTAATATAAAAGGAATTGCAATTGGAAATGTAGAATTAATTATCAGTCAACTAGCTAATGACGTAACATTGTTTTTAAAAGGACTCCTCCCAAGTCTCAGTAGCTTTAAATACTCTCCAAGCATTTTGCAAAGCTTCTTGTCTAAATCTTAATATAAATAAATGTGAATTACTGCCCATTAAAAATTGTTGTGTTTCCTCAATCTGTGGTGTAGCTGTTAAAAACACAGTAACATACCTTGGCATAAATATAACTAAGAATAAAAACAGATGTGCTACAAATTTTAATCCAGTCATCGCAAAAACAAAGAAAAAATTGAATGGCTGGCTACAAAGAGATTTATCTCTTAAAGGAAGAATTGTGCTTACTAAAGATGAGGGGCTATCGCATCTCTCTTATGCAGCCCAATCTCTCTATGTAGATAAGCCAACATGTAAACTGATTGATAAAACCTTAACAGACTTTGTCTGGAAAAAACAAATGCCATTATATGAAAAAAGTCTATTATACTAAATTCTTATAACAAAGGTGGCCTAAATTTTATTGATTTCAATTCTTTAAATTATGCCTTTAAAATAAATTTACTTAATCAGTATTTCAAAAATCAACATTTAGTCTGGTATATTTTTCCACAACTAGCATTTTTTTTTTGTTGGCGGTATTAAATTTTTGTTTATGTGCAATTATAACATATCCAAAATACAAAGTTTTCAAATTCCCATCAGCAGGTACTTTTGGCCTGGGTGTTAATATATAAACACAATTTTACCCCCCAGAAATTTTTTATTTGGAATAATCAAAATATTTTATATAAAAATAGATCTTTGTTTTTTAGTCAGTGGTCTAATAATGGTTTGCTTTTAGTAAGTCAGTTATTTAACAGCAGAGGTTTGTTAATGACATATAGAATTTAATTCAGAATATCTTCAAAAATAACAATCACTCCCCACTTAATAAAGCTTCTTTTCCTGAACCAATAGATACCACTACGGGTAAAATATGCTTTTCTTCTAAAAAAGATAGAAATTACGAAGTTAGATCTCTTTAATAAAATAATAGATCATGCGACACAGAAAACTGGAGTAATGATGAAGAAAATTCTGCTTTGCATTACAGGAATAACATTATATTTTATAATATATTAAAATTGAAAACTTTTTTTTTGTTTAATTTGTAATTATATTTCACAATGTTGCTGTTTTTTATTTTTATTATTATTTTTTTTTTTTATTTAATCAAATAAATTTAGCCTTGATGAGCAGAATATATTTATTTCAGAATCATTAATTGTAATGTTTCCAAACTTTTGGCAGGTACTTTAATAATAATAACAATTTTATATACTATATACTTTACTATAATATATTATAGTACTTTATTATAATATATTATATTATATTGTTATCACGATTATTAAGTGCTGCTTTTTATTTTTAACAGGACAATAGTATGTATTCTTACAGTTTAAGATATATCTTTTAATGTGCTAAAATATATATTTTTAATAAGTGTTAGGGGGCGTGGCTTGTGGACGTGACTTGGGCGTGGTCAGATTTTCCTTCTTTTTTGTCTCTAGCTGATCACATGCCTGATTATTGCTGTTTGATTATTACTGAAGAGATCATAGACAGTGTCAGCTTTAACAGGCTGCATTCACACTAATGCACAGATCTATTTCAATAAATCAGATGTTTTGTCCTGCTCTGAAAACATAACTGACTGTGTGTATCCTATCCTAATTTCGTATAAAAGTATTCGAAAATGCAAGTGCATTTAACCGCAGCCGCAATCGAGCTTCAGGACAAACAAACACAAAGCGCACGTCAGAGTCTGTCAGTGCGTGAGTTTCGTGCATTCCAACGGTATAAATGAAAGCATATCTAAAGCATATCTGAAGAAAACAGCGGGTGGAAGCACACACTGTCATCAATGCGCATGTGTCTCAGCGCAAATTCTGTGCAATGAAGCCCGCCGCGCCGCGCACACGTGCCAAATGCGGGGGAAAAAACACAAGCTCAGAATCGATTCTGAATCGTTGAAGAGAGAATCGAGATGCATCGGAGAATCGATTTTTTCTCCCACCCTTAGAATAAACGTCATTTATTTCTGTCCTGCATCTGTTTAAGGTCAGCACTTTGGTTTTAGGTCCATTAGTATGTCAGTCTTTAGGAGCTCATGACGATTCTCATGATGTCTGCCTTTGTCATATGAATTTTGCAAATGTTAAGAGCAGCACTTCACTGAATTTAGGATTAGTTTATTAAAGTCCAATGTACTCTGTACTGAAGTTCTTCATTCTGTTAGAATAAAGGCTTGGTTGTTAAACTGAACACTATGATTGCAAAGACAACTGGATTTTGGTTCTGGATTTCAACCCAGGTTTGAGTTTGACTGAAATGAATCAATTATTGGTTGAATTAATTAATTAAAAAATTAAATTAATTAATTAAAGACTGAATTCTGAACACCACTGAAGAGCAACATTTACTTCTGGTAGATGGTAGACAAAAGTTTGAACACAAAAGCTGCCGTTTCAGTGTGATTTTATTATTATTATTATTATTATTATTATTATTAATGCATTTGATTGCTCTGTCAAGCTTTAAATTGCAAATTGTAATTTCTTTGTTAAAATTTTTAAGGTACAGTGAAAGCGATGGCATTGGTGGTGTCTTGTATTTATCATCCTGTTTATGAATTTTCACATATTTCCAGGTGGCGTTTTAGGCATTTATCGATCAGATGTCAGGTCAGATGTCTCACAAACCCTCAAAAGTGCACGCTAAACCTTCACATCAAAACTGAAGATCAGTGAGGAAATCAGACCAAAATGTAAGCTGATGTAGGTTGCATTATAACACACATGCACAAGTTCATTCAGAATTCTTCAAATTATTATTCATCATCAGTTTGTGAATGCAGTCTTTATGGTTGCAAGATGATGATAAAATATGTTAATGTTCATCATTTGCTAATGTCTTTGTAGGCAATGGAAAGAGAAATAGGAAATTGACCCGTGAGTCCAACCAAAATCACCGGAGCGCATCCTGTGGTAATTTATGATTTCCAAATTTGTATGAATTTCCCAGCAGCATTTGAGCATTACAGTGGATGATAGTCTGTGTTAAAGAATGGTGCAGAATCTTTCCCAGAATCCCTTCTTCTTGGGTGAGTTCTCTGAGGGTTTATTTGTAGTCGTGTCATCATCTAACTGGATTATGCTGTCAGTGTTCTGTGTTGCAGGAGGCTCATCGTGTGCTGAATCACTGAATGATAGAGTGAATGCAGTGAAATCTGGACTGACTGTGTTTGTAGTTTCAGGTCTGTAATTGATGACAGGCATTGGTGGGACAATAGCAAAATCATAACCCATCTTCTTCATAAAGTCCTCTAAACTTATCCTCCTGATGATCATGAGAAGTCCTCTGGATATCCGGTAAGTGGCGTGTGGATCGTAGTTTGATCGGTCGCTGTGTTGAGTCACATAAACTCTATGAAACCCCTCCTCATCGTAGAGACTGACAATGATACGATCTGTGTTGCTGTTGTGCTCATCAGTATAGTCATCTTCTGAGACGTAATCAGGAAGATCTTCAGCTCCTGCTGAATTTAGATTGCCAACGACATAGTAAGGAAAATCTACGTCTGGAAGAAGTTTATTCCCATATTGGTCATATCTGTTCTCAAAGTAGTGAAAACCAAAATCTCCCTCGGCAGGGTCACATTCAGAGAGCATGTTGTTGTTTTCAAAAGAAATGCATTCATTGGCAAACCAGTAGAGGAGTTTGAGTCCATGTCTGGGGTGAGGTTGACCAAACCTAGTGTTCCTCAGCTGGGCTAATTCATTTAGTGTTTCCACCATGGTCCTGGACCTTAGCAGGAGAGATGAATATGAAGGTATTTATTACAATACAAAATCACTCAGAGTTCTGCAGAAATATTTTCTCTCTCTGTAAATGTGTTTATAGTGCATATATTTTGTTTAGCCTGCTGAATATAATGGTATACTGTATAAAACTATACTTAAATTTATTTATTTATTGGTAATTGTAAAGTTCTTTACCATTATTCAATAAAAAAATAAATAAATTGAACTTCACTAGATATTATATAGCATGGCTTTCTGTCCAATAATCACAGTAAGCTTTGTGTGTTTTTTTTTCTTTCAATAAGAAACAGTCACAACTTTCAACTTATGTACGTTTTTTTTTTTTTTACGCTTTTTTCATGTTTTTATTTATTCACCAGTGAAAAACTACTTCATAGAGTTATAATTTAATTAATCTTGTTTGAAATACTAGCAAATTGTGGGAGCTTCCACAACTTTAACACATTTGCAAAAGATCAAATCAGTAATACAGAATTGTTGTGTGTGTGTGTGTGTGTGTGTGTGTGTTGTATATACATAAATTGACTAAAAAACTTTTGTTTAATAGAGAAATATTTCTTTCACTATTGGAATAGAAAATGAGATCATACCTCTCTGAAAACCGTCATGGATCCTCCTTATCATTGCACATTTCAGATGTTTCTCTTACTGAACTCCTCAGCTGATCAGTAGACCTGACCTGAGCTCAGTGTGTCCACAAACAGAAACATTTCAAATGTGCTCCAGAAACCCCTGGATTATTGGGACACAATCTGATTTACAAGACTAGACATACCTGTACCTGTGTGTACTTTCATTTACTGGATCACATGATGTAATAATGTTTAACAAAGTGGGTGTGGTTTAACTGGTTCAGGCAAAAAAAAATAAAAATCATTTGACATTTATGGAAATTGAGAAGTGGGAGGGGCTACTGCTGAAGATAACAGTTCAGAGGAGGTGCAAGAAACATCTACATATATCATTAGTTAAGGTGAGTAAGTAACTACTTTGAATAATTTAATTTCAGGTTTTGGTAGCAAGAACCAAGAATCAAATCAGCAGATTTCTTTGTGTAATCAATCATCAATGTTTCTCATTTGAACTGATGAAATATGTACACTTTTTTGTGAGTATACATTGAGCTGATTTATAATCTGTTTTTTTTAATTTTTTTCTAATTATTATTGCTGTTTAGTGTCCAACAGACGCACTCAACGGTTCTGTGAAATGTCCATCCCTTATGTTTTTATCAAACTCTGTCCTGAGAGAGCTGGACTTGAGTAACAATGACGTGACTGGATGCTGTTGTTATTATGCTGGATGGAGAGGGACCGCGGCTGATATATCAGAGGAATCATCAGGTAAGGAAGAAGTTTGATGATTTAGTGATGATTCCTGGAGTCTGGTGGTGGTCTGATTACAATATCTCTTCATCCCAATAGAAAGAGAAATTACATACTGATCAGAGCCATGTGTTTTACATCTGAGGTCCCATAGGAAAAAATTATTGCTCAGTGGTTGCTTTTCCTAAGCTCCGAAGACTTAGATGAGAATCTCATATATCTCTCATTTTAGTATCAACAGCATTTCAGATGTTTCTCCTAAAATGCCTTAGGAGAAATAGAAGTAGACACAAATGAGACATGAAAAATATTTGAGAAAAAAGAGTCAAAACTGAGAATGTGGTGGAAGAAACATAGAATATCTCTTTATTGTCTTGCTGCAATCTCTATCAAGACTCCATTATAGGAATATTTTATTGCTCAGTGGTTGCTCTTTCTAACCTCAGCAGACTTAGTTGTGATTCTCATGTATTTCTCATGTATTTTATTCTCAACAGTGTCTCAGATGTTTCTCCTAAAAATCCTTAGGAGAAATAAAAGTAGACACATCTGAGACATGAGAAAGTTCTGAAAGAAAGGAATCCAAAATGACAATGGGAGAGAAACGTGTGAGAAACATGGGATATCTCTTTATTGTCTTGCTCAGGGGTCTGCAACCTTCAACGTCAAAAGAGCCATTTTGGCCCCTTTCCCACCAAATAAAATTCACGTGGAGCCACAAAATATTTGATGCCCAAAATAAAGATAACACGGCATATAGCTAAAGTTTTATATTCAGTTATATCTCAGACCTATTGGTTACTGTTGATAAAGCGCTAATTGTCTGAGACTTTAACTTTCACGTTGATAATACAAATGATGCGTTAGGACTTGCGTTTACTGACCTCATAAACTCTTTTCGAGTCAAGCAAAACGTCACCGGGCCCACTCATCGTTTTAATCATACGCTAGATTTAATTATATCGCATGGAATCGATCTTACTGACATAGATATCATACCTCAAAGTGATGATGTTACTGACCATTTTCTTGTATCATGCATGCTGAGTATTACTGATATTAACTATATGGCTCCGCGTTATCGTCCGGGCAGAACTATTGTTCCAACCACTAAAGATAGATTCAGAAATAACCTGCCTGATTTATCTCAACTGCTCTGTGTACCCATAAATACACATGAACTAGATGAAATGACTAGCAACATGGGCACTATCTTCTCTAATACATTAGAAGCTGTTGCACCCATCAAATTGAAAAAGGTTAGAGAAAAACGTACTGCGCCATGGTACAACAGTAATACCCATTCTCTCAAGAAAGAAACTCGTAAACTTGAGCGCAAATAGAGAAAAACTAACCTGGAAGTTTTTAGAATTGCGTGGAAAAACAGTATATCCAGTTATAAACAGGCTCTAAAAGCTGCCAGGGCAGAGCATATCCACAAACTCATAGAAAATAACCAAAACAATCCAAGTTTTTATTTAGCACAGTAGCTAGATTAACATATAACGAGACACCACCCGATCTAAATATTCCCTCACAGTTTAGTAGTGATGACTTTATGAATTTCTTCACAGACAAAATAGATAACATCAGAAATACAATAACAAATGTAGATTCTACAGCATCTAATACTTCAGCTTCATTCATCGCACCAAAAGAAAAAATGCAGTGCTTTACAACTAAAGACCAGGAAGAGCTAAATAAACTTATCACTGCATCTAAACCAACAACATGTTTATTAGATCCTGTACCCACTAAATTACTGAAAGAGTTGTTACCTGTAGCAGAACAACCACTTCTCAATATTATTAACTCACCGTTATCTTTAGGTCACATCCCAAAACCATTCAAGCTGGCGGTTATTAAGCCTCTTATTAAGAAACCACAACTAGATCCTAGTGAACTGGCAAATTACAGACCCATTTCAAATGTTCCGTTTGTCTAAAATTCTAGAAAAAGTTGTGTCTGCTCAATTTTGCTCCTTCCTGCAAAAAAATGAGCTCTGTGAAGAATTTCAGTCAGGTTTCAGACCCCATCATAGCACAGAAACTGCACTTGTTAAAATTACAAATGACTTGCTTCTTGCGTCAGACCAAGGCTGCATCTCATTGCTAGTTTTACTTGATCTTAGTGCTGCGTTTGACACTATAGATCATGACATACTCATAGATCGATTGCAAAACTATACGGGTATTTAAGGGCAAGATTTAAGATGGTTTAGATCCTACCTGTCTGATCGCTACCACTTTGTTTATTTAAATGTGGAGTCATCTCAATTATCACCAGTAAAGTATGGAGTACCACAAGGATCTGTCCTAGGTCCTCTGCTATTTTCAATATACATGTTGCCCCTTGGTAATATTATTAGAAAATACGGGATTAGTTTCCATTGTTATGCTGATGATCCTCAACTATATATCTCAACAAGACCAGATGAAACTTCTAAATTATCTAAGTTAACAGAGTGTGTTAAAAATGTAAAAGATTGGATGACCAATAATTTTCTCCTATTAAATTCAGATAAGACAGAGATATTACTTATTGGACCAAAAAACAGTACACAGAATCTCTTTGATTATAATTTGCAACTAGATGGATGTACTGTTACTTCCTCTACAGTCAAAGATCTGGGTGTTATATTAGACAGCATCTTGTCTTTTGAATATAATATTTCCCATGTTACAAAAACAGCATTCTTCCATCTTAGAAACATTGCCAAGCTACGAAATATGTTACCTGTTTCTGATGCAGAAAAGCTAGTTCATGCATTCATGACCTCTAGACTGGACTATTGTAATGCACTGCTAGCTGGTTGTCCTGCATCTTCAATCAACAAGCTACAGGTACTCCAAAATACAGTGGCTAGAGTCCTTACCAGATCAAGAAAATATGATCATATTACACCAATTTTACGTTCTCTGCACTGGCTACCTATTAAGTTCTGTATCAGTTGCAAAATATTATTACTTACCTATAAGGCCCTTAATGGTTTAGCTCCTGTGTGTACCGAACTAGTCTTCTATCACGCTACAATCCATCACGCTCCCTAAGGTCGCAAAACTCTGGGCTTTTGGTAGTTCCTAGGATAGCAAAGTCCACAAAAGGAGGTAGAGCTTTTTTGCATTTGGCTCCCAAACTCTGGAATAACTTTCGAGGTTCAGACACTCTCTCTCTGTTTAAATCTAGATTAAAAACACATCTCTTTAGCCAAGTTTTCAAATAATGCAGCTCATAATCTTGTACTGCAGTTATATCTGATCAAATTCACATTATTATTCTTTAGCTTGGGTTAAACAAATCAATTTTTCTTGGTTCGAACAGCAGCTACGCTAATTATGTTTCTATTTGTTTCTCTGTTTCTGCCACAGGATTGACATCCCGTGGTAACTAGGATTTACACAAGCTTCAGTCTGGATCCAGAACACCTGAGAAGAGATGACGCCAACCCTGAAACAACATACAGAACTACCAAATCTTGCTATAAGTTTGATTACAACATATAATAATAGCTTTTAATAGTGTTCATCATCTGTTTGATTACATCTTTAATTGATTTTTCCATACATTTCTGCCATATGTACATTAACTGACATAGTCACCAATGATAAGCTACTACTAAATATATTGTAGAAACGTAATTTTCTGTACAGCGCTTTGCAACGATTTGTATTGTGAGAAGCGCTATACAAATAAACTTGAATTGAATTGAATTGAATTGAATTGAACTGAATTGAATTTGATTGAATTGAGTTATGTTACAGGGCAGGGGAGTAGCAATCATTTCAGAAGTGAAGGGGACAGAAATGTCAAATGTAGTAATAATAATAATAATAATAATAATAATAATAATAATAATAATAATAATAATATTTATTTATGTGTGTATAATTGACAAAAAATAAATAAATAAATAAATAAAACTTTTCTTATCTTTTACTTTTAATTGGCTAAGAATTAAGATACACCGGAGGACAATAACCAATAATTTGTCTTCTATAATATTTTTGATTTATATTTTACTAATGACAATTTTATGATTATGATTGTATAATCAGTATATTTACTACAAACACTTTTTTTCCATTTTTATCACAGAATAAGGCAGAAAATATATTTTATAGCTTGTAGAAATTGTAAATATAAATATATAAATTTATAAGGGAAACAAGTCAATTTAGCTCAAAGGGAATCATTTATGATTTTATAGGGAATTTGAACAGAATCACTGTTTCACGGCTGATCACTGAATCGGCAGCGAGTCATTGAACGAGCCGTATAACATCAACTCTGCACTGGATATTACAATCCAAAATATAGTGAAAACACTATTAAATAGCACAGTAACAAGATCGGCAGATTAAGACATTAACTTGTAAGCACAAAACACAAGATACTTCTCTTTTCAATATAAATAAGACTTTATTTATATAAACCTAAGACATGTAAACTAATCTAATCTAACACATGAACACACGCATTCACACATTCACACGTTGCAGAAAGAGAGGAAAGAATGAGTTTACAGAATGAAAATGTGAAATCCCAAGTTTACAGCAATATGTGCAATTGCCTATAGACCTGAACCATCAATCATTTGACCCTCGCATTGAGTTTCTCAATGAGGCTAAAATTTATATTAAACTGCACCGACTCAGCAAAAGTCTGGAGGTTGTACTTGCTTGTGTTGCCTTAAGGGATTCCCTTGTGTCCTTGTCGTCTTTGGAGAAAGGGGTTTCCCGAGGTTGCTGATTGGCTGAGTTCAGTGGTCTTTCGTAGTGAAGTCTTGGGCGTTGGTTCTTGATGCTGAGTTGGTCTGGTTGAAGTTTGGGCGGGTGTAGTCGGAGCTGGACTTTGCGGCAAACTTAACTTAACGAAACTCTCACGGAAAGACAAGAAATTAAAGTAAAAGAATAAAAGAACGTAACGAGACTAGGTGGGTTTTCTTCTCATTGTGTTGGCAGCTGGCATGTAGGCCAGAGCACGCTCAAAGAGCAGCGTCAAAACGCGGTGGCAAAAGAGAAGAGATCTGAGAAACCAAGAGGAAGAGCCAAGAGGAAGAGCTGTCCTGAGTATTTAAACTCGGCTTCTAGACCGTCCTATCTGGATGTCTTGACCAGTTAGAAATGATCTTGGCTCGTGGTGTTGTATGTTTCTCCTCCCCATTCATAAATCTAACATGTTATCTTATCAGTCATATGGTCCAAATTTTCCCGCTCTTACAGAGTACAATTTTGGACATGATTTCTCTAACAAGACTATGGTACATATGACAAAGAATTGATTGGAAGAAACATTTAAAGCATGATTTTTCAACTCATACATACCAAACATGAATATTAACTCTTAAACTGTTCCCTAGTTATTAAAAGACATAAATCAAATGTGATTAAAACATTATGGTTAATCGTGTGGGTTACATACATGATATGGGATTATGCATAAACATGATAAGTCTCATAAGTCCTTTTAAGATGATTTTGGTGCATCTATATGTGAAAAGGCAGTTTCTGTACCGTTCTGTGAACATAAGGATATGTTCTGTGAAGACTAGAGAGGTTAAAAGGTCTCTTAAGGAATTTCAGTCTCCTTCTTTGTCTTCTATGTGGAGAGCTGGGTTGACCCACCCATTGAAGTCTCTAGCTCGTGATTTCGATCACAGATTTACAAGTAACGGCCATCTCTTTGATCATCAGTTCTGATTACTTGCCCCAAATTTGACCGTCTCCTTCCTGAATTGGAATTATCAATAAATGTTCTTTTGTTTGAATGTTGCAAGCTGTTCTGTGAAAGAGGCTTGTTGGTTTGCTTTCTTCAGAGGGCTGGAGCTAGGAATCTGATTTATGACGAACATCTTGTTGCAGCCTTGGGATCCTCTCTGGAATTTCGGCTCCTCATGTTTCAATGTTCGGATCGAATCTTAACTTTGTCTGACTCATTCTGATCCTACAAGCTTCTGTACTATAATTAATGCTGTCAATTACCACTGTATCATTCATATTTATTACCTGGAGAAGACTTGAAAAACACACATAAACCATATAGTCTTCACGTTTCATCAGTTAAGGTTTATGCTTGTTATTCAGCTTAGACATATTGATATTTTAGCCATATTGGTAATTGCTCTTTGTCCATATTAGGTATTTACTGTCAAGTCAAAAGTTATTATTGCTTCTCATATGAGCCGTTTTGGACTTTCTGCACAAGAGCGCTCTCCAGCTTCAAGTATGAATGAAACATACTGCATTGAGTGTTTGGCGCTCTGTGATGTTCACATTGTTTTGGATATGAATAAAACATATCCAAAACGACATGACTATCTTTTCTCTTTTAATTTAAGTCTAGATTCATTCACATTGGCCCTTAAAAAAAATCTTCTTTAGCACACTTGACCGAGAAAAAGTGCAGGGAAAGAGTTTAGGTTTTATTAAAAGTCGGGGGGACACCTCCCTTGTATTGTACACCCACGCTACAGGGAGCCACCGCAGAGGGATGAAAGAGCCGCGGGTTGCCGACCCCTGGTCTTGCTGTAATCTCTTGCAAGACTCCATTATAAAAGTGCTTTACTGCTCAGAGGTTGCTTTTATTATTGCAATGGGTTTGTCCACCTTTAATGGTCAGGACAGTAGAAGGAGAGACAGGACACAATTGAACAGAAACAGGAAAGCATCTTTAGCTGGGATTCAATCCCATGCTGTCTGAGAAGCAGTTGTGCCTTCATGTCGATGTGCTGTCCACAAGGCTATGACAGAGGTTACTCTACGCTCAGGCTACTAAGGGGTGTTTCTCTTATATGTCTGACTGAGATATCAGCTTTGTCTTGATTTCTTCAGTTTTATTTTAGGAGAAGCATTAAACTTTTACTAATATTGTAAATACTAAAACTATTTCAATATCATTGAAAAATTCTGAATATCAAGGGTTACTAGTTTAAATGTTTAAATTTATCTTCAATGTTCAGCATTGTATATACAGTACACCACATTTTCCAAACACACTAGAAAGGACTTAAAAGTGCAAGATGTTTAGTATAAAAGCAATACATTTTTTAACAAATGTAACACTAGTGTACCAGTGTTTGTTACTTTCTTTATTTTTTTTCTTTATTTTTTTTTTTGCTTTTTTTGTTTGTTTGTTTTTTGTTGTTTTTTTTTTTTTTTTTTGTTTAGTAGCATTAAAATTTTGTCTTGTACAGCCCATTTTTGCATGCATGTAAATATAAGTTATGGTTTCCTCTATTAAATCACTGTCTAATAAAACACTATCTACATAAAACAACTTGCATGTATTGTCAGTGATTGAAATGGTGTGGATAAATGACATAATTATAAATGTGGATAATTGCAGCTAACCAGGGTGAAGAAAAATAAAATAAAAATAGATCTCTTTAACATTTGAAATATTTCTCCTAGACAGAAATGAGGTTACTTTAAGATTGAATGGAAACTTTTGCTTGAGTGTCCTGCTTCTCAAACTTGTCTCCTGAGACAAAAACTCTAACACTCTCACAATGGTCTCCTTTAAAGCTTTAGAAGAGATCTCAACAACATCACACACTGTGCTCAGATTTTTCTCTTACACTAAAGACTCAGGAACTGTCACATTTGTCTCCTCTAAATTTCAGAAGTGATCTCAATAACTTTACAAAGTGTGCACCAAGTCAAATGCCTCAATATGAGCTCAAACATTTCTACCACATGATATGTATTAATAATCAAATTGGTCAATGAATAATCAAGACTGAGTCATAAGTCATTTATGTGCCTTTCAGCAAAGAAAGCTCCAGGGTTACATTTTCTGTAAATTGGTTTTGATTAAGGCATCTGGTACCTTACTATTTCCAAACAACAAATTATGTGCCTAAGTACATAAACATTGTCCCATAAAAAATAACATTATCCTTGTTTCTGCATACTTTCTCTCTCAATATAGCCTTTGAGTCTGAATTTATGATTTTCCCCTCTTTATTTAGTGCCTTTCAAGTACTTGACTTGGTACACACTTTGTTGTTGAGATCTCTTCTAAAGCTTTAAAGGAGACCATTGTGAGAGTGTTAGAGTTTTTGTCTCAGGAGACAAGTTTGAGAAGCAGGAGACTCAAGCAAAAATCTCCATTCGCTCTTAAAGTTACCTCATTTCTGTCTAGGAGTAATATTTGAGATGTTAAAGAGATCTCACTTTTGATTTTTCTTTCCTATGGGTTGTGACAGACATGTTTTTCTCACACCTAATACACTGAGTGATGAATCTATTTTAAAGCCTTAATACGTTGAGGAATTTGACTGCTTTTTTGCAGTTATCCTTCTTTTTTTATTTATTATTTTTGCTCTTCACTCAACTTATTTAACCAGTGTATATACTTATATTTACTTTAAAATGTCTTATGCGCTTGCTAAATAAATAAATAAATAAATAAAGATTGTAATTTTAACATCAGCCATGACTGCCTGAACTTTACCATAATAAAATAAGGTAGCAAAATTACATAAAATATTTTGTTAGATCAATTAGTTTTTCACCACATATAAGAAACTTACCATTAACCAAATAGCAAGTTTTTACAGTAGCATTTTTAGTCTTTTATAATCTTTTTTGTTTTCTCAAACATTCTCATGTGTGTCTGTTTGTGTTCAGGGAAATGAGGCAACAGAAGATTTGCTGAAAGATATTTGAACAGGAAAGAAGGAGGACTTTGGACACCTTGGCCAAGTTAATGAGATGACTTCATATCCTTATTGTAAAATACTGAGTTGATTGTTGCTTCAAGTTCTGGTCCCATCGATCACTAGAAGCCCAAAGCTGATTACACCATTCATTATTGTGTCTTATTTTTTAGTGTAAGATATAATTAAATAGTTTTTATCTTATACTTTAAGTTGCTTTTCCCTTTACCTTTTTGATTAAATTAAAACGATTTGCAAAAAAAAAAAAAAAAAAATGCATACGGAAGCTTTGGATTTAAATGTTTTAAGACCTTGAGCAAGAACATACAACTAGGACTGAAGATTCCTCTGTGGTGAGTTCATTTTCTTTTTGAAATGCTAATAATTCAAGTGCATATTCAACTTACTTTAAAGATACGGTAAAAAGGTGTTAAGATACATACCCCTAAACAACTTCTGATATTGGTTTCTAGTACAAAGGTTGCATATGTTTTACAGTCTTTCTTTGTCTAAAGGTCCCTGTGAAGTGACAGTCCACTGCATGTAATTTATGAAGCTGCGTTGCACTGATGTTGTTTCTTTTACTCGTCATTTAATGCTGAGCAGGGGCATCTCCAGGATTTCATCTCAGGGGACAGAGGAGAATTTTGTTTTTTTCTGAAAACAATAAAAAATAAATAAATAAATAAACACAACAAAACAATACAATATATGCTCATATTAAAATAAGTTCTTTCTGTTTTGTTCAAGTATTTTGACTCACTTCAGTATCATTGACATTTTGTCTATGATTTGCGTTTACTTGCTGTCACAAACAACTGAAAAACATTCAGAATATCCAGCCCTGCGCCTGTTAACCATTTATTTTTGTTGCGCAATAGACAAATAATATCCTATGCCTTAACACATTAAGTATGTTCGAGTAACTTATTTCATTTTTAGATATATATTCATTTTTTCCCCCTGTACTCAGCAATTCAAAAGTTGAGACCAAATGACAACCGCAATAATGAGTGTACAACTGATGTACACCCAACAGTTAGCGAATACCAATAATGCACCGTGAGGGTCGAGCCAAATTAATTCCTGCGTCTTGCCAGAAGATGGCATCTGCAGCTGTTCAATTAAGGTTTATGCATGCAAGTTTCCTTGACAGAGTATCAGGTTAACTGTAAACTACGTTAGCGTTTAGTTAGCTTAGCATGATAATGTGTTTAACATGCTAAGTCATGCTTTTGTGTGCTCATTCTCACACTGAAAGCTCTCCATTGCAGGTTGTTGCATGTGAAAAGAGGAATTGTGGCCAGAAGCAGTGCAAAAGTTGTATCTGTTCCAAACATCTTGTGATCCGTGTGTGCTATCTCTTTTGAATCAGAAATGAACTTCTGTTTATTTAAATCATTCTCACCTATTCCTCTGAACTTCCCTGTGGCATAGCAAGATAAGTGACATGCTTTAGATCCAGAGGCCATGGGTGAGTCCAGTGTGGGTCAACTTTTTGAAATTTTGTGTGATGTTGTGTCATTTCGATTTCTTTATTATCTGGGTAAGCATTGTACTTATCTTTCTTCCTCTTGTTTTAGAATTCATCCTCATTTTTTTTTTTTTTTTTTTTTTGAATTCATTCACACCTGTACTTCCCATTTTTGTGTACATTCTCTTTATGCTGTTTTTGCTCTTCCGGCTCTGCATTGCTTTTGCTGACTGTTCAGGGCTTGGCCCCATATCGATGCTTGCGACTATATTTAAGATTTTGTTTTTCTTGTCCTGCAGAAGTGAATCATTGAAGGACAATGGCATCTGTTAAAGAGCTGATAGTAAACTCACTGAAGGAACTGGTAAAAGATGATCTGAAGGAGTTTCAGTGGCACTTGAAGAATTATGAGTGTGTTTCAGCTTCTGAAATGGAGAATGCAGATATTTTAGACACAGTGGATAAAATGGTGGCACATTTTGGACCAAAAGAAGCTGTGACGATCGCAATAAACATCCTGAAGAAGATGAACCATAACCTTCTGGCTGAAAAGTTAGAGAACGAACACAAGCAAGGTAACTAAAAGTTAAATTATGTATTTTATTTTTAACAGAGAGGCATCAGAAGTGTAAAGATAAAAAAAAAAAAAAGTAATGGGTTTCAGCTTAAACGTTTGTGTTTGTGTGTTTGTGTGTTTTATGTCACTGCATTTTCATTTTGTTTCATCTACAGTTCAGGCTCAGGGCAACGAAGATGCTTCTACCACCATTGGAGCTGCTTCAGAACAGATCTGGAGTAAATAATGATCACTTTCTGTACATGGAAATATTTATCTACTCCACAATGGGGTTTATTCATGTTAGTCATATGGTATTTATCTCAGGTAGATACCAGAGAAAGTGTAATTGCTAGCAACAGTTACAGCAGCAGATCTGATATAAGTAATTTGAGTAGGATGTAGCGTCCCCTCCGCAAGACTGCAGCTCTTCAGAGAGCACACCTCACAACAGAAGTACAGAGTTAGACAAATGGCCTTCTGTGCCGCTGCTTCATGATCTCTTCTTCAGGTTTGTAGATTTATTGTTTAATTGCATGGTGTCTGTGCAAGCCTGTCGGGAATTCAAGCAAGCCTTACATTTCATTCAAAGTAAGTCATATTCCCTGAAATAGCATATTTACATACTTATTACAGTAAGCATTAGATTTGGCTTTATCTATTCCTGTGAACCTCCGTAGGAGCCAAAGCAAATGCATGACATTACACATTGTCTGTTTAATAAGTGCAATTACGCAATTAGTGTAATTTCACTGCATTTCAGTTCACATTTACCTGTATAGTAGGCTACTTTTCATGCTACATATCATTTGAAAGCAGCATTGCAGAAAATAAATGTTTCTACATTACAGTTAAGAGTGATCTGTTATCAGAAGTAATGTCCATATGGCAGATCTAGGATAGCAAAAGTCACGCAGTTAGTAAATGTCTGTATTGAAACCGTATTAAAACGATGAACATGATTGAAGCAATGCTTACATTTGATCATGGTGACGTCATCTCTTCTCAGGTGATGCGTCACCTGAAGTCTTCATAAGAGGCTGGATCCAAACTGGAGCTTGCATAATATCTAGTTGCATCCAGCATAGCTGCTGTTCATAACATTTCAAGCAAAAGATAATCATGTACATTTGATCAGATATATCTGGAGCAGAGTTTTGTTTTATTCATTCATTCATTTATTTGTTTTTATAATTAAAAAAAAAAAAAAAAAAAGTCACTGAATGCCAAATAACAGATTTGATTTGACTGGACAGTTGGAATATCATTATCGTCAGTTTCCCAGGGAGCAAAAAAGCCATGTAAATAGATTAATATGAGTGTTAAACAATTACAACAGTTTTCAACAATTTGCAAAATTTAATTATGTATCTTTAATTAGTTAAACCTAAATTATCACAAACAGCAGCCAATCGGTGAACAAGAGTCATTATTATTATTAGGGCTGTCGATTTAACATGTTAATTTAATTAATAATGCATTAATAATTAACACATTTAACACACATGCCCCACCCCAGACCTACGTAGGTCATCTTACATTTCATACAGTTGATTGGAGGCACAAAATTGTCTGTTTTAGCTCAATTTTCAATGAAAATATTACTTATAAAGCCACAGCAGAACTGTTGTGCATCTCGAAGCAACATAGCAGTGAATCATATCTGAATGAATCTGGGTTCTGAATGGATAAGGCAAACCAGTGATTCAGTGGCCCATTCATATAGCGAGCCATCCTGAATGAATCAGACATTTGAATGAATTGAATGAATGGCTCAATGACTTACTCATTAAGACTTACGTTTTTGTGGGTGGGGTGGGTGGCATAAAAATATATTTTAAAGAATGTCGGTAACCAAACTGTTTTTAGCAATACATTGTATGAACAAACATATTTTGACATTTCTCAAATTATATTTTATATTCCACAGTTTATGTTAGGGCGTTGTAGCCTAAAAGTTTATGTGTAATAAATTATATGTTGAATCAAATAAAAGGAGTGGATCTGCTAAATTATCAAACATTTAGGTGATTGACAGTGATAACCATAGCAGTGGATGAAAAACATAAAATTTCAACATAGATCTGTGCATTAAACAAATCAGTTTTCAATTCAATTCAAGTTTATTTGTATAGCGCTTTTCACGATGCAAATCGTTGCAAAGCAGCTTTATAGAAAATTAAAGTTTCTACATGATATTTAGTAATAGCTTATCAGTGGCAATCTCAATTTGATGTCCATATGGCAGAAATGAACGGTAAAAATAAAGCAGTTAGTTAATGTCGTGTAATCAAACAGACGGTGAACACTATTAATAGCAATTAATATATTTTGCGATCAAACTTATAGCAAAATTTGGTAGTTTTGTGTGTTGTCTGAGGGTTGGCATCATCTGAGGTCTTCTGGGGGGTTGGCATCATCTTTTCTCAGGTGTTCAGTCATCTCAGGCCTTTGTAAGGGCTGGATCCAGACTGAAGCTTGTGTAATTTCTAATTACCACGGGATGCCAATCCCGTGGCAGAAACAGAGAAGGTAATAGAGAAAAATTAGCGTAGCTGCTGTTCCAACTAAGCAAGAAATGATGTGTTCAGCCCAAGCAAAAGAATGAAAATGTGCATTTGATCAGATGTAACTGAAGTACAAGGTTATGAGATACATTATGTGAATGCTTGGCTAAAGAGATGTGTCTTTAATCTAGATTTAAACAGAGAGAGTGTGTCTGAACTCCGAACGTTATCAGGAAGTCTGTTCCAGAGTTTGGGAGCCAAATGTGAAAAGGCTCTACCTCCTTTAGTTGACTTTGCTATCCTAGGAACTACCAAGAGTCCAGAGTTTTGCGACCTTAGGGAGCGTGATGGATTGTAGCGTGATAGAAGACTAGTTAGGTACACACAGGAGCTAAACCATTAAGGGCCTTAAAAGTAAGTAGTAATATTTTGTAACTGATACGGAACTTAATAGGTAGCCAGTGCAGAGAACGTAAAATTGGGGTAATATGATCATATTTTCTTGATCTGGTAAGGACTCTAGTAGCTATATTTTGGACTACCTGTAGCTTGTTGATTGAAGATGCAGGACAACCAGCTAGCAGTGCATTACAATAGTTCAGTCTAGAGGTCATGAATGCATGAACTAGCTTTTCTGCATCAGAAACAGGTAGCATGTTCCGTAACTTGGCAGTGTTTATAAGATGGAAGAATGCTGGTTTTGTAACATGGGAAATATTATATTCAAAAGAGAAGTTACTGTCTAATATAACACCCAAATCTTTGACTGTAGAGGAAGTAACAGTACATCCATCTAGATGCAAATTGTAATCTACGAGATTCTGTGTACTATTTTTTGGTCCAATAAGTAATATCTCAGTCTTATCCGAATTCAATAGGAGAAAATTATTGGTCATCCAGTCTTTTACAATTTTAACACACTCTGTTAGCTTAGATAATTTAGAAGTTTAATCTGGTATTGTTAAAATATATAGTTGAGTATCATCAGCATAACAATGGAAACTAATCCCGTATTTTCTAATAATATTACCAAGGGGCAACATGTATATTGAAAATAGCAGAGGACCTAGGACAGATCCTTGTGGTACTCCATACTTTACTGGATTTAATTGAGATGATTCCCGTTTAAACAGACAAAGTGATAGCAATCGGAGAGGTAGGATCTAAACCATCTTGGCTGAATATGTTTAGTATAGCTTTCAATGGCATTTTTGTAGTGATTAGAAACACATTTTCTTTGCATCTGTTATGTAAATAATAATAATAAAAATAATATATTTGTTTTAAAAAATTATTACACTATCTCAGTTAAAAACATCAAATTAGATTATAATTTGATGGATTAAATTATATTTTTTCCTGACCTAGTAAGAACTCTAGGAGCTGCATTTTTGGACTAGCTGTGGCTTGTTTTGTTTTGTTTTTTGTTTTTTTTAATGCAGGAAAACCACCTAATAGTACATTACAATAATCCAGTCTCAAGGTCATGAATTCATGAATTAGCTTTTCTGGATCAAAGACAGATAACATGTTTCTTAGCTTGGCAATATTTCTAAGGTGGAAGAAGTTTTGTATCATGTTAGATAAAAGATAAGTTGCTGTCTAATAACACCCAGATCTTTGACTGTAGATGTAACAGTACATCCCTCTAAGTGGAAGTTTTATTCTAAAAGCTTTTTTGTACATTTTTTTTAGTAATATATCTGTCTTATCTGGAATTAATAGAAGAAAATGATTGGTCATCCAACCTTTTATATCTTTAACATACTCTGTTAACTTAGATTTTTTTTAGGAATGTCATCTGGTCTCAATGAAATAGTATTATCAGCATAACAATGGAAATGAATCAAATGTTTTCTAATATTACCAAGGGTCATCATATGTATTTAAAACACCAGAGGGCCTAAGACAAATCCTTGCGACACTCCATAATTTACTTGTGTTAACTTACATAATTCCCTGTTTAAATACAAAAATGGTAACAGTCAGACAAGTAGGATTTAATCAATCTTAATGCTTGACCCTGAATACCAGTGTAATTTCCTAATTAATCTATGAGAATGTTGTGATCTTAAGTGTTGAACACAGCACTAAGATCAAATATAACACTTATACAGCTTCATTCAGGAAAATTATTTCAATCCAAATTCAGTCCATAGTTCTAAACTCATAATTTTAAGATCTCTAATTTTTTTGCTGTTTTATTTTTTTATTTTTCACAAAGGCTCAACTGCAGAGGACAGTAAAGGTGGTACTCCTGATAACAGAGAGATCAGCCTCAGACTGAAGAACAAATTACAAGAGGACTATAAGCAGATATTGATTGGTAATTCACAAACGGGTCATCAGAAATATCTGAATGATATTTACAGTGATCTATACGTGGTTGAGAATGAGACTGGAGGAATAGTGAGTGACCATGAAGTGAGACGGATTGAATTGAACATCCACCAAATTACTGTGAAGGACACCACTATCTTGTGCAATGACCTGTTCAAATTCCAGTATGATACTGGTCGACAAAACAAAAAAGTGCTAACGATGGGGATCGCAGGAGTGGGAAAAACTGTCTCTGTCAATAAATTCATTCTTGACTGGGCTGAAGGAAAAGAAAATCAGGGCATACTCTTCATATTTCCACTCCCATTCCGTAGACTAAATATGATTACAAAGGACTGCAGTCTCATGGAACTGCTTCACGAATGCTTCTTTTGTGGACCTGAAGAACTGCCCTTACTTCCTGAGGAAGACTGTAAGGTCATGTTCATTTTTGATGGGCTGGATGAATGTCGCTTCCCTTTGAGATTTCATGATAGTGACAGATTAACAGATGTGCATGAAAAAACAACAGTGAGTAAGATAGTTACAAATCTGATCAAAAGACATCTTGTTTCCTCTGCTCTCATCTGGATCACATCCAGACCAGCAGCAGCCGGTCTGATTCCCCGAGACTACATTGATCAGGTGACAGAAGTCAGAGGATTCAACAATGAGCAAAAAGAGCAATACTTCATCAAAAACAGCAGTCCTGAGGTTGCTGGAAACATCATCCGTCACATCAGGAAATCCAGGAGTCTGTACATCATGTGCCACATCCCCCTCTTCTGCTGGATCTCTCTCACTGTTCTTCAGCCTCTGCTGGCTCAAGAGAGCAATGACAAAACTCCTACAACTCTCACAGAGATGTACACAAACTTTTTGCTTTCTCAGAAGCAGCAGATGGAAAAAAAATACAGTGATAATCCTGAACTTAAGTTTGAAGCCAGGTGCTTTGATCAGATTGTTCTAAAGCTCGGGAAGCTGGCCTTTAAACAGCTGGAGAAAGGAAATCTGATTTTCTATAAAGAAGATCTTGAGGAATGTGGACTAGATGTGAGTGAAGGGTCAGTGTACTCTGGGTTATGCACTCAGATCTTTCAGACAGAAAAGGCTGTTTCAGCCAGAAACATTTACAGCTTTGTACATCTCAGTGTCCAGGAGTTCCTTGCTGCGCTCTATGTGTTTCTTATTTACAAAGATGAGAAATCAAACCTATTTCTTCAAACCTGGAGAAAGACACTATCATGGAAACTGTCTAATAAGCAGTTGTTTCATCTTCTGAAGTCTGCAGTCAACAAGGCTTTACAAAGTGAGAACGGACACCTGGACCTTTTCCTCAGGTTCCTTTTGGGTCTCTCACTGGAGTCCAATCAGAATGCACTGAAGGAACTGCTGCCAGAACTGGAATTGAAAACCGTGAACATTAAAGGCACTGTTGACTATATCAAACAGACAATAGAGAAGGAGAAATCAGTAGAGAGGACCATCAACCTGTTCTACTGTCTGAGTGAACTGAAATATGACTTTGTCAAGGATATCCAGAAGAATCTGAGTTCAGGAAATCTTTCAGCACAGAACCTCTCCTCTGCTCAGTGGTCGGCTTTGGTATTTGTGCTGCTTATGTCAGAAGAGACTCAGAAGAAGTTTGAACTGCAGAAATATAGAAGATCTGAAGAAGCACTGATGAGACTGATGCCAGTGATCAAAAACACCAGAAGTGCACTGTAAGAATAATTTTTACATTTATTCATTTATATATTTAATTAGCTAAAATTAATGTTTTTTTCTGCTCCTAGAAAAAAAAATACTAGAGTATAAACATTTACATGTACATTTATTCATTTAGCAGATGCTTTTATCCAAAGCGACTTACAATTGAGTAATACAACAAGCAATTCAAGAGGCAAATAAACACAGGAAGTGCTCGTAATACAAAGTTTCAGGCATTGTTCAGATTAGTACAAGCTAGATGGAAAGAATTAAGGAAGTTTAAGTTAAATGTTCTGGAAAGTGAATTTGTGCCTCTCTGTGATGGTACCACGAGGTGTCGCTCACTTGTAGATCTCAGACTTCTGGAGGGAATGTAGATTTGTAAGAGTGAGTGGATGTAGGAGGGTGCTGAGCCTGTGACTGTTCTGTATGCAAGCATCAATGTCTTGAACTTGATGCGAGCTGCAACCGGTAGCCAGTGCAAGAAGATAAAGAGAGGTGTGACGTGGGCCCTTTTGGGCTTGTTAAAGAACAGTCGTGCTGCTGCATTCTGAATCATGATAATTGCATGATGGAAGTCCAGGCTGTTAGATTGGGTCTCCAAGCCAGATAATAATTAGGATGCAGCCCCGGACGCCAGATCCCTGTCAGAAAATATCAGTTGTCCAGTAACAGAACAACTAGTCAACAGAGCTGTTGATACCCAAAATGAGTGTTTAACAGTTTTCTGTCAGTCAAGAAGTTGGCCGAGAAAAGCCAGAGAAGAGTAACAGTTATAGGTAAAAAGTAACAGAGTTTATTGAACAATCTTAGTTGCGTATGTCTCAATGTTCAAACTTCGTCTGACCAGCACAAATTCAACATGTACTGTTATACAAAAACTGCTTCACAACAACATCCCATAAACCTTGGGTTTCCATAAACATTCCTTCTTATCTATCTCTTATTCATACAGACAAAAGACTTCATAAAACCCCACAAGCATGAGATTGAACAACAACGAAAATGCATAAGCTAGGGAAAATTAATAAAAAATATAAAATATGAAATATAGAAACTAGGGCTGTCAATCGATTAAAATATTTAATCGCGATTAATCACATGACTGTCATGAGTTAACTCGCGATTAATTGCAGTTTAATCACACATTTTTATTCGTTCTAAATGTACCTTAAATTAATACTTTTCAAGTTTTTAATACTCTAATGGACAAATATGGATGCTTCATGCAATATATATTTATTATTAGTGAAACCATAGTTAATCTAGAGCATGAAGACTGGACATGTTTCAAAGGTCATAGATGTGTTTCAAAGAAGTTGTTCATGTCTATCACACACATGAAAAAGAACATATAAATACCAGGTTCACATTACTTCTCATTATTTGCACTGAGAAACTGACTTAGACAAGCCTGTTTACATTTTCACACTACAGGACAGCTCACTTCTTCTGAACATGCTAAATGTACATCTATTATTTATTATTACATTTGTTTGCCTCTCTGTGCCCACATACTGTATTTTGATGCAGCTAAATTCTCATTTGTTCAATTCTCATAAGTTTTCATTGATATATTTTTTTTCATAGATATATTTTCTGTGGTCAGATAATGGAATGAATATGAAATAGTGACTAAAACGTGACCCATTAAGACTACATAACCAGCTCTACCTTCCAAGATGTTAATCTGCACAAAAATCCTGATTTATAATCGAGCCGTCTTCTGATGAAATCAAATAGCCTAAACATAAGATAAAGACAATAGCTGTTCTGTGATTTCGGCTATACTTGCATGTTAAATTACAAAAGCAAAATAATATCGGTTTTAAAGCAGCACTATGTAACTTTTGGCGCTCTAGCGGTTAATAATCAGAACCGCACGCATCCCGCGGAAGAACATTCTAACCGGAGCTACTTCTCTGAGTTTATGTCTATGGCGATTCACGCAGATATATGTTACTCCGCAGCGGTGACGACCCGACCAGGCTACAATAGTCCAAAAATAAGCACTTATTATAAGTGTACCGTAGTGATTCAGGATAAGACAAAAACGCGGTTTGGAAGATGAATTCATGATGTACTCGCTCATTATATGTATTTTGCAAATTCTGAACAAGTTACATGCTGAACAGAGCAGACGCAGAGAGAGAGAGAGAGAGAGAGAGAGAGAGAGAGAGAGAGAGAGAGAGAGAGAGAGAGAGAGAGAGAGAGAGAGAGAGAGAGAGAGAGAGAGAGAGAGAGAGAGAGAGAGAGAGAGAGAGAGAGAGAGAGAGAGGTGTGCACAGCGGGAAAGAGAGACTTCGCGCTTATGCGATGTACAGTACCGGCTAGTCTCAGAAACTAAATAAGGTTTAGGCAAAAACTAAAGATTGGTCGCTAGGCTCTATTTGAAAAGAAAAAAAAAAGTTGCTAAATGGGTCTGAAAAGTCGCTAAGTTGGCAACACTGACAGCATCTCCATCAATTTCTCCAACCATGGGTTACGCCACGGCTCAGACAGAAAATGCGCGCTGCATTAATCGCGTGTTAATAAAATTAGCGCCGTTAAAATGAATTTGCGTTAACGCGTTAATTTTGACAGCCCTAATAGAAACATAATAAATGAATGAATGAATGAATGAATGAATGAATAAATAAATATAATAAATGAATAAACAATAAAAATACTTAAATGATATAATGATAAATGATAAAAAATAATCAAATGATAAAAAAATAATCAAATAATAAATCATATGAATGACTAATGATTATAAATGAATTAAAAAAAACATAAAAAAATAAAAACACAACACACACAATTTGCACGTGAGAATCTAAGGATCCTTCAAGGCAGAAGAGCATTGCAGTAGTCCAGTTTAGAAATGACAAGAGCCTAGACAAGAAGTTGTGCAGGTCATCAAAGATTACACCAAGATTTCTGACCTTGAACTTGATGGGGTAATTGTTGATGAACCTAGCTGGATGGTGAAATCATGCTGTAGAGTCAGAGAGTCAGAGAAGAAAAGAAGCTCAGTCTTTGCCAGATTGAGCTGTAGGTGATGTTCTTTCATTCATGCTGAGATATCCACCAGGCAGCATGAGTTCCGTGCAGCTACCATTGGATCATCTGGTTGAAATGAAAGATAGAGCTGTGTGTCATTAGCATAGCAATGGTAGGAGAAACCATGTGTTTGTATGATGGGTCCCAGTGTGATGCATATTATATCATTATTTGTTTTGTTTTCCACACAGGCTACAGTCTTGTAATCTTACTGTTGAGTGTTGTGAGAGTTTGTCATCAGTGTTACAGTCCCCCATCCTGAGAGAGCTGGATCTGAGTAACAATGACCTGCAGGATTCAGGAGTGAAGCTGCTCTCTGATACACTGAAGAGTTCAAACTGTCAGCTGGAGATACTGAGGTAATTAAAAGTACAGTTCTGTCTTTTACAGTGATGTACTGAACATGATTAACCACTACATTTAAAATTACTTTAGACAGTAGTACTGCTGTGCAGCTACATTTATAGGTTTTGATGTTCCAGATGTTTCTTCCATTCATTGTCTGGTGTTGTTCCTTTATGGATGTTCTGCTGGCATGTTCAGTTCTGTTCCTTGTGCCCTGTTTCCTGATTCCTGAGGAGATTTTGTGTTGTTATATTCTAATAAACTGTTTGCTATTGTATTTTATGCTCCCTCAAAATCTGAGTTCATCAGTGTGAGTTTGAGATAAAATATTATCTCAAATATTATCTCTCAATATTTTATAAGACAAAATATTTGGCATTACTGCAACTTACAATGCAAGACATTTAGAAAAACGTTCAGTATACTCAGCTGTTATTGAGTCTCTTATGTACTTTCCTATAACTGTCTGGTTTTGGTCAGCCAGCAAAAAAAAAAAATAAAATAAAATAAAATAAAAAAAAAGATATAAGAAGACTGCAATGGACTGTTAGGAAAGCTGAGAGGATTACTGGAATGAACCTTCCCAAACTTTAGAACTTGTACATCTCCAGAATGAAGGTTAACTCATCACAGACCCCTCTCACCCAGGCCACATTTCAACCCTTAGGCAGATGCTACTGTTAGATCTGATTCAAACTAAAAGAAAACAAAGGTTTTCCTATGCTGGGAGCCGAGGTGGAAAGTCCAGGGGTCAGAAAGTAAAAGTCCTGCCATATGTTTATTCCATCCATGAACTCAGCAGCTGATTTCATCAGAGGAGGAACCAAGTCATTCCTTTCAAGTCACAAGCAAGTCTCAAGTCAAATCCCAAGTCCTCAAAGAGTTAAAGTTAATGAAATAATTAAGTGACTAATTAAATGATGATTGTGCATTAGTGATGAACACCTGCTGTTATTGAGAATTACAGAGGATCAGATGTTGATGTTTTATTGGTTAAAACGATGCCACCATCATGGAGAACAGTGTTTGCTTTAGTTGGGCTCTTGACCCTTTTTTGTTAATTAAAAGTAATTTGTTCAATACGTAAATATATAAATGAAAAAGTAAAAAGTCATTTTGGATGTAATCAGGTCAGCACCTGATGACTAACTCAACAAGTAAAAACAAGTAATTGCTGCTCACTATACAGCACTGATCTCTCTGCTTCATAACAACACATGCAGTGTTACAGAAACAGAGCTAACAAAAAGTCAAGGGACAAGACCCCAACTAAAGCAAACACTGTTCTCCATGATGGTGGCATCGTTTTAACCAATAGAACATCAACATCTAATCCTCTGTAATTGTCAATAACAGCAGGTGTTCATTACTAATGCACAATCATCATTTAATTAGTCACTTAATTATCTCTTTGAGGACTTGGGCTTTGACTTGAGACTTGCTTGTGACTTGAAAGGAATGACTTGGTTCCTCCTCTGGTGAAATCAGCTGCTGAGTTCATGGGTGGAATAAACATATGGCAGGACTTTTACTTTCTGACCCCTGGACTTTCCACCTCTGGCTGGGAGATAAACTGAAGCATGTGTATGTGAGGGCATCTCGTTCAGTGAGTTAGAAAATAAATGCCTAACATGATTTTAATTTGCTTACAGCTATTGCAGATTATGTATGATCCTTGCAGGCAGAGAAAGCTCACACAAAACATCATTTCACCTTTCTGTCTGTGGCTTTTGAGCAAATTTTACATTGATTCCTACAGAGAGAATGGGTGCAATACCAGTCAAAAGTTTAAACACACCTAATCAATCTTTATTAACACTAGTTTCCACTTTTTAAATAATCCTAAACAAATCAAAGTAATTGTAGAATTTGAATTCTTTAAAATAGCAGATTTAGCCTTTACTCTGTGCATTAACCAGATGTGATGCAACAAGATTCCAGCAACAAGCAATGTATCTGTCTACATTGAACACGAAAATAGATTATAATGGCGATCAATAAGAAAAAGCAGCCAAGCAGAACTGTTTTCTCTTGTTTGCGCGTTTGTGCTTTATTTTAATTTTTCTTTTATTTTTAGTACATATATTGACCCTTTTTACTAGAAGCCATATAATTTTTTTTTTTTTCAAAATATGACATTGACAAAGATAAATATTTAAAGAAACTATTGCAGCCAATTTTTCTTAATATAATTCAGGCCACTAATATAGGTATGTGTTCGTACGTGATATATGTAATGTGACCAATAAAGTGACTGGACTTTTGAAGTTTGTCTGTAGATGATCTGACTGTGGGTGTCTGTAGATGATCTGTCTGTGTTTGTCTGTAGATGATCTGACTGTGTCTGTAGATGATTTGTCTGTGTGTGTGTCTGTAGATGATCTGACTGTGTCTGTGGATGATCTGACTGTGTCTGTGGATGATCTGATAGTGTGTCTATGGATGATCTGACTGTGTGTCTGTAGATGATCTGACTGTGTGTCTGTGGATGATCTGTCTGTGTGTGTCTGTGGATGATCTGACTGTGTGTGTCTGTAGATGATGTGTCTGTGTGTCTGTGGATGATCTGACTGTGTGTCTGTAGATGATGTGTCTGTGTGTGTGTGTGTGTGTGTGTGTGTGTGTAGATGATCTGTCTGTGTGTGTATGTAGATGATCTGTCTGTGTGTCTGTAGATGATCTGACTGTGTGTCTGTAGATGATCTGACTGTGTGTCTGTAGATGATCTGACTGTGTCTGTGGATGATCTGATTGTGTGTCTATGGATGATCTGACTGTGTGTCTGTAGATGATCTGACTGTGTGTCTGTGGATGATCTGTCTGTGTGTGTCTGTAGATGATCTGACTGTGTGTCTGTAGATGATCTCTCTGTGTGTCTGTAGATGATCTGACTGTGTGTCTGTGGATAATCTGACTGTATGTCTGAGAATGATCTGACTGTGTGTCTGTAGATGATCTGACTATGTGTCTGTGGATGATCTGACTGTGTGTCTGTAGATGATCTGTCTATGTCTCTGTGGATGATTTGTCTGTGTGTCTGTGTATGATCTGACTGTGTGTCTGTAGATGATCTGACTGTGCGTGTCTGTAGAGGATCTGACTGTGTGTGTCTGTGTATGATCTGACTGTGTGTCTGTAGATGATCTGACTGTGCGTGTCTGTAGATGATCTGTCTGTGTGTCTGTAGATGATCTGACTGTGTGTCTGTATGTGATCTGTCTTTGTGTCTGTAGATTATCTGACTGTGTGTGTCTGTAGATGATCTGACTGTGTGTCTGTAGATGATCTGTCTGTGTGTCTGTAGTCTCATCTACAGTCTCTTAAACTGGGTGTGTGACAGGTATGGCTGTGGAATGGGGTTTGGCCGAGGAAAAATTTTCAGTCAAAAGATTTTTTTTTCCTTTAACCCCTTGTCTATAGATGATCTGACTGTATGTCTGTAGATGATATGACTGTGTGTGTGTCTGTAGGTTGTCAGGCTGTATGGTGACAGAGGAAGGCTGTGGTTATTTGTCTTCAGCTCTGAGTTCAAACCCCTCACACCTGAGAGAGCTGGATCTGAGCTACAATCACCCAGGACAATCAGGAGTCCAGCTGCTCAAACACAAACTGGAGGATCCAAACTATAAACTGCAGATACTCAAGTATGTTTGGCAGTAAAACATTGTAGAATAACTGTAAACTAACTAATTTTATATACACTGCTCGAAAAAATGAAGGGAACCCTTAACCCTCTGGGGTCTGATGGTGTTTTGGGGCCCTGGAGAAGTTTTGACATACCCTGACATTTGTGCTTTTTTTCAGTTGCTTATAAACATTTTAATGGATAACGTCTAAAAACACTGTATTCAGCACAAACTGGACTACAATAATATGCGAGCAGCATGTATGTACGTGATTGTGTTTTTGAGAAAAAAAAAACAAAAAAAACGTTTATGCGTGGTTAGTGAAAAACTAAAATTTTTAAGTAATTGAAATAAGGCCATAAAACACATACATAACATTTGTTCACAAGACTTTTGAGAAATGGATCTTGTAGCCTAGAGTTTTTGCTTCAAAATGATGTGAAAATCATCTTGTTTACTTGCTCACAGAAAACAATATATTGATTTCAATTTTCTAAGTCACTTTTTGAGTAGAAAGAGTCTATGCGAGAGGGCGTGAACTATCATTATTAATGCTGTGATTCACACCTGAGAAGACAAAGGCCCGCATAATGAGCTGCATAATGAGCCATTCAGTCAGGTATGTGACTGAGAGGGAACTGCTACAAGAAAGAATGTGAGGAAAAAAGAAATGTATATATATTTTTGTTTGTAGTTAATTTAGAATATATAATATATATATAACTATCACATAAAATAACTTGAGATTCACTTGCGAGTGCAGTTAAACAGTTTATTAGGAATAAACAAACAAATAAGCAACAGAAGAGTCAAGATGTCTTAGGTGCAATATCCAAAATATCCAAAACAGTGGCAGGAAACTGGAACCCAGGAAAATGGGAGACAGCAGAAACTGCACAAGAAAACACAAAACAGACATGAGCAACACAATGAACGGACAAAGACAAAGCAAACACAGTGACAATATATACACTACCAGTCACATTTTTTAAACAGTAAGATTTGTAATGCTTTTTTTTTTTTTTAAAGAAGTGTCTTCAGCTCACCTGAATTTATTTGATCCAAATTACAGCATAAATAGTATATTATATTTATTATAATATATAAATAATTTTTACTATCCAAAATAATGGTTTTCTATTTGAATATATTATAAAATGTAATTTATTCATGTGATTTCAAAGCTGAATTTTTAGCATCATTGCACAGACCTCCACATTCTAGCTAATGGTACCCTTAATGCTGTTAGGTTATGGGATGAACCTCAGAGTCATTTTCAGACCATACACTGGTGCAGTGGTCCCTGGGTTCCTCCTGGTGCAGGACAATGCTTGATCTCATGTGGTCAGAGTGAGTAGGGAGTTTTTAGATGATGCGGGCATTGATGCCATTGACTGGCCCCCATGTTCCCCAGAACTGAATCCAATTGAGAACCTCTGGAACATTATGTATTAGAGCATCTGAAGCCGCCAAACAGCACCACAGACTGTCCAGAAGCTCACTAATGTCCTGATCAAGGTCTGGCTGGAGATCCTCCAGGACATCATTCATCATCTCATCAGGAGAATGTTTAGATGTTATCGGGAGTGCAAACAGGCACATGGGAGCCTTACATATTACTGACCAGTGTTGGGCAAGTTACTTTGAAAATGTAATTAAATTACTTATTACTGATTACTCCTTTTAAAAGTAATCACGTTACTGTTCTGATTACTTTATTTCGAAAGTAATTAGTTATATTACTAGTTACGTTCCTTTTTTTCTGTGAATACATCCATGAAATTTATATGAAATCCCAGCATAAATGCTCCCGATAAATATTTGTTATTAAAGCATCAACATTCACAAAACACTGTTATTTTTAACTAAAGCAAGCATAGGCTGCTGCATACATGGTTTGGCATGGCAGAATGCCAGCAAATAGCGCTGCTTTTATTAGCTCTAAAAAGATGACATCAGTTCATCGCAATTTCACAAAGCTCATAAATATATGCATTATGAATCTTTCATAATGTCTACAATTCCTGTGTTATAATGAGAGGATTCGTGAGCACACACATTTCAGCACTGCACTCCTGACTGGCCATTGCTTTCCAGAAATCAACATTGCTCAACGCAGCAAACACGTGTTATAGCCTATATAGAAACTGCCTACGCTTGTGCCTGTTAATGTTTTTTTTTTTATTTTATATTAGTTCTTGTTGCTTTTGTGCAACAGATGAATAACAATTTATTTGTTTTAGATATTGTTTAGATATTTCTATTTTGTGGGAGTCCCGTTAATCATTTTATTCTCCCGCATCCCGCACACACACGAGTGTCTACCCACCCGCACCAGCACTTGCCCATCAAGTCTTGTCCCGTGCCGCACTCTGTTGCGTCGGGTCTCACGGGAAAGCAGGTCTCTAATCCACTGGCACTTGACTCGACAGTGCGTGTGCTACACCCTTTTTACAATCTAGATTATGAAACACTGCTTTCTGTCAGCAATGTAGCGCAGCAGTAATGTATAGAGACCTCGGCTTGTAACTATACTCTAATTACTATTTTGAAAATTATAACGTGTTAAATTACTCTGTTACTAAAAAAGCAATCAAATTACAGTAACACGTTACTACGTAATGCGTTACTGCCCAACACTGATTCTGACTTACATTATGAGTGGCTGTGATCTTCATGAAAGTTAGATCAGCCTGAAATTATTTATTTATTTATTTATTTTACAATTTCTTTACAGCATTGAGCAATGCAGCCAATCACTGACACAGGAGTTGATTTCTTGAACGCAGTAGCCAATGAGAGGTGTTTACATTGTCAGAATCCACTTACAGTTCTACATTCTTGTGAATCCTGTCATATAAACAACGCTTGGACATGATGTAAATGAGAGCTACATTGTACAGTAGACAGCTTCATTGATTATAATGCAAGTTTTTTGCAGGAGTGTAGCAGGGTCCACTTATTTGTAAATGTAATGAATAGCACATTTGGAATTGTGTAAATCTCTCCCTGTACATTACTATTTTTGTTATGGTGGTGCTTAGAAGCCATTGCTTACACATGATATCTGCACAGGAGCACCCTCAGTGATTTCAGACACACTTTAGTGATGTAATAGTGGAACTGGACCTGAAGTCTCATATTTCATATTTCATATCATATTTAAATATTAGATATATTCCCTCTTGTATTTCTGCTGTAACTGTCAATGCTGCTTGTTTTTAAACTTTACTTATCAGAAACTGGAAGTGTTAATATATTACATTAATTAAATTAAAATGCCTAGTTGGGAATTTCTGGTTTAGGAATAGGGACATGTTTTTGGCTAGTCTGTACTTGAACAACAGGCCAGGGGTGTGTTTCCCAAAAGCAACTATGGTCGCAAGTTCCGTTGTTACCAATAGAGTTCAATGGAACTTATGACCATAGTTAGCTAACGATGCTTTTGGGAAACGCACCCCAGGTCATTAGTTGCTGCTGCTGCTTCTCATATTCCCCCAAGTCAAGACACCTTTATTTACAGTATATATAGTACTTTATTCAATACAGACTGTTTCAAAGCCACTTTACATGAATAAATGGGACAATAATGATTTGTTAAAGCAAAACAGCCCTAAAAAGACAATAAGCAAACAGTCGTTATTCAGCTGAAATCAGTTCAGTGTTGTTTCAGTTTGGTTCAATAACTGTCCATCAATTTTGGGGTCTTAGAGGTGTTTATTGCAAATAAAAATGAAAATAAAAGGTAAAAAAGTGAAAAGTAGCCTAACAGCACTTAAACTGCTACCAGGTCAATACAATAATCTTATAAATTAAAATAATGATGCCAGTCTCTCTGCACTACAGTTCAAATTAGTATGTGTAGGTTACTGTTTGACTAACAGAATATTGTAATCATTTTTTAACAAGTATTACTGTTAATTAGGGCTGGGACAATAAATTGATGCAGAATCAATTCCTGGATCGATTCAGAGATTTTCCGAATGCATCGCGATTCCTCTGGAATCGATTTTGAGCTTAGATTTTAACAGCAGATGGCGCTCTAATCTGTTTTTTATCCCCACATTCAAATGCTCATGAAGAAGAATGGTGAAGACCGCTTGTGCGTTCGGCTGAGTCTGTAATTTCACCTCGGCTTTTATGACACGAGATTAATGTAAACACAGCCCACTGTGAACACCCTTGTAATTCACTTCAACCTTTTCGAATTTTATGAATGATTATTTTAGGTTCAAGTATGTGTAAGGATTTGGAAACAAGCAGAGCACGGCTGTTTCTAAAGCATGCAGCATCATCTGCTGTTCAAAACTAAGCTCAGAATTGATTCCAGAGGAATCGCGATGCATTCGGAAAATCTCAGAATCGATCCAGGAATCGATTCTGCATCGATTTATCGTCCCAGCCCTACTGTTAATAGCAGCTAAAACAAAAATATTGACTCAGGGCTCAATGCTAACTGCCAAATATTCATGGGTTCCTCCTGAATAAATAAGTTGTTGCTTTCATTGTTCTTAACCAATGTAAAAAATAAAAATACTAGCCTAACTAAAATAAAGTTTAAACATTAAAGACAGTCAACAGACAATAATAAAATAAGAACAAATAAATAAATTACAACCAGTAGTATAAATAAATACAGGAAAACAGATAGGCATTTTGACAAAATTTTGTGTGTATTTGCTCACAAAGACTCATTACTTGTGTGCTGTCTGAGAGGTGGCTTTCTGTGTGCGTGCACAGAAATCACAAAACACAAATACTGATTTGAGTTCTCATGGTGCCTTGCGATTGAATTGCTTAAAATCACTTGAATGTTTAAACTAACAACTTAATAAGGGTCTTAAACCGCCCCTAGTGTACACCATTCAGATAACTCTTCACAAAACCACTATTTATTTCTTAATGTGTAGAACTTTTTTAAATTAGTGCCAAAGAGCAATGTTTTTACTTACACGTGTCTAAATGGAAATCACATAACCGTGTGAAGTCAACATCTGCAAAGTATGACAAGGGAAGAAAAATGCAGATCCCAAAAGTGTTTGAATATTTTTACTACATTTATACTCATAATAAATTGTATAGTAAAAAAATACTGCTTCTGATGAATGTCCTGATAAAAAAGATGAGAGATAAAGTTCAGATGTGTGTGTTTGTGTGTTTATAGTGTGGATCATGGAGGAGCAATCAGAATGTCAGCAGGACTACGAAAATGTAAGTCTTCAAACACAGGGACACCTTTAATAATTGTTGTGTTGTTGTCATAGACAAGTGATTCTTTTTTGAGAATCATTAATCATGAACTTCCTTTAAAACCATCCTCAACCTATCCTTTATGACTTTGATGAACAAATGCAATCAAGTATAATTCACTTCTAAAGTCAGTTGACTCATCCAATATTCAGCCATATCATTTGTTACATTGTCTTTCTAATGGGAACGTGCCATCTGTTCAAATATGATATTGTTAAATAATTGTATGATATATGCTACTCAGATATTATATTCAGACCTACTGGAATCACGTAAAGGACCAATAGGGGTCAGTGGACCACAGAAACACTGTTTCTCTCTTCTTGTGTTCAGGGGCTTGTGATCTCACACTGGATCTAAACACAGCACATACTCGTCTCATTCTGTCTGATGAGAACAGGAGGATCACACTTGTGTATGTGCATCAGCCGTATCCTGATCATCCAGAGAGATTTGAGCTTTGTGATCAGGTTCTGTGTCGAGAGAGTCTTACTGGACGCCATTACTGGGAGGCTGAATGGAGTGGGAGGTTTGCTATTATAGCAGTGTCATATAAAGGAATCAGCAGGAAAGAACGTAAAGGTTGTTGGTTTGGATACAATGATAAATCCTGGAGTCTGTGGTACTTTGATAACAGATTCACTGTCCGTCACAATAATAAGAAAACTGGCATACCTGTCTCTACATCCTCTACAAGAGTAGGAGTGTATGTGGATGTGATGGCTGGCACTCTGTCCTTCTACAACATCTCTGACACACACACATTTACACACTTACACACATTCAACACCACATTCACTGAACCCCTCTATGCTGGATATGGGGTTCATTATGATTCTTCACTGTCTCTGTGTCAGATTTGAGTACACACGAGTAGGACACTTTTTACAGTTGCTGGGACTGATGAGGTTTATTTAAGGCTGTGACACTAATAGGCTGCCAACAATAGGCTGTCACTGAGCAGTTTTTGCGGTGTGTTCTGCATTGTTGGCACTAGTTGGACCCTGTTGGTGGCTTTTTGAGTGCTGAAGCCGCATTGGGCAGTTGGTGAGAGAGATCATTCTGATTGGCTGATCAGCTCAGAGAATCAGTTCATGAGAAGAAAAACAAACAAACAAGGAAGTCAAGAGGTTGCACACATCTTCCCTGGCTGTCTGGAATGAAGAAAGTGATCATGTTCCATTGACACACATCTGATATTTTCTTAAATGTTTGTATTATTTTGACATTGACAATTTCATATACAGTATAATTGACTGTTCAAGCATAAGAAGATGTGAAAGAGAAC
The DNA here is from genome assembly GCA_039654775.1 of Spinibarbus caldwelli. NCBI lineage: Eukaryota > Metazoa > Chordata > Actinopteri > Cypriniformes > Cyprinidae > Spinibarbus > Spinibarbus caldwelli. The sequence goes on along the minus strand of CM077224.1, from coordinate 41,418,538 downwards.
TTGTTTCAGTGTTTGCAAGTACCTGAATTATTTTGCATGATCTTGAATTTGAGTGCTTTAAAATCACTTGAAAGTTTAAACTGGCAAGGCTTAAAATCACATGCAAATTATAAGCATTTTCATGCCGACTCCGGGCCGTGAGACAGTCCTTATTATCAAGCCCTGCTGTTATTTGATGCGATGCTGTACATAAAGCCATAAAACGGTGAACTCATGGGAAGAGCTAAAATAAATCAGTCTCACACATCCAAGATGAGTTCTGCTTTCTGATCATCATGCTTTAATAGTAGCAATTACATGTTTTGCATATATTGCAGTAGTCACGCTATTCAAAATTCCTGTCTCATGCAAAAATTACTTCATACTTTCCATTTATGTCCTTATCTTTTTGTGGTTTCTTTCTAAATCTGTTTTTGTCTGCTGGGACTTAATCTGTTCATAAAACCCTAAAAAGCAATGCAACCAAGACCTGATAACTGCATAATCCACACGTGTGGACAGCGAAGTAAAAAAGTAATAAATAAAAAGACAAAAGTAGTAATAAAAATAAAGTACCAATATATATATATTTTTTTTTTTCATTTAACAACAACAAAAAGGCAAACTCTTAAAAATGAGCGGGAACAGCCAAAATGTGGCCCATTTTTGAAAGACTTTTTAAAGGGTTAAAAGGATGTTCTATGACTTCGGGAAACACCTTCAGTAGTTTATCAGGTATGGAGTCTAAAATTCATGTTTATTTCACCGATTTAACAAGTTTAAAAATTCTTTCCTATTCATAGTTTTCACATGACCTCACACCTTTAAAAGAATGCCCTCCCAGCAGGCACACAATGTCATAAGACATTGATATTTGGTTAAATTTCAGTTGCAACATCGGGTGACCAAAATTCAATGTCAATTCAACGTGTAATGTCAATGTTAATTTGATGTCCAATACCGACGTCAGCTGACATTGATATTTGTTGTTTTTAGGTTGTGTAACCAAAATCCAACGTTAAGTCAAAATGTCAAATTGGCATAAAAAACTGACGTCAACCCGATTTTCATTCTCAACCAAAATGCAACGCCTGTTCGACGTTATGTCCAATGTCAACCTGATGTTATATTGACGTCCTGTGCCTGCTGGGCTCCTTCAGCTTTTAACACTTAAAAAAACACACTCATTCATCCAGTCCTTGCCTGAGTATTGACTCCCTCCACTTCCCCTTTGCTCACTTCCTGTTTGCAGTACATTTCTGCCACATGGCGCTATAAGCTAACCACAACATATTGCCAGTTCTCTCTCTTACAAAACATTTCAATGTTCTGTGGATTTTGTGTTTAAGATCCTTTTTTTCTGTTTGATTATTTATGTTTTTTGGATTACTGTTTGGACTTGTTTGCTGGACTGTCTACCTGTGTTATTGACTCCCGCCTGTGCCTTGACTTTGGATTAGCTGCTTGGTCTGTTGGGTTTGTTATTTAAGCTTTTTATTAATAAACATGCACAAATGGATTCCACCACTTCTCTGAGTGTGATTCAGTTACAGTACTGCCAACCAGTTCTTTTTTTTTTACCAGGAATGTATAACCAAATTGCTGGATACTTGTTGTTCAGCAATCGATGCACCAATCGATTATGAGTAAAAGTAGAGCTCTGGTTGGGACTTTGCTGTTTAGAACATTTTAAAACACTTAACACGCCATAATGTATCAAGACAGTGATCAAAAATGTATACACCTTAATAAAATATACTATGCAGAGGTAAGAAGATAAGCCTAGTATATGAATGAGAGGTGATCTAAATATTTGTGGCTTGGAAGAAGGAAAACAGAAAGGCCTGTGCCACATTAGTTATGTGACTGTAAATTATGCTTAGTTATGCTTAAATTATGCTTAGAGTCTAACATGTCCTGTACACTGTAAAAAATGATTCACTATATTTACTCAATAAAATTGTTTCAAAATATTACAAGCAATATTAATAATTAATTCAACACATTAGATTTAATTAGAATTAATCAAATGAAATGCTTACAATTAACCATTCAAAGTGAGTAAAATAGCATGAAAAAATTAAGTAAACTTCAAACAAAATTATTGGTTTCATTGGACAAAAAAACAACACTATGCTAAAGAATACTATATGCATGCCAGGCCAGTAGTTGGCGATCAAGAAATAACCCGCAAAAATGTAATATGCATGCACATGAGCTCAACTTTTTCACAAATTAACATTTTTGTTGTTTACATGGAGATGATACAGGCATCGCGTTCAAAAGCTTGTGTTTTCAGGCCCCCAAAACAGAGTTATTGAAGACACCTGATGTTAACAAACAGAATCACTGTTTGTTAACATCAGAAAGAAAATCTTAATTTTTAGATTACCATTACGGTGGTCAAGAATTAGCGTATGAATCTCAAGACCGGTGACAAAAAGCATATTCAGATAAACAGATCAACTCTGACCATCACAAAACAAGCTACTAAAAAATCACATAAAAACAGCAAAAATAAAAGAAAATAATAAGAACAAATACAAGACAATTCAGCTCATAACTTATTCATGCCGCAATGCATGAAGGGAGCCATGGATGAGTTTTGATTGGTGGCACCCAAAAGGCACTGCAACATGCTTTTTGATGGTCGCCGTTGTTGAGGTTCGTACACTGATTCTTGATGTCTGTGAAAATGCATCCTTATGCCGAAAATTCCAGATGTTTTCCTGTGGAATCACAGAATGGCTGTAATCGATAAAACACACCCAACTCAGAGTTTCAGGTCAAATACTGATGTCAAAACATAACCAACACCATCTGAACTCATTTTCTGTTGGTTTGTCTAGCTGCTATAACTCAGTTACAGCAGCCAAACAAAAAATTTTTGTTAAGAAGTCAAGGGTCAAGAGCCCAACTAAAGCAAACACTGACCACCGTAATGGTATTCAAAAAATTAAGATTTTCTCCTTCAGCGATTCTGTTTGATAACATTAGGTGTCTTCTAATGGGTGGATTGTATAAAATCGCTGGAATATTTTAATTTAAAAGGCCTTAAAACAGGTGCAAATGCTACATACAGATATGTTGGTTTAGCTTGTCAGAGTGAATTAAATTTATGTATTTATTTGTATATTTAACCGAGTTTAAACTGAAACTAAGCGAGAGGAGTTACGAATCCTCCCTCCAGAGGAGGGAATTGCTCCTGTCTGATCAGTCTGAAAAGATATAGCACACTTCTCACAATCAGGGCCCAGGTCTCTGCCAAGTTTGGGCCTTGTGGCATTAAAGCCCTAGGAGTTAGAGTTGGAAAATTTAGTCTCAGAAGAATAATAATAATAAATATAGCTGCAAGCAGCAATTACGGGGCCAAGCACTCCAGCGGCAAAATGAGGAGCTAAGCATAGCATGGAGCATCAGACCAAATGCAACAATAAGTACTACAAGCAATTTTAGGATGATTTCAATTGAAATGGCTGAAAAATCATAAATACAACCTCTAGTAATATGATTAATGGCTTATCACTTTTGACTAACAGGTGGCGCTGCAATCAAATCATTTTTGGTGTGTTCTGTGTGAGGTGACAATGGCACACACAAAATTTGTTGTCATTATGTCAAAGCTTTGCAGAGATATAGCCTCAGAGTCATTTTGGCATCATGCCTCAAATTCGTTGCTCTGGTATGCGAAAATGGTTTGATCTATCAACACAAAATCCATAACGTTTTGTCAGCATAGTTTGAAGATTATCTGACTCAATTTTGGTGAAAATCGGACAAACGGTTGAGGAGTTCGAAAAAGTAGGTTTTCAACATAAATCAAAATGACAGCCAGGAATTTCGGCTGACTATGGCAACATTGGTATCACTGTTCTCAGCATGACCCAAGGAATCTATTAATACCAGTCTCATTACAATAGGCAAAACTCACAGAAAGCTATTAGCATTTATTTGAGATTTCATTATAACTTTTGATCACAAGGTGGCACTGTCTCAAAACCTTTTAAGTACTTTCAGGTCATGGTCTCGATGGTACATACAAAGTTTCGTAATGGTACACCAATGCATTAGTAAAATATAGCATTTTATATCATAATGCTCTATTGTAGTCATAGCAATTTCATGTTTTGTTCAATTATAGTGTCACCAAGAGGCACAATCCCACCAAATTTTTTATGTGTCCTTAGAGTGTGCCCATACATATGTGTGTCAAATTTGGTGAACATATCTCATTTTGTTTTGGAGTTATAGATGTTTTTATATGTGAGAAGAGAAAAAATGACTGATGGTCGACTTTCTTTGAATTTTTGTGCCACTTACTATCAAAATTTTGGCAGTTGGGCATTAGCGTTTAGCCGGCACACTATGTTTTCGAATTTCCTACGGTGGTTTTGTGTCGATCAGAGTAACGGTTTCTAAGATATTGGCAAATGTTTTTTAAGAGCTAAAATGCAACGTTGCAGAAACCGTAAGGCAAAATCTGGCAAGTTTGGTATTGCTGGACTCGGCAAGGATTCAGGAGTCAAAAAAGGTGACTCCCGTGAAAATAAGTCGACCACACCCAAAGTTATAAGCATGTGAATATTTGATTTTCCACTAGGTGGCACTGGCTCAAAACTTCTCAGGTTCCTTCAGAGCATTGTACTGATGACCCACACCAAGTTTCATAATGATACGTCTATGCATTTGTAAAATATAGCATTTTACTACAAAATTCAAAATGGCCGACGCCCAAAATGGCTGACATGGGAAAATTGGGTATCATTCGACTCAGCATGATGCACCGAATCTAAAGAGACCAGTTTTGTGATTTTTGGCCAAACCATTCACAAGTTATAAGCAAAAATATGCATTTTTCATATCTCCTGACCACTAGGTGGCACAGCACCGAAACACTGCAGGTCACCTCAGGTCATAATTGTTATAACACACACCAAGTTTGGTATCAATATGCCAAACCGTTGCGGAGATATAGCCTCCAATCCATTTTTGCGTGCATTTCGGCAAATTCGTTAGCACGTTATTCGACAACGTTTGGACGAATCAACTTGAATTCCATACCTTTTTGCCATAGTTGTCTGAAGATGATCTGACTCAATTTACGGTGAAAATCCGACGAACCGTCTAGGACGAGTTCGAAAAAGTAGGTTTTACGAACAATTAAAAATAGCGAAAGAACTAAACCCTACAATTTTCAAATTTTGGACTTCGTTCGACTCAGCATGAGCCAAGGATTCAGAGGAAAAAAAGAATTTTAATTTTGTGCCTTACAGTTCAAAAGTTATTAAGTCAAGTCAAGTCACCTTTATTTATATAGCGCTTTTAACAATACAGATTGTGTCAAAGCACTTAACAGTATCAAATTGGAGGATAGAGTGTCAGTAATGTATAATAATAAGATTAAACACTCAATTTTCAGTTAAAGGCATTTCATTATTGAATTCAGAGATGTCATTGTCTAGCTCAGTTTAGTTTAAATAGTATCTATGAAATCAAATTGACGATAATCGTTAGAAATTAAGTGTCCCCAACTGAGCAAGCCAGAGGCGACAGCGGCAAGGAACCAAAACTCCCTCTGTGACAGAATGGAGAAAAAAACCTTGGGAGAAACCAGGCTCAGTCGGGGGGCCAGTTCTCCTCTGGCCAGGATATTATTATTAATTTTTTTTTACTTATTGTTTTAATTAAATTTTAAATGTATAAATGTATTATATTTCTATTTTTATATTGTTGCCCGCTCCCTTAACTTAAACGGAAGGAGCCCTGGATTCATTTATTATTAGATCTCTCTAAATATCCTCTGAATATTATTAGCTTTATTTCAATAAACTCCCAAGATTACTATCAGTGTGTGTCTTAACCAATAAAATAACCACACAGACCGTTAAGTGAAATAGAACTTGGATTCATTTACTTAAATCAAATAGAATAAAAATAATAAATAGCAACAAAAAAAGGTTGGACAGTAAATGTCAAAATGTCCCATATATCACCAAAGGAAATATGAATTAGTTGCTTAATACTCAAGTCCAACAATTCCCACAAATTAGTTAACTGAAATATCCCCAACAGTAATCAAACCACTAATTTTCAATGTTCAAGATGGCCCTCAATAAAATAAATACCCTGTTGCAGGACTGATACGATGCTGGGATTCGTTGAGGCACAACAATTTGCCACTTCGCTCAATGAGTAAACAAAATAAACAGTTGTCTTACCGCTAGTCTGAGTCGGTATCACTGTGATGTACTTTCAAACATGAGGGATCACAGGCCTTTAGGAAGGGAATGCAGGATGGTGAGCATGTGCAGCTCTGCCAAAGGAACCACTGAGGATTCCTGGTATCTCAGGGCGCTATCTGGGATGTCTCCGGTAGCTCAGGTTGGTAAGAGAAAGAGCAACAGTAGTTTTCTACAACCGCAAACTCACTCGTCTCTCACGTGGAAATTTAACGCTGATTCGTCAGAATCAGACGTGCGGCTCTGTCATCCGATGATCCGAGGGGAAATTTCTATCCCCTCATCCTCAAACAACTTTATACCAACTCTAAACCAGTTCTCTTTTTGACAACCGTCATAGGATGGTATCTTTACACTTTAAATAAACTCAGACATGTTCCCTCTTACAGCCAACACCTCTTCCTTCTCGGCGTCTCTCTCCTCCCCTCGAGCGTTCCACCAATCCCCTCTCATAACAACTGGTAAGCACTTTTAACTTAAATTCACACACATTTTTTTCCTTTTTCAATCAAAATGCAATACACATAAACATAACTATAAAACATTAAAAAAAAAAAAAAAGAAATATTAACAAATGAATTAAACTAAACTTCAACTAGGCTTCATTATGTTGTTCACAGTGTTAACAAAACCAACAAAGAAAACCTAACTCAATTATTCAGGTCTACACGATGATTGTGTCAAAACATAATCATCACCTGATGACTTTTGCTCTTTTCTTGTCTGGCTGTTATAATTAAGTTATCGCAACCAAATAAAATGTAATATTAAAAAGTCAAGTGTCAAGAGCCCAACTGAAGTAAACACTGACCACTATAATGGTGACTTATAAATTGTAATTTTCTTATTTGGTGATTCTGCTTGTTAACATCAGGTGTCTTCAATAATGGTTAATCATCACTCAATGAATCTCTTAATTACCTCATTAACTTTAACACTGCTTCAGTGTTACTTTTAACCAGAGGTGGAAAGTCCAGGGGCCAAAGAGACTCCTGCCATATTTTTGTTCCACTCATGAACTCAGCAGCTGATTTCACCAGAGGAGGAACCAAGACATTCCTTTCAAGTCACAAGCAAGTCTCAAGTCAAATCCCAAGTCCTCAAAGAGTTAAAGTTAATGATATAATTAAGTGACTAATTAAATGATGATTGAGCATTAGTAATGAACACCTGATGTTAACAATCAACATCACTGAGGAAAAGAGAAACACAAGAACTACAACTGACTTCAGCCACAGCCTTAGATGTGAAAAAAAAAAAAAAATTAAAAATTGCCACCATAATTGTGGTCAGTGTTTGCTTTAGTTGGGCTCTTGAACCTTTTAATGATTTAAAGAAGTTTACTTCTAAGCAATTACAATGTTGTTTTATAGCAAATGTTTATGTAATGCAGAATCAGACCTTGAAGCAGCAGGTTAGTTTATGCTTTTGATGAAGGATAGTTTTTGGTTTAAATATCTCTGGTTGTAGTGTTTCTTTCTTTGGTTTGTTAACTACGTTTGATTATTAAAGGGGGAAAAAAACTTCTATTAAGCCAATACCACCATAATGCTTCAATATTGGGTTTTAAAAAATCTTTATTAGGATTAGGCTTTTAGACATGAAGATTTATCATATGATCCTCAACAGTGGAGACAATAATTAGTCATACTGCATTGCATGATGGGAGTTTTTCATGTATTGCAGCATGAAGCATTTTTTTTTTTAATTATTTTCACCATTGTTGAGATTCATATGCTGGTTCTTGATGTCTGTGTGTGTCTAAAAAGTCCTGGTGTTCAAATTGTTATATTCATTACATAGATTTAAAATTCATTCACTGTATGCTGTAGTGTCAGAGGGCTGACTATTAAAAAAAAAAAAAAAAACCTAAACATATAACAAAACGGATGAAATCCTTCTGCTTTCTCGGTTAAACAAGGATTTTTCAAACTCTACTGCTCTGTGTTTCACGGAAACCTGGCTGAACGACGCCATTCCGGACAGCGCGCTTCATCTTCCGAGCTTTCAGCTGTTTAGAGCAGATCGCGAGGCAGAATCAACGGGGAAATCACGCGGCACCAACGACTGCACATCTAAAGACCCCTCTGTCAAGCTCCTGAAGTTTGCAGACGACACCACACTCATCGGCATCATTCAGGACTGTGACGAGTCTGCCTACAGACAGGAGGTTAAGGAGCTGGCTGTCTGGTGCAGTCTTAACAACCTGGAGCTGAACACACTCAAAACAGTGGAGATGATCGTGGACTTCAGTAGAAACCCCCTGCACTTAATATTTACATTTACATTTACATTTATGCATTTAGCAGACGCTTTTATCCAAAGCGACTTACATAGCATTCAAGTTACAGTTTTTACATTTTATCAGCTCCACACCTTTCCACACTGATTTTATCAGTAATATGTTACTTAAAAGCATTATCTACTAAAAACAATGTAGTTACAATAATTAAAACGTTCTCATCTTGAGCCAAAAAAGATAACTAGCAGTTTCAAAGTTTAAGTTCGATCCTAGCCATCTAACAACAATTTTTCCAATTATAATTACATGATTCTTTTGAAATGTTTAATGATTAATAATGCTAAATATAGATCAGAAATGTCTTGTCACATCTGGTTTGGACTCATAGGTTATAGATAGACAAATATATAGTAAGAAAAAATAACTATATTTGCAGCATAATTTTTTCTGTTGTGTTTCAGTGAAAGTAATCTATAATTTTGCTGCTCACCGTGTTTCTGTTGTTGTTAAAATAACCGCGTCATCTGCGCCGGCACGCGTCCGGAGAGAGAGCGCGCACGGAGCTGAAAGGGCTTGAATAAAGCATGTTTGGCTTTAGATAAAAATACTAGATGATATAGCGCTGAAAGATATTTGCCATAAACGACACTGAGTGCTTGTTATGTGATCCGCTCCGCTGTTTTGACGCGCTGCTCTCTTAAACTGCTGCTGCTGCTGTTATGGCTCACGGTCCGGATGGATGCCGGGGTGCAGATGCGGTCCAACTTTTGAATATCAGTTATATAAGTATTTAAGGATAAAACACTCGAGTTGCTTTTAAAATATTCACGAGTCCTTTTCCCCGAGTCGAGTCAAGTCTGGAGTCATTTCAGGTCGAGTCTGAGTCAAGTCTGAAGTCTATTAAAATGCGACTCGAGTCCGAGTCACTAACTCGAGTGCCCATCTCTGACATCAAACTGGATCCTGGAGGGCCGGTGTCCTGCAGAGTTTAGCTCCAACTTGCCTCAACACACCTGCCTGGAAGTTTCAGGTATACCTAGAAAGACCTTGTTTAGCTGCTTCAGGTATGTTTGGGTTGGAGCTGAACTCTGCAGGATACAGGCCCTCCAGGACCGAACTTGGTGACCCCTGGTATAAGCTAATACTCCATGATAAGGTTTGTTCATATTTTAGTCACATGGACTTCTTTTCATTAATTGCAAGCAGCAATTATAGGGCACAAGCACAGCAAAAAAATAAAATAATAAATTAGCATACCAGTGATGACTTTAAGAAATGTTAAATGGATTAAATGACCATAATTATAACTTCTTACCTTATACTGTTATACAAACACGTACAAATTTTAACCAATAGGTGGTGCTATTGTCGTGGAGTGATTACAATGACACGTAAGGGCTGCTTTTGATAGTCATGCTCATTGTAAAGTTTGTTGATGCCTTAAAAATGAACCGTTTGAATTATTAAAAATCTGTTATACCTTTGTTTTGCATTTGAGGAAAATCCAATGAATGCTCTGAAATGCTTTTCAAACTATTCTAAATTGAAATCATTTTAGACTGCACAAGTTTAGGCATTTCCACGACCTTATATGCTGCTGTTCTGCATCCATTTTCCCAAGTGTGTGCTACTTTACTGTAAAGCTTCTGTTTCAAAATGTCAAGTCAAATTTATTTGTATAGCGCATTTCACAATACACATCTAACAGGTATATCAGTGGCATTTTTGGTCTTGTGTATGGTCTGATCAAAGATGGCGCATGCTATGCGATGAGTATTTGCAGTATTTCAGACACATGCCTAAGTGGTTGGACATGCTTGAAGACATTACTTGCAATCGTTTTTCTCTTTTTTAAAGGTTCATCTGCAGGGAACAGTACAACTGATTACAGACGGATTAGCCTCAGACTGAAGAAAAAACTGCAGCAGGACCATGAACAGATGTTGCTTGGTAATTCACAGACGGGTCATCGTCAGTCCTTGAATGATATTTACACTGATGTGTGGAGGAGAATGAAACTGGAGGAACAATGAGTGACCACGAGGTGAGATGGACTGAATCAAATCACAGCAGATCTACTGCCAAGGACAAAGTGATCCGGTGTAATGGCATGTTTAAATTTCAGAGTGATATGGGTCTACAAAACAGAAAAGTGCTAACAACGGGGATCGCAGGGGTTGGAAAGACAGTCTCTGTTAATAAATTCATTCTTGACTGGGCTGAAGGAAAAGAAAATCAGGATATAGTCTTGATTTTTTTAATCTCCATGAACTGAATTTGATTAAAGAGGAATACAGTCTCATAGGACTGATTAACAAATACTTATTTAGTGGTTGTGAAGAACTGTCCTCTCCTCCTGAGGATGACGGTAAGGTCATGTTCATATTTGATGGGCTGGATGAATGTTGCTTCCCTTTAAGATTTCGCAAGAGTGATGGATTAACAGATGTGCATGAAAAAACAACAGTGAGTAATATAGTTACAAACCTGATCAAAAGGCATCTTGTTTCCTCTGCTCTCATCTGGATCACATCCAGACCAGCAGCAGCCGGTCTGATACACTGATCAGGTGACTGAGGTGCGAGGATTCAATGATGAGCAGAAATAGCAATACTTCATCAAAAACAGCAGTCCAGAGCTTGCTGGAAACATCATCCGTCACATCAGGAAATCCAGGAGTCTGTACATCATGTGCCACATCCCCCTCTTCTGCTGGATCTCTCTCACTGTTCTTCAGCCTCTGCTGGCTCGAGAGAGCAGTGACAAAACTCCTACAACTCTCACAGAGATGTACACAAACTTCTTACTCTCTCAGAAGCAACAGATGAAAACAAAATACTGTGATGATCCTGAACCTAAGCCTGACAATCAGATTATTCTGAAGCTTGGGAAACTGGCCTTTAAACAGCTGCAGAAAGGAAATCTGATTTTCTACAAAGAAGATCTTGAGGAGTGTGGACTAGATTTTCAGTGAAGCGTCAGTGTTCTCTGGATTATGCACTCAGATCTTTCAAATGGAAAAATCTGTTTCAATGAGAAAGGTTTACAGTTTTATACATCTTAGCATCCAGGAGATCCTTGCTGCTCTCTATGGGCCTCATTCATGAAACATCCATAAATATAGGAGTAAATTCTGAATAATTTGCACGTAAAACAGACCTTCCTGAAAACTCTCCTCCGGATTTACAAACGCTTCGTAAACTTCCGATTTGATAGTTAAACGTGTGTATGTCATTCACAATTAGCATAATCCCCGCCTATGAATTACAACTGCGCAAATTGCGTGTCCAGGAACGCAGTGGAATATTCTGGTCTACTTTCTCAGCTTTGGCTCCAGTATATTGCATAAATGCAAAAAAGACTAATAGGTCAAATGCCTAACAATAAATATTCAATAACATGTGTCCACCAAAGCGTTTTTAGCCAGCTGAAAAATGCCAGGTGCTCTTCTGAAAACGGTCAGCTGGTGGTGCTTGAGAACACTTTGGTGGCACAGCATTTTTCCAGCTGAGACGCTTTGGTTGCTATGATTAACGTATTACTAGTGTCTAATTTTGAAGAACATCACTGAATATAAAAATGCAGTAACCCAGCAATATTAACTTCTCTATTATTGTTCAGTTGTTGTACAAGTAGGATGATTGGTCGGTGTAGTATTTGTCCTGCCCCTCTTCCATTGATTGGACGGCTGGGTAAGAAGTGACAATGACAAGCACTGCGTTTACCCAAAGCTAAACAGTTTAGCAACTCTCAGCTACAAATAAATACAATAAAATAAATAAATAAATAAATCTGAGCAAACGAACATGTAAAATATTATAATGGCAGTGCATCAAAATTCAGTGTCATCAGTTTGCCAAAAAGAACACAGAACATTTTACGCACCATTTACAGGTGGGAGGGAGCAGGTGTAAATGTCTTTCGTACCAACATTTTCATGAATTCGAAGGTTTACGTCAGAACAGCTTTACGAACGATTTACACAAAAATTCGTTCTGCTCGTGTTTCATGAATGAGGCCCAATGTGTTTTTTCAATTTGAAAACTACAGAAGAAATACTTGTCTTCAGTCCTGGATAGAAAAAAACTGACATGGAAACTTGTCAAAACATCAATGTTTAAACTTCATAAGTCTGCAGTCAAGAAGGCTTTACAAAGCAAGAAATGGACATCTGGACCTTTTCCTCCGGTTCCTCTTGGGTCTCTCACTGGAGTCCAGTTAGAGTGACCTGAAGGAACTGCTGCCAGAACTGGAACTGAAAAATAATAACAATAAAAGCACTGCTGACTATATCAAAAAGAAAATAGAGACAGAGAAATCAGTAGAGAGGACCATCAACCTTTTCCACTGTCTGAGTGCACTCAAATATGGCTTTATGGAGGACATCCAGAAGTATCTGAGCTCTGGAAATCTTTCAGCACAGAATCTCTCCTCTGCTCAGTGGTCGGCTCTGGTGTCTGTGCTCCTGATGTCAGAAGAGACTCAAGAGAGGTTTCAACTGCAGAAATACAGAAGATCTGATGAAGCACTGATGAGACTGATGCCAGTGATCAAAATACACCAGAAGAGCATTGTAATAGTCAGCTTTGTATTAATTTATGTACAATGTTAGCAATGTTTTTAATTAGCTTAGATTTACAATGGTTTATTGTAGGCTCAAACAGTTCAGAGAAATGAACAAATATAAATATATTATCAAATGTAAATATATAATATATCTCAACCATAAAGCCAGTTATTATTGTTTTAATCCATTTTATTATTTTTTACTTGTCATATATCAAATATTATAGATTATATTATATTATAGATTATGTAAAGTTTCACTTCTTGAGATTTATGAAGAGTTAAATTATTAAAACAAGCTAAACAATTTGTTTTATAGTCATATGAAATATGGCTGCCAGCAGCTATATCATCCTGTAGCCCAAGACTGGTTGTCCACTGAAGCTAAGCAGGGTTGAGCTGGTCAGTACCTGGATGGGAGACCTCCTGGGAAAACTAGGTTGCTGCTGGAAGAGGTGTTAGTGAGGCCAGCAGCGGGTGCTCACCCTGTGGTCTGTGTGGGTCCTAACATCCCAGTATACACTCAAAAAATGATTCAGTCTTAATTTACATTTTATGTAATTCAATTGCATAACAATTTTCCATCCATTTAGATTACATAGTTTTAACATAAACAAATCAATATACTTAATGTGATTCATATGCATCAGTGATACGTGAATGAAACAGGTAAGATTTATGTAATAATTCACAGCAAAGTCCCCACACTGCTCAGTGTTCATGTGTTTCCACATCACAGAGTGTTAAAGTAGAATTGAAGCGGTGTTGGAGTTAAGAAGATAATTAAATGATGATTGACCATCAATGATGAACAGCTGCTGTTATCAAGAAGAATCACTGAAGGAAAGAGAAACACAAGAACTACAACTGACTTCAGCCACAGCCGAAGATGAAATAACTGAAATAAAAGAAGAAGATTAACAGAGGTTTAGATGCTTTATTGTTTTGTTTGAAATCACCATCAAAGAGACCAGTGTTTCCTTTTGTTGGGCTCTTGACCCTTGACATTTTGGTGTTAGATAAAAAAAATATATATATCACTTAATGCATTTCTTAATGCACGTTCATATGGTCTGTGTAGTTTGCATCAACAATAAGAAATACTGAATTTGGTCTTTATCATTTTAGTCCGTTATTATGCCACATTAAGCGTTTTTCTGTATGGAATGAAAAGCGAAAGTTTGCTCGTTGTGTTCATGGCCATATACTTGCCTTGTAGTACATTAAATTAATAAACTATTTATATCAAATTTGATCTTTTAATAGCACTATCATAACTTATTAAGCCATATTAAGTGTTCATGATTTTCTCCTACAGATGACTTGCAGGACCCTGTACTTTATATTACTAAATTAGTTTTAATCATTTAACCACCACAGCGTCTCGTCTCCATTGGCAACACGCACGATTTGTGAGGATTGCAAGTGACGTCGCAGGCAGTGAAGAGTGCAAGCAGCGATTGCAAGTGACTTCATAATTTAGTTTCTTTTTTCTTGTCTGGCCACCTGGCTACTTGTGTAAAATGTTGAGAGATTCAATTTAAAAATACTTCATAAATAAAATGAAATAAAAAATAGCAAAGACTGCAAGTGACGTCACTTGAGGAAGTGCAGGTGTCTGAGAGTGCAAGTCTGAAAATGCAAGTGAATGTCTGCAGCCAGACCCTTCTCAGTTGAGCAGTATGACATTCTGTGTTGATAATGACAATAGTTGTTATTGGACAAAACCACACACTTTGGAATGTCTCAGCTGACCAATCACAATCAAGCATTCCAGAGAGTTGTTTAATAATCAGAAATAACTTGTAAACTGTACTGTACAGGGGTGCGCTTCCCAAAAATGTTGTTAGCTAACTATGGGCGTAAGTTCCGTTGAATACTTTTGGTAATGACAGAACTTGCAACCAGAGTTGCTTTTGGGAAACGCACCCCAGGTTAGTAAGTAATACACAATTGGTACTGAAAATGAGAGATGAAGTTGTGATATGTGAGAGATTTGTGTGTTTGTTTATAGTGTCGATCATGGAGGAGAGTTCATGATGACAGCAGGACTAAATAATTGAAGGTCTACAACAGGCACGTGCACACATAGACATAAAAGGGGGCTTGAACACCTGCCCTTTTTCTTCCTCAAGAGAAAGTGCCCTTTTTTTCTGGGGAGTGTTTTTTTTTGTTTGTTTTTTTTAATAAATGAATATATGTTTATATGTGCGTGTGTGTGTGTTTCTGTTTGGGCACAGCTTTCACTGTCAAACAAATAAAAAAATCAAAATATCAGGTCGGGTCGGGAAACGTTGAGACTTTCTCCCCTCCGCGTCTCCGCAGCACAGCAGTGTAGCACACATTGATCGGCACATGCACATCACAGACAGACAGAGAGTCTCTCTCTCTCTCCAGTTGTGTTTGTCTTGCTGTGGAGGTGAACAACAGACTAAGCTACCTGTGCCTCGAATTTACAGCTAATTATTCAAAAGACAAAAGGCAATTATAGTTAATTTGTCTTGCTAACATCCATGACTCATGAGAGAGCTACCATGTAAGTTAGCTGAAGTTTAGTTAAGGCAATAGGAAGTCTAGGTTAGACCAGTGTGCATTATTTCACTGCATGATTCAGTTTATTAAAATGTATTTAGAATGATCACAAAATTCAAGATATGGGGGCAGAAATGTATATATTTATATAATTTCATATAGTTTAATCAGTATCACGTGAAGACTGGCATTTTTTTCCACCAAAAAGCAGCATGATTACAAATGTGATATTGATTTTATACAGCAGTTCAGTAAACAAGAATTTAATATTAAGACACTTATGTTTTAGACACAATATTGACTGTTTTTGCTCTGTTTCGCCAACAAATATAATTCCAATTTGCGTCTCTGAGCAACATGACATTGTTTTGTTCCTGAATGAATCAACCGTTTAAATGATTCGGTTCAGTCGCAATGACTCACTTACTAACAGTGACTTGCTGCCACCTACTGACAGTTTTAATTTCACAAAGTATCTTTTCATTTTTTAAAATAATTTCAAATATCAGTATTCATTGTTTTATGTTTAAAATATCAAAACAGTATTAATGCATTTGTAACTGCAGGTTAATACATTCATGTACCTTCATGTCCAACATTAAACAGTGTGTAAATGTATCTAAATGCCACTTCTAATGCAGCTTCTGTGTTTTCTCTGCATTGCAAAGATTAATTTTGTCAATACTGATTTTATTTGCTTGGCAACAGCCCAAATGACTTATTATTCTAACTGACTGATTCAATTTAAGAATTTAACTGAAAAGATGATGCACACCTTTAAAAAAAATGGCTTTATAAAGATAAAAATGCCCATAAAATCAATTTAAACTTATTGGAAATGATTAATTTCTATCACTGCTGTGAACTGATCACCACACAGAATATGAAGAATATCAAAAACTTTAGGAGTCAGCTGTCCAAGATATCAGCACAATAACACACTCAGAAAAATATCATGTAATTATCGTTATCGTTAAAATCCCAGAAAATACTGAGATATATTTTTTGTCAATATCGCACACCCCTAATGTAATTAAAGCCGGGTTTAAAAAAAAAATTAAAATAAATATGAGAAGTGCCCTTTTTTCCACTTGAGCCCCTGCCCCTCTAAATGTCTGTGCACGTCCCTGGTCTACAAATACACACAGTCACTCATATTCTCTGACTGTGTTTTGTTGTTATAGATGTTTCTCTCTTCTTGTGTTCAGATGCCTGTGATCTCACACTGGATCCAAACACAGCACACACTCGTCTCTCTCTGTCTGAGGGAAACAGAAGGATAACATATGTAGAAAAGAAGCAGCCGTATCCTGATCATCCAGACAGATTTTTAATCAATCTTCAGGTTCTGTGTGGAGAGAGCCTGTCTGGATGCTGTTACTGGGAGGCTGAAGGCAGAGGGAGAGTGACTGGTATAGCAGTGACATATAAAGGAATGAACGGGAAAGAAGGAAGTGATTGTTTGGTCACAGTGAAAAATCCTGGTTGCTCTGATAAAGGATTCACTGTCTGTCACAATAATAAGGAAACTGTCATATCTGGCCCCTTACCGCTGGACTGGTCAGCTGGCTCTCTGTCCTTCTACAGGGTCTCAGACACACACACACACACAAACAGACACACACACACATACACATTCAACACCACATTCACTGAACCCCTCTATGCTGGATTTGGGGTTTATATGAACTCTACATTGTTTCTGTGTCAGATTAAACAACAGCCACTTACACACAACTGAAACTGAGATACGTTCACAGCCGATGCTATGTTACGGCCATACAGCCATACTAACAAACTTGAGTGTGCTGGGCTGTTGTCGACAACCCAAAAAAGAGAAAAAAATATATATATACAGGTATATATTACTATATATATATTATTATTATTATTATGCGTTCTTATGCAAAATCATATGATCTAAAATTAGTTCTTTAGCTTGTTACTAGCCCTTGTATGGTGTTCGGGTCTAAGGGACGGTCCCACAGACCCGGACACCATACAAGGGCTAGAACAAGTCCAAGACCAAAATGCATCAAGAGTAAATAGCACTTACACAATAATCTGTCATGGGAACCAACTTATTTCTTCAAAATTTAAGGTGAATCCATCACTGATCCAGTCTGATTTCTGAAGGCGTGACTGAGCATCTACTAAAGATGGCATTTGAAATTAATGACATTTCTAAAGATAAACATTTCCTTCTTTTTGCTTTCTCATCCTCATATATAACAAGGCAGAATGGAGAAGCATAATAAAAGTCACGTTTGATCTGTGAGATGTTTAATCTAAGATTGGTTTCATAAGAACATTCCACGTGTTTCCCCATCCTTATCTGACCTAGTCCTAGATCCGCTTATCTCCACTCCAATTACACAAGAACACATGTTTATATTCAAATTTATAGGTGAAATGTCACTCAGTAGATATCCTGATGTTTGACACTATTTAGTAGTGATGCCTACTTAATGTTGGTTCTCTGGACAGTTTACATTTTTACATTTTCGGGAGAGAAAAAAAAAAGAGAATATCATGTTTTATTCTGGCATATGAGTTTATTAAGTCCAGCAGCTGAATGTACATGTGTTATATGAAGGTGATAATGTTATTTGTTGTACTATAATATTCCTGCTAGAAAGCAAACTTTATTTTGCTGTGGCCATTTAGTGTCTGTTGGGCACTTCTATGTCCAGGGTTGCTTTCTTTTAAATTAATACTAGCCTAGTAGTTTTTATTTATTTATTTATTTATTTATTTATTTATTTATTTATTTATTTATTTTATTTTAATTTTTATTTATTTTTTACATATGAAAACACTGTACAAGGCTTATAATAAGAAAGCAGATCTAAGCTGTCAGTTTAGATCAAATATTTAAATGTTCACATAATTTACAATTTAAAAATATATACTTTTAACAAGATTTTGACAAAAATTTATACAACAAAAGGAAAAACTGTCAATACTGTAAGTAATGAAATAATTCTTTCAAGATACTTAAAAAATGTTTGTTGCATGGTTAAAATAATACACTACTCGTATAAAATTGCGTTTTGAGAGAAAAAAAAAGATAGTGTATTATCACATTCAGAAATAATGTAGGTAAAATACCAGTAAATAAAGCAAAATGTTTGCAAACATTATAAACACAGCTATTGACTATTTTAGTAACCCTTAGTTTTCTCCCCAACAAATCCTCTAAAGTTAACACTATTAAGGTGATATAAACGTCAAGGCAAAATGAACTATTTAAAGTGAAAGTGAAGCCTACCTCTCTCATTCGGCACAAATCCAAATGTTTCCATATTTGCGACATATCTGGATGCTAAAATATTATTTTTTATGTTAACTATAGGCTTTTTTCCTGCTGGCCCCGAGCTGTCGGCTGAAATCGCCAGGGGGCCCCCTTCAGCCGTGGGCCCCTATAATCGTCACCACCTTTCACCCCACTAGCGACGGCCCTGCAAAAATCTGCATATTACCTGCCATTCCTTTTTACTTAAATGTAGGCCTAATGCTTGGCGGTTCATGACATATCCTTAGAAAAACTCTAACGCCAGGGCATTGCCATTGTGATACAGCTATGATGAATTTACAGCTGAGCGTGGGCATTTCACTTCTTGGAGGCATCAATGTCACATTTGCATAGATTGAATTCACAACTGGTTGATTGCAAACTTAAAATACTAAACAGAATGTTAAAATAACGTTATTAACAGGTTAATGGTCATTTCAAATAAGCGTTCAAAACTATTAAATTTGATTTAGTTTCTGTATCTGGTTATGTTCCTGTCAAAATTTAGTCTGTTTCCAGTTTTTGTTAATACATAAAAAAAATAATTAATTACTTAAAGAAAGAAAGTTGGGTTATTAAAATTTAGAAGCCGTTTCAAAAGACAGTTGGCACTGTTGAAAGGAAAGAAGGAAGAGGCCATTCACACGTGGCCTGATGCATCCCTGCATGAACAACATGACTATCTCTGTCACAAGCAAATGCTGAGGAGGTGATTTTATGATAGTGGTCAGATAAATATGTTTACCATCAAAGCATTAATCATTACCATCTAATGATTAATGCTATTATCGATAAGGGTTTTGACATTGTTTTAGCATTGTTTGCTCTGTGTTTTGTGTTTTTGAATGTGAGAAGATTTTTGCGTGGGAAAGAAGTACAACCTCTACTTTTAGTTCTAAAGTAGAAGCTAAGCTGTCATTTAAAAAGAAAAAAAAAGAAAAAATATTACATTGGGCTGTTGTCAACACTAATATACAAAACAATCATTTCAGTTCTGTAACTTCACACTTACACATGCACAGCTACAAGTCATGTTGCCTTTAATCCTGAGCTTCCACAAATATTTAACTATGAACATATCAACATCTGCTTCAGATTTACTTATTTTGTACCTTAATAAACATTTGTTTGCTTTGGGAGACAGTTTTAAACCAGGATGTTTTTTTTTAGGAACTTTGAACTGTTTCTTGCATATTAGCCCTTTGAATCTTTAGGTAAATGATCTTAATAAATAACAGTAAATATGTTAATGATTATGAGTAATTGCTGTCTTAGATCCACGTGTCCTTCTCACAATAAAATATTTATGACATGTTGAAATTTAAATGTACAGGTGAAATGGTCAAGTCCTGATGTTTATCATGGGGAACAGACTAGCATTTCACCTCCAGTGACTGATGAGCTATTGGATATTACCAATATTGGTTATTACTGATTTAATTTAGTGCTTTCAGTGTTAAAAGAAAAAAAGGTTCTAAAACATATTCCTTTTGAAGCCCTGTAGGGGAATATGATACATGGCTCTAGATACATTTCCTTAAAAAATCTGTTTAAAAATCCTGATATTTTATAAATTTATCTATCAGAAACACACTGTAACATAATGCAGATTTCATTCCCTTTTTGTGGTTTATTACCATATAAAATACCATAATGAATCATAATCATTAAATCCATTATTTTTGTATATAGAGTCAAAATGAAAACATCTGATCTGTCAGCATTCATTTTATCAACACAGGAACTTAACGGTTGAAAATACACAATTAATGTTTATATGTACTTTACTTTTCTAACAGATATTTACTTCATCTTGAACATGTCATAAAGACAAAGAGGTGGAGCCTGAGAATCTGACAGATATATAAAGAATGTTCGTCTCAGACTGAAGAACACAAATGGTGAGTTACTGCTTTATTCTTCATTTACCTCACATAACATTCAGGAATTTTCAGAAAATAAAACATAACAAATTATGTGAAAATGTGTCTTTTACTTTTATAGATAAAAGAGATTTCTGCTGTTAACTACTCGGGAGAGACTAAGAAGATGGTAATAAGTTCTGTGATTCCTTCATTGTGTCAATTACCCTTACTGGTCTAAACTTTCATATTTGTTTAATTTTAAGAGTGATGTTCATCTCTTCATCTCTTTGTGTTGTGTAGTTGGTGTTTTTGGTGGCTCTTCTCCCAGTTGTATTGGGAGGGGACTGTAAATACATGCCATTGGACTGTTCTGATATTTATAACTCAGGAGAAACAGTCAGTGGGATTTACGCCATCTATCCATCAGGTGACGTTCCTATCTGGGTTCACTGTCACATGATCTCAGATGGGAAAGATGAAGACAACGGAGGATGGACGGTACGAATGTGACTTTAGATCATTAAATACAGTATAATCAGAACATTCATTATGAATCATATATTCTATACGAACCCATCACAGGTGATTCATAGAAGAATGGACGGCAGTGTGAATTTCTATCGGCCGTGGAAAGAATACAAGAGAGGATTTGGGAATGTGGAGAGTGAATACTGGCTGGGTAAGATCTTACAACGTGTGTTTGTGCGGATGTTCATGTCAGTGTTTGGTTGAACGTGTTCTTCTTGTGTGTTTGTGTGGATGTTCATCTCCAGTGTTTGGTTGAACGTGTTCTTCATGTGTGTGTATGATCAGGGCTGGAGAACATGTACCAGCTGACACGCAACAGGAAGTACATGCTGAGAGTGGATATTGAAGACTTTGAAAAAAGGAAAGGTTTTGCTATGTACTCGTCTTTCTCTGTGGATTGTGAATGTGCTGGATATAAACTACAAGTTTCAGGATTCACTGAAGGTGGAGCAGGTAGGACACTTTCATTCACAGGGAATAAATGCGCATTGGATCATGCACTTTCAAATGTTTAATTAATTTAATTTTAATTAAAAGAATATTTCACACACACACAAAAAAAAATAAATAAATAAATCTGCTGATAATGTAGCTACCCTAATTAACATCTTGTGAAGCCAGAAGCCCAAGCTGCTTAAGAAAGCAAGCAACTCACTAAAAAAAAGAAAAAAGAAAAAAAGAACATGATTTTGGTAAAAGACTGTAAAAAGTGCTATAGTAAAAACCTGTTAATTGGTTAACGGTAAGTTCCCTTACTATATACGGTGAAAAACTGTGATAGACATTTCATGTAATTGTATGGTAACACAATTTTTGGAAGTGAAATAATAATATAATTTACAGTGAAAAACATTCCCAGAATTCCCTGAGTTAGATTCCACATTTGATGTTTTTTTGTTGTTTTTTTTTTATGTTGTTGTTGTTGTTGTTGTTTTTTAATAACTATTTTTCTTCTTATTTTTTTTCTAATCAGTTATGCTCATTAGGGTTGTAATTTACGTCTAATGTTGTTATATGAATGTCTATTTGTATTACATTGGTGTTGTATGTTACGAAAACTGGACATTAATATCTGGAATAATCTCTTATTAATCTCGCGAGACATGTGAGATGTTGAATATGTTGCTCTGATAGCATTATGTAGGTAAAAAGTTTTCTGAGCAGAGATATTTATTGTGAAATCTGGCTAAACGTGACTCATATTATGTTAATTTTGTTAATATTTCTTCTCTGCAGGCGATTCTTTGACCTCCCACAATGATCAGAGGTTTTCCACCTTTGACAAAGATCAAGACTCCAGTGAAGGCAGCTGTGCCAAACTGCATCTTGGGGCATTTTGGTATGCAAACTGTCTCGCTACAAACCCCAACGGTGTGTATTTATGGGGAGAAGATCCCACCCATAACGGCATTGGTGTTGTATGGCACAGCTGGGCGGAGAATTTGGCTGTCAGTTTGAAATCCATCAGCCTGAAGATCAAAAGTGTATCCTAGAAACAAAAGTGTTTCCAGGAGCATTCGTGTGTTATTATTTTACTCTACACTGTAAAAAATAAATCCGTAAAATAACAGAAAATGTGCTGGCAGCTCATTACACACGACATTATCCGTTAATTTTACGGACATGTCTGTTAACTCTAAAACACAATGCAATGAAGTGTAAAATTCAAAATACTAGTAAAACACCTGTAAAAAATAAATACGGAAAAATTCCTTCAAATTATACAGTATATTGTGCTCTATTTTTACATATTTTTTAGGGTGTATCACAAATGTGAAGATGTACAGTTTTGACTCTTAGTATGAATACAGCTGAAAGCATTGGCTTTCATTGTAAACTCCATATGATAGTGTGTGCAGACAGAGGCGCTTAACACGTGCACTAGAAAGATTCAACTTTGTCAGAGTCTACTCTCTTTCTCTCCAGAAATTATGAATGATGAAAAATTACTTTGAACCGTTTGGTTAAGCAGGCAAAGAGGCACCTGCAACTTAAAAAAGTAAAATATCAGTGATATTTCTTAGTTTTTAGTAATCTTATATTTCCAGATTTACTGTCCAAATGACTTCATAAATATTCAATAAACTACAGCATTGAAAGCATTATGTCTGTATGCAGACGTGTTTATGTAAATACATCTGTTGTGTTTGTTTCATGTTTGTTTGACATTACATTTACTTTCATTCATTTGTCAGATTCTTTTGTCCAAAGTAACATTGCATTCAAGGTACACATTTACATTTGATCAATTATGGCATTCTTTTCCTCTCCCAAATTCCTCTACATCTTGTAAAATTCTAAGGTAACATTTAATGTGTGTGTTCTTAGAACCTGACCATCAAAAAACACTATAGCATTATTCAAGGATACTAGGGGCCAAATTTACTTTTTAGCTTGCACCAGTGCAAACCTTCCTTTGATATTAAAAACAGCTACTGTCAAGATTTACTAAAGGCATGCAGTGAAACATTAGCAATGAAAAGGCACGGACACAGTTTTTTTTTTTTTTTTTGCAGCTGACATTATTGCATATGCATAGGAGTTTCCTTTCACATGCAAAACTGATGGGAGGAGATTATTTAAATGAATCATGCAAGATGATTTAGTAAGGTTTATTTCAATTCACTGGTATTTGCACCCTTATGTAACACCCCAAAGTATGTGTGTGTTGTTGTTAGTAAATTACCTGCACTTGATTATCACCAGCTCTGCTTGTTTGTAACCCCACAATAATTTGTGCTGCTCTTGGTAGATTGTGTTAATCATTTCAAAATGAGCTGTGTCTGTGTTCTTTAGTGTGCACATTGTTAGTACATCGCCACAGAACTTTTCACCCCATCTGCAATTTTATGGGATTGTGGTCTCGAGGTAATTTGCCCTGTTTAGTAAATCTGACCCTAGATCTCTACCAATAGTGTATGTGCATGTTCAGAGATTAGAATGTGAAACAACAGGCAGTTAATCATAATTATGAATTATATTAATTTATATAGCTTAAGCTAGTGCTTCAAAATCTATCTTATGTAAATCTATAGTCTGGAGCCACTACTGAGTTTGAGGGTGTTGGGATGTTGTTGTAGTTTTCCTTTAGTTCATTGTTCTTATTTTACCCAATAGCCACTGAGTCTCGAAACAAACACAATCCATCTATACTCTG
This sequence comes from Spinibarbus caldwelli, assembly GCA_039654775.1. Lineage (NCBI taxonomy): Eukaryota > Metazoa > Chordata > Actinopteri > Cypriniformes > Cyprinidae > Spinibarbus > Spinibarbus caldwelli. The sequence continues at coordinate 41,394,135 of CM077224.1, read as the reverse complement.
CGTGTGACTGATCAAACAGCATTTAAAAAAAAATAAATGTTTCAAAATAGTTCTTAAAAATGCAATAGTGCATTCCTTTATTTTTTCGATGCATAGTATTATGCTTACGCCTGTGCATTTATTTACACATTAAATAATCAAAGGGTAAATATGTATTTGTGTAATGTACTACAAGCTCACAAAATTATCTCTGTATTAAAACAGAGATTTATTTATGCATTTTGTTGGTGGTGTAAGTTGATGTATTCTGGGGATTTATAATTATAATTGAATTATAATGAGAAGCGGTTGTTGCGTTGTGTGTTCTGTTCCCTATCAAAAGCACCTCTCGATGCTGCATTTCAATAATGCTTATTTCAATGCATTCTTTATTCGACAGGTTGTGAAGCATGTTTGTCAAACATGCCAAGAATTGGCTTAAATATCCTCGTTCTGTGACATCATTGGAATGTATGTGTGCACCTGAGAGGTTATAAATAGACATGAAACAGACACACCTTCAGGTTTCTTTGTCTTCAGAGACCACTTTGTGTGTGTCATGCTGCTGAAAGTTGTATCATTCAAAAGAAAATAAGTTAAAAGCGAAAGTAAAAAAAAAAAAAAAAAAAAACTTAATCATGTGAAGTGAATCTGCAAAGAGAAGTGAGCCTCCTTGTGCATGGCCCATCTCTGAAAAGGACTCTCATGAGTATTGTTTGGAGTGTTAGGGGTAAGAGCACGCTGCTCTCACATTTGAGGGTGGCAAGTGTGAGCGCTGCAATTCACTTCCTCTCCGCATGCATTGCATTAGGTTCACATTCTTTCATGAAGAACAAGCCACTGCGCCCTTATTAAATAGCCTGACTCACTAATGTCGTTTGACTCTAATGATTGTATTGTACCAATAATACAGTTGCTGTATAAAACTGAAGCATAAAATCAACTATATTACTAAACTAATTTAAAAAAAAAAAAAAAAAAAGTTAAACTACACTAACACACACAGTCATCATAAATCAACACATGAACCTCAACAATGGTGACAATAAAAAGTGTAATGTTGCAATGCATGCTGGGTACCATAGTACAAAACTCCCAGCATGCATCACAGCATGAATAAATTATGCAGCTGAATTGTCATATTATTTTCTTTAATTCTAACTTTGGTTTGTGTATTTTGTATTTTTTTTCCTGTGTCTTTTAGTAGCTTTTTGTGATGTCCAGAATTGATCCGATTAGCTGAACATTTTGTCACCACTGTTGAGATTCATATGCTGATTGCTGATATCTGTGTGTCAGTAAAGCTCAACTTTCAGTGCCTTTTTTTTTTTTTTAATTTTCAAACTGATGTTGCAACTCACATTGTAGTAACACAGGGTTTCCAACATGAAAGCATTAATTCACACAGCTGACTAAACTCCAATGACTTCAGTGAACCAAGCCATTAGATGATAAATGTGAAATTGACAACAGCAAACTATCATGCACTGCAAATGCATCTATCAAACACACTGCCACAACAGCCAAAGAAGACAAATGATTAATAATAAGCGTTAAGAGCTCAACTAATGGAAATACCAGTCACCATTATGGTGACTTCAAATGAAAAACAAACTTAAACCCTGTTAATTCTCAATAAGAACTTCTGTAGACCTCTAACAGAAATAAAGTCAGTCTGGTTAGTAATAAGTGAAGATGATAATGCTGTTTGTGGAGTTGTTTAATCCTCCTCTACTGAGATCTTTAGAGATTTGATGACTTTTATCTTCAGTTGATTTCATCTAAGGCTGTGACTGCAGTCAGTTGTAGTTCTTGAGTTTCTGTTTGTCTCTTTTTTTTCTGTTCTCTGCTTTCCTTCAGTGATTTTGCTTGTTAACAAGCTTAGACAAGCTGAGAGGACTCTATTCCCCAGTTTCACAGACAAGGCTTAAACCTAGTCCTAGACTAAAATGTAAGTCTGAGCTGTTTCAAATGAAAGAAACTTGCAATGACTGATCTTAAAATATATCAGTGCCTTTGTTTTGTCTCAAGATGAACACCAGTAATGTTTTTTTTCTAAGCACGTTTATAAAAATTACTTAAATGTCCTAATTGATCTATGGTCTAATCCTGGCTTAGTCTAAGCCCTGTCTGTGAAACCGGGCGTTTAAATAATATATGAAGATTTTGTGGCTCAGAAAAGGTCCAGTGTGGTTTATTTCTTTGCTCTTGGCTGACATGTGGCATTGCTATGGCCTGCTTGTGGCCCAGATCTGGCAAACAGGAGTGGTTCGCCCAAGTGCCATCATTCCACGCTACATGTGGGCCTCATCATCATTCCACATGTGCCAGATGATCTGGGCCGACAATATGATGCTATCTGGGTTCTTTAAAGGTGTTAACCACTTCAGCACTCTGATCTGGGAGTCGGAGTAATCAAATGTCTTTCCATCACTTATTTATGTGCAGGGTTTCACCATTTACACACACTGATATGCATTGGAGGTAGTGTCTGCAATGAACAATAAACAGAAGTAAATAACTAAATGTCTAACATAAACATTTACATACTGTTCCAATAAAACAGCGCATTTCAAATTAAACAATAACAACTCTCTCTAAACATGCAATTAGTGAATTAATAATTACTGGATGTAAACAGAATGTGAAGGAACATATAAATAACTTAAGGTACATTACACAACATCCTCATTACGATATGAAAGTATAACAAATGTAGAATATATTGTACGGAATCAGAAACATATTTAAAATAGATATACAAAACATTAGTAAGATAAGCTGTGATGCTAGCAGCACTTCTACGTGTGTTTCATGTGATGAATTAATGATCATAAAGATCGCAAACCACCAACAACACCACAGGCTTAATGTAGAAACAGATTCAGCAGTATAAACATCCAGTATTACAAACATAATGTCATGGAATAAACTTACTTCGTCAATTACTTTTGCCCTGCACTTAGCGATGCTGCACAGGTGGAAACTGAGTCACATTCTGTCAGCTCTGTAGGCGGAACCAATCCATAGGTTTCATGTGACGTCACAGTGTTTTATCGCCGCCATTTTTGTGTCTGAGTCACCGCTGCGCGAGCTGTCAGTCTACAGTCACAGCAGCCACAGCTAACAGAGGAAGATCAACCAAACACTCCCAGAAGCTTCACGAGGTTACAGTATGCTGGGGATATGTTGTGCTGTAACAACAGTCATCAGAAAAACCCCGAACTACAATTTTACTCGATCCCAAAGAGGTTAGATCGGCAGAATAAATTGTTGGCTTCAATCAGAAGTCACCACTGGCAGCTAACGTACAGTCAGAAAGGATAATAAGAGACAACTGTGATTCTTTATAGGAGAATAAAGGACGCTAAAATATTTGTATTGGACCACATGTCATTTGTGTCTGCAGTTAAGTGTATATATCACAAGGATCTCAAAAATAATCACATTTGTTTTGCTAAACCCATTTATTTATAATTATATTGAATTTGTCATAAAAAAATATATGTATATATATTTGGGGTGTCAACGTTAACGCGTTAACTCATGCGATTAATCAAAAAAAAAAAAATTAACGCGTTAATATTTTTTTAACGCAAATTATTAATCATGTGATAATGTTTGACCCCAACTTCGCGTCATCGCAGCGCGGAAGGTTATCTATTTTGAAAATACAGTCGCGGGAAAAATTACAGAGCCGCGGGTTTTTAGGCTAAGGTTACTTTTATAATGTACCGCGGCCACCCAAATTGTATAAAAACAAATAAAAATTAAAATAGATCCTTTTACTAATGTGTATTATACTTGGAATGTATCCCTGGCCACTTAAGAACGGAGAGGCGGTTGTAACATCACAAACAACGTGAGTTTCAGCAGAGCACATGTTAAGACTTTTACACAGCAGAAATAAACATGACAACAGCCACTATAGATTATATAAGATAATAAACACACGATTACGATAGGATATGGTTTGTATGTGATTTTCATGAGATGAATGTGTACATCTGAAATGCTAATTTGTGCAGTGATATAAAAGGCTATAAATAGCATATTTTAACAACAGTAAACGACCAAATTCCACGTGATCACAAAAGGAAGTTATTACAAACACTCGATGGTGGTTTAAAGTGAGTTCTGAGTAAAAGTGTACTATTAATCTCATAAATTGTCTAATGAAGCATGATGCTAATGTTAGCTCTAATGCACCTGCAGAACAGGTCCAATTCTTCTTCTTAATGCATTTTGTCATAATACTTCACGTAAGGTCGAAGAAAATGTTGTTGTAATATTTATTTGGAAATACTTTTGATAATAGTTGGGTAAATGTAAACTGGGATTGAAGTGATGTGGCTTGGTAAACGTTTTATTACCAGTATAAAGACTGATAATGGCTGAATAAAAACAAATGAATAATGATAAAAGAATAATAAGGATTATGTCTCATACCTGGTGGAAGTGTGAAAGGTTCTGTTTCCTTAAACTAGTCTGTCATTCATTTCATTTCAACACATTTACATGTAAATCCTAGTATTTTAAATTTGTGATTAATCATGATTAATCACGGTCCATGACTGTGATTAACGCGATTAAATTTTTTAATCGATTGACAGCATATATATATATATATATATATATATATATATATATATATATATATATATCTATCGTTCTGAGTAAATTACCTTTGTGAATTGTGACTGGCTGCAGAAGTGGTGTAATAATTTAGGACTTAGCCTACATACATGTATATGGCATACATTTTGAGAGCATAACAACTGAAAGTCTGAAACGTCAGTCAGTAAAGCATTTTCTTAACAATGGCAAAATTTTGAGCTGAAATGTTATTGCAGCCATGTAGCCGATGAATAAATGAAAATGCATATTTTTAATTAAAGAGAACTTAGCGTGGGCTGCTTTTGGTGCCTGGATTTGTGCTTCAATAATGAAATCCAGGTTTAAGAATATACTAGAAGTGAAAGACGTCTTCCCTCAGGTAGATTGCATGTTTTCTTGGCTTGCTGGATGTTGGGCTCATGATCAGTATTCACGTTGTTTGCATTCACCAAAACTGACTTGCTGAAATCAGAAGAGGACGGAGAAGAGGATCAACATGAAGCAGGAGTGACCAGCAGCGGAGGATTCTTCAAGCTCTTAAAGCCTTCATCGAGCGTAATTCAAACAGTAATTTATCCAGAAAGAATGAGTAATTATAAATTGTGCTAATATTAGCTAAATTGTCATTAAATTCAGATTGTGTAGTAAGCTAATAACGTTATCTTGTTACACTATCATTGACTCAAAAGTGCTTTGAGCTGATGTCAGTTTTAAATTTACAAGTAATCAGGACACTACATGACCTAACTGTTACACTTGCTATCCTAAAAATAATCAAGTCCACGGATCAGTGTGGGAAATGGTAGTAAAAGGTCATTTATTATTTCAATATATTAATATTATCTATTAAATCTCAAAGAGATGTGCTGTGCTCGTTGTCACATCGGACACAAATATGGCGGCGAGCATAGCGGAAGTGACGTCTTTGGAACCCATGGATAACGTGTCACTAGCTATGTTTCCATCCACCTATTTTTATGCGCATTTTGGACTATCGCATAAAAAGTTCGCTGGATGGAAACGCCAAGATGCGCATAAATTCTGAAAATGCGCATAAAAAAATTATGCGCACAACTGAGTAGGATAAACTTTTTATCCGATAAGAAAAAATGCGCATAAAATACGATGGAAACACATTTACCGAATAAATTCCTCCATGCGCATCAAAAAAGTCATGTGACTTTGCGCTATGAGACGGGATAAGTTGACTAACCAGCTGACCGATCTCGTTCACAGCATCTATAAGTTGTTGTAGTCACTCTGAAAAGCCTGAGCAAAGTCTGTCATCAAAGTATTTCTGTATAATTGTCTTACACGACTGTGTTCTCAAACAGCTGGCATCCTCCGAACGCAGTGACAGCATTTATTGTGTTACGTCTGCTCTCTCTGAGGCGCAAGTAATTTATATTATATATGAAAATTATTATATTCAATGGCTTCTCCTATATTCTTAGTGATATTTAGTGCCACAGTTTACCAGGAGGTGACAATTTTGTTCTCTTTGACTCGTTGGATGGAAACGGTGCTTTATTCGCATATGTTTTATGCGATATTCCAGTTTTGCGCATAATTTAAATTCGAATCTTTGGATGGAAACATAGCTACTTACGCCAAACACATATCACACTAGAAGTTGTGTAGTGCATATTTGCATAATACAAGCTCTTATCAGATATAAAATAAAAGTATTAATAATAGTATAAATAGTATTAAAAAATATATATAATATGAAGAATTCACGACACCTATAACTGAAATTGGGTGTCAGTGTTGCCAACTTAGCAATTTTGTTGCTACATTTAGCAACTTTTCTGACTACCCTAGCAAGTATTTTTTCCAAAAGCACCCAGCAACAAATTTAGCCATTTTTTAAATTTATTTGGCAACTTTTAGCAACTTTTGATAAGTGACTCAGACAATAAAAAGGCACACATTTTCCATCCAAATTACACAAAAAGAGGAAACCAAAGATGCCTAGTAGTACACACATCACGTGAACTGAGTAACTGCTATTCACAATTGTTCAATTTAATAATAGTAATAATAATAATTTAATAATTGTTCATTTATGATACACTTTGTTAGTAGCTTGTACCTGTGATTGTTGATCAGTTAGTACACTGTAAGAAAAATGGAAAAGATACTAGTAATTTTCCAGGACATTATCCATTATCCATTGTAACCCTGTAACCCGAAAACACAATGCGTAATTTAAAATGCAGCTAAAAAACCAATATGGAAAATTATTTCATATTAACATAGTAGATTGTGCCCTATTTTTACAGACTTTTCTTAGACTGTAGCAGACTAACTAAATACTAATGCACTGCTTAAAGCATAATTGTTGAGAATGTGTAGTATTACTAGTTAAGTAGTTATTAAAAAAAAAAAACTTAAATTGTAATCATTCAAAAATGTGTAAGTGTTCAATAATTCAATGTATTTAAAAATAGTTATTTATATTTTAATATTATATTTTGCATATTATTTTACAAACAAATCTAAATTAAATTATATAAAATATAGTTTTTTGCTGAGATTTGATGTTATGACAATTTTGCGTTGTGATTACGCAATGACGTCATCGCGCAATGACATCATAACGTCCTTTAGCAACTTTCTATGAAAATTAGTTGGCAACATTGTTGGGTGTTGTGTCCTCACACTGAATGGAGGAATTGACTCAAACATGAACCGTGACTCAAAGTAAAACATTTCAGAATAAAATTTCCATGAACGTAAATAATGTTTTCTGGGCTGACATTTCGAGAACGTTAATAAATACAAGATAACTTTGAACAAACATACTGGAAGAATGTTTGCTCATAACTTTGAAAGACTGTTCATAACGAATTCAAACTGTTAGCTGGGCTTTAATATTTCACTCTGTTGTGTAGCCATTACCTTACACTTTATTTATTTATTTTTTTCACCTATACATTTTATTTTTAACATGTCATATGTATTTTGAGAGGAAAACATAGATCTAGTGATTACTTAATCATTAGCACAGTAAGGCAAATGGAAAACGCATGCTGGCCTATGATGTTCTTTTGAAACATATCCTGGTTTAAAATCTTCACTGTATTACTCTGATTACGCCACCAAATTAAGGAAAAATAAATATAACAGAAATGTTAATTTAATTGCTGTTTTTGTAGATTTTGTCAGGTTGGGGGAGGAATGGATTCACAGTAAATTCTGTAGAAATAATAGTTTGTTCTTGTTGTATGTTATTGTGTCAGTGCTGTTTGTCCTAGATGGGTTTTGGTCTTGAACGTGTTCTACTGAAAAGCTAAAAAAAAAGTTATTTACAGATCACATTTCTTCCAGCTTTGTGTGTGAATGTGTCAGAACTGCAGTGATTCTTATTTAGTTTTTTTGTTTTTTGGTGATGTCAACAACTCAAAGTAATCAATTTTGTTTTCAGAGAAAAATGCCTCATTTTTTTCAAGAGTACACATGTATAAAAACAAATAAATGACTGTGTAGACACAAATACAGACAGTGTCACGAAATGTCAGCTTGTTTACCCCTCAAACATCAGTTCTACTGAAGAGCAAACCATCAATGATGTTCACATTAGATTTTGATTTGAACGTCGTATTTGTTAGGAAAACATGGATCTAAGAAACACGTTTGTTAATGTATGTTAAACAGTACATTGTAAATTAAGATGAATTTCCCTAAAGACACAAAAGCCATCTGAGGAGAAAACACAGACCTCCTATGAGAACGTCATATCAACTTTATATGACATCTAAAATACATGTATTGTGATTGCATCTTGTTATACTGCATCTGTTTGAATTTATTCCTAGTTGCCAGGACATATTCTCATCTCTGTCCACTAGCTCACACTGGTTAAGTCAAGGCAAGACGTGGCTACAAGATAAGTCAAGCAATTTCTTAATGATAAATTCTAAACACAATTAAATAGTTTTTGGCCAGTGATGGTTTATAATCTACAGTGAAATGATAATCAAATATGTTCAAGTCTGTATTGTCATTTCTTCTTTTCTCTTTTATTCTAGTCAGAAATAAAGCTAAATAGTTCACAACAGTTTCAAGTCAACAAGAACACTGAATTTGGTAAATAAGAATAGTGTTTTTTGTACTAATTTGTATTTATTATTAATATTAGTGTTTTTATCAGCACAAAATCTGAATAATTGTTGTTCAGTGCTGACACTAATAAAATAAAATAAAATTAAATAAATAATAAATAAAATTGTCAAATTAAAAATGTGATTTGTCTTTATTGTGAATTATTTTACTGCATAATTATCACATACTATGTCATGAAAATGAGAAAAGGTTGATGTTATGACATATTAAGTCAAAATGTTACACAAGTCATAATTATGCCATAAAAGTTGAAATTATCGAAATTAAGCCATACTAATTCATAATTATAACATAGTCCTAAGCAATATTTATGAGATTAAAGCTCTGAAATTATGACTTTTTACGTCCTACCTGATTTTTATGTCATAAGTTTGTTAATTTTTGTTATAATTATGACTGATTATATAATTTTGACATCTCATAAATTGACTTTTAAAGTCATAATTTGAAACAATTGACTTTTTAAATCATAATTTAAACTTTTCCTCTGATAAATATGGTAGTCTTATCATTTTTATTTTATATGTATTAAATATGCCTTTTTAATTTACAATTTTGTTATTTTATCTCATAATCATTACTCAGTATAGGCTACCATATATGATTTACCAAAACATGATTTATTTTATTTTTTTTTCTTTAAATCTTATGTAGTGCACTTGGTCTTACTTTCATTCATTAATCATTCACAGCACAGCCTGCAGGGCACATAAATTATATTTGTAGGGGTGGCCAGCGTGCAGTCGCTTTGGTATGTTTGCTCGCTTTTAGTTTCGCTTTCGATCACGTTCAGTGGGTGTACCTGAGGGGAAGGTGGGCACAGTAACTCGTTTGAGGGACATGGCCCCTGATTCACAGTACTGAAAACAATCAAGCATCGGTGGCTGCAGTCCAGCAGGAGGAGGACACGCATCATATGTTGCAGCCCACGAAAGTAGTTTTGTTGATGAACTTTCAGCTCCTGCGTGTTTATGTTTTACATCAATGTCATTTTACATCGAACAGTTCAAATCATTTCAGATTAAGAAGAAATGAGCAGAAATCTGAGAAATCCATCTGAACGTAAACATCGTAAATTAAGGTTATAATATTATTTATTATAGAAAGCAGAATCATGTTTATAACATTTTATTTTTTATTTATTTATTTATTTATTTATTTATTGTTGCTGTCTTTGGCAGTTTGTGAGTTTTAAAGTAAAATGATAAGATTTAAACATTTCTGTTATGTAAATATCACATTAAAGTATTTAAATACCATCTTGTATAAACTATTATATTACCATTGTCCCAGATGTTTGATTGAAAACCATAAAAATAAAGAATTTATTGTGTGGAAATGATATATGAAGAAAGACTATCCTTGAGATGAAATATGAGATGTGATATCTCAAAAATAAAGTAAAATTAAGGTAAATCCATGATTTCAAATGATAAACAACGACCTATAATTCTAATAATGTTTTGTGTTCAGATGTTGATCATGAAAGCGCAGGTGGATGTGATCTGCTGTAAATCAGTAGGAACTGATCTGTCCATGCTGGATATTGAGGATTTCATCACAGAAATCTGTCGGCTGAAGAAAGAGGTGGCGTCACTGGAGGCAAAGCTGAGAGAAAGAGACGACAAACTCAACAGAGAGGTTTGAACAGCTCTTCATTTCTTCCTTCAGCTCAGTCACTCAATGAGACTTCTTTCACAAACCAAACTCAGTTCTTATCAGCATCTCAGATTGAGTCAACACCAAAATATGCTAACTAATCTCCAATATAACCACCAGAGATAACTGCTGAGTAATGAGGCTGAGATCAGCAGCTTGTTCTTCATTTGTGTTTATCTGTGATTGTGTTTGTCAGGATGTGGAGAAGGTTTCAGTGCGTGTGGCTGATGGGACAGAAGCTCAGGGTTCAGTCTGGAGCGTCAGAGATCAGAGAGACTCAGAGCTCAGCCTCACTTTACTCTGTTATACTGACGCTCAGGATCATGAATCCACTGATCAAACCTCTGACTGTAACGCTGGAGAACAGCAGATGCTGCAGACGCCGCTGAAGATGTGCTCCGTCAAACTGGTGGACTGCAGGAACCTGATAGAGAGCAGAGCAGAAGAAACCACCGCAGAGGAACAACAACAGAGTCATGAGGAAGAGCAGGATGATGATTATGAGGAGAATAATGGGAATGATGATGATAATGATGATGAAGTTTTCATTCCTCCAGGTGTGTTTCTTGCTTTGACCTTTTGTTGTTTTTGATGACAGCTGAATGTCAGCAGAGACTCTGCAGGATCAGGTTCATATTGACTGATGGTCCAGATTTTCTGAGATATTTGGGAACATAATGGCAAATTTTAGTAGGGCTGTAGTAGTAGTATACTGTCATATACTGTGACTATTATTCATACTATTATTCAACTGAAGAGTTTCTCCTGCATCACCTGTGGAAAAACACTGAGTTCACAGGGTCATTTAGCGAGACACGAGAGAACACACACAGAACAGAAAGACTTCAGCTGTAGGAGATGCAACATCAGGTTTCCTAACGCAGAAGAAAGGAGACTTCATTCAAAAGAGCACAGCAGGAAGAAGGAGTTTCGCTGTGAACAGTGCGGGAAGGATTTTTTCACCACTGCTCAGAATATGAAAGCTCATATAAAGACACATGACGTAAAGTCTTTCCACTGCAGTGAATGCGACAAGTATTTCAGCACCAAAGGAAGTCTTGATGCTCATAAGTGAATCCACACGGGAGAAAGACCATACAAGTGTCTTTACTGTGAGAAGAGCTTCAGCTACGGATTACATCTGAAGAAACATGTGCGTGTTCACACCAATGAGAGGCCGTATCAGTGCAGTGAATGTGGGAAAACCTTTAGGCAGTTATTTAGTCTAAAGTCACACCAGAAAATCCACTCAGGTGAGAAACCGTATCAGTGCAAACACTGTGACAAACGATTCCATCATATTTCTCATCTGAATTGTCATGAGAGGACTCACACCGGAGAGAAACCGTATATGTGCTCCTACTGCAGTAAGAGCTTTTCTAGTCCAATTCATTTCAGAGAACATAAGCGAGTACATTAGGTAGTTTTCAGACCCACCAGAACAAACACGCTAAAGAACAAACTGTGTGAGTGACTTTCATGTCTTGGTTTGTCAATAAAGGCTTTATTTCTGCAGTTGATTATTCATGCCATGATAAGATCATACAGATGATTTCAGTTTAAGATAATCTGACATGAACCATATTTTTCACAAAAGTGTAATTTCTGAGCAGCGTTCATAGTGTGGATATTCAGTCCAGCATCACTGAGTGATTTCACTGTTTACAGGATTACAGTCAGTGCCGGCCCGTAGGGTTGTGGGGCCCTAGGCAAGATAATGAAAATAGGCCCCACTAGTGTAAAAATTGTCATAGCAATTTAAACATATGACAAGTCTGTCTGTGATCGTGGGCATCACTGCATTTATAAAGCAAATACTAATACTACAGCAATAAATATTAGGCTATGTATAGCAGTCAGAACATCCTTTTTTTCGGCTCCATAACGATAGGCCTACCATTTGGATTCCATTTCTCCTACAATTTCAATTTAATCTCTCCATCATTCTTTCATTTCAATTCCAAAATCTGAACCAACAAAATCCGCACACAAAATCTGAACTGTAACTAGAAAAGTTTTAAGATAAACGTTTTCTTGATTTTCTTGATTTAAAATGAAAACTCACAAAAATAAGGTCAAAGGAAATCCCTAATATGGACAAAGGCATATGCTATCGCTGCAGTAGCTGAATAAAATGCAGATAGGACATTTTAACTGATGAAGAATGAAGACAATAAACATACGATTGTGACTAAATGGTGTATCTCTGTTCTTCGTATTTTTATTTGCATAATGTATATTTATAATGCAATGCTAATCGACATATCACTGTATATAATATTATAAAATGATTTTGCCTCAGCTATGTGATATGAAACCATGTCAGATCACAAAAGGAAGTTATTTCAAACACTCGACTGATGTCATGAAATGAATTTGGAGCAAAAACGCATTAAATGTTTTTAAACGCACTTAAAGGGGTGCTGCAGATCGATCGGTGTTTGACAACAAAGTACTGCAATATAGGAAAGCATGCAGAGCTGAACATTAGTACATAGCTCTCGCGGTGCTTCAATGTCAAACACCGATCTGTCAGCGCCACTTCAAGTCGAACACACTTTGAAATTTAATTGACAACCTCGAGGCCGCGGGGCCCTCCTTTTTAAGGCGGGGCCCAAGGCGACCGCCTGTACCGCCTGTTGGATGGGCCGGCTCTGAATGAGTGTGAGTTATTTGTGCCTGTCATTTTTTATATATACCTTGGAAATATGTTCATTTATGGAGCAAAAGCATATAAACTATTGGTTAAAGTCTGATTTTACTCAACATGTTAATTGTTAATAAAACCGTTCAATAACTTAACTATTATAGTATAAATATTGTACTCACAGTTGTCCTGATGTGTTGAATATCAGCATGAATGATACAGAAGAATGAAGATCAGAAGCTGTTTGTCAGAAATTTACTTTAGTGATTCTCATGAATCTGTCAAAAATGCCCATGTTGCAAGTAAATGAAGCCAATAGCAAGACCCCCCCCCCCCCCCCCCCCTTTTTTTTTTGCATTGTGACATTATACTGTGATTAAACTTCCCACATATATTCTATTTATGTACTGTATGTTATACTTATAATATTTTGAAACAGGTTAGAAGAGCAATAGTTGTTATCATGTCATTAACGGATTTAAGGCGGGTCTTATTGTCTCGATGCATCTAAATGGCCTTAAATTAGGCTTTCTTTATACATTTGTTTTTAATTTTAGGTGAAATATGTCCCGGACAAATGAGTCACGTAATGATGGCTATCACTAACACCAGCAATTTCCTAAACTCCCATAAATTATCTTTACACATACAGCTGTACAATTCTGTGTCAGTAATACCGGCTTTACTTAAGCATTTATTATACGTAATGAAAAACAGGTTAATCATTATGTCTGTCGTTGTAGTATCCATTTTCTACAATCATCCTGTCAGTCAATGCCGCTCATTTTCATCATTAAACGGAAGTTACCATCCAGCGAAGTTGGCACTCCAGTCCAGCAGGGGGCGGAAGTGCGTCATATGTTGCTGCGGCACCCGTTCAGAGCGCACAACGGAAGTAGCGCAGAGTTTTCTTTCTCCCGGTGCGTGATTAACGTATTTCAGGTCGGTTATGTGAATTTGCATCATATTGTGCTTTATGACTTTCTGAAATGCTTTCTTGTATCTCGCTGACGGATATTATGTTTTAATATCTCAAATCCAGCAGCTAAACGTCTTTTAAACAAAGGTGACATATTTTAACCATGGTATTATTGTAGTGAAAGTGTAGTAACCATGTTTTTTGTCGTATTGATTATTTGTATAACCAACTTTCCTACAAATACCACGGTTAATGGTTAGTGTTGCAAAACCATGGTTAATTTGTGGTTACCATGTTTTAATATTAACCGTGGGTTTTTGGTTTTATTTGTAGTAAAACCATGGTTAATTTTCATAAGGGTTATAAATCACGTTTATAACATTTTGATGTTTTCTTGGGCACTTTTTTTTTGTGTCTAATAAGGTTTTTTTTCTTAGTAAAACTACTATTTCAGCATTTTTGTTATGTAAAAATTACATTTACATTTAGTCATTTAGCAGAGGCTTTTATCCAAAGTGACTTACAAATAAGGACAATGGATGCAATCAGAATCAACAGAAGAGCAATAATAAGCAAGTGCTATGACAAGTTTCAGTTAGCCCAACGCAGTACCATTAAAGTTTCCATTAAAGTTGTATTTGGAACGTTTTATCTAATACTTTTTTATGTTTAGAGTTTATCTTTATGACCATTGTCCCAGACATTCCGTCAAAAATCATAAAAGGCTATTGTAAATATATAGACTATGCCTAGCTAAAACTGATTTTACCAAGAATCAGTGATATTATTATTATATGAATTATATTATATTACATTATATTATATTATATTATATTATTATATGAAGACAATAAACTTTACCAATTTATATTAATATAAAGAAAGTTTGTTGACATGCTTGGTCAGCAGTTAAACATACAGTATAAAGTTAATGGTGATAAAATATTTAACCATTCACTCTTAAAGGTGGGGTAAGTGATTTCTGGTAGCCAATGTTGATATTTGAAATCACCAAAACAAACACGCCCCTAGCCCAAAAGGATCTCGCCCCTATTTTGATAGCTCCGCCCCATACATACTTACGCAACCCAGGCAATGATTAGTTCTGTGAAACAAAGCAAAACCAATGTTACTCACCTATCGAGAAGAAACAAAGCAACCTCGACGTCCGATCGCATTCAGTTCTCTCCAGCGCTGGAAAGCTGATCCCATATTTACACGGGTCCTACTTCTTGCCTTATCGTAACACCGTGTCTAAACCGGACGCGAGCGGTGCAACAAAATACTACAGAATTCATTATAATCAGTGATGCTGTCTACACTGGATGCGCAACACGACAAATCCCCGACAGTAAACTACTGCCGCGTTCTATTTATGACATATGGACACAAATTTCAAATGATTTTCAACGGTCGCTTTATCGCGTCCAGTGTAGGCAGACTTTAGCTGTTGCGGTGCGGTGTCCGGTATAGACACGGTGTAAGCCTTCTTTTGTTCTGCAGACGTTTTCCTCTTTTGTTTTTTATCTGCCATCTCTATCTTTCTGTCGTCGCTCCGTTCGACTAATGTACGTCATGTGCACTGAGCGCTCTCTCCTCCAGATCATGAGTAGACACGCCCCTTACTGCTGATTGGCTACAAATTTGTTTTGGTACTGGGCCCGACTCTGTTTTCTAAAGCATTTTTGAAAAAATACATAACCCACCTTTAAAAGTGAAAGGCCGGGACACACCAAGCCGACGGTCGGGATAGTTTGTTTTTGTGTGTTCCACACGTCGGCGCGAGTGAGAACTCTGATTGGATGTTAAATTTAACGAACGAGTCAGTGCTCGAGTATTAAAGTGATGAAAAGTGATGAAAACTAGTAAGTAAATGAAGGCGGCACAGATAGAGGGCTGTTATAATGTTACGTGATCTTTCCTAAGCATACCAAAATGCAAATATTTTCATAACATCATGATCCTCTTAAAATGAAGAAAGTTATCAACATAACTATTCAAAATAGTAAGCAAGCGCTGCTTTATTTAGTGTCGTATATCAGCGCAGACAGTTGTAGTCTGTGCGGTGAGTTCAAGCACAGCTTTTTGGTCCAACGCTGCCGATGCAAGGCGACAACACCGTCAGCTTTTGTTGCCGCTGGTTCTTTGATGTCAGCTTGGTGTGTCCTGGCCTTAAAGCCCGAGACACACTGCACAATTTTCGGCTGTCCCATCGTGAAACAATCGTAGGGATTTCTGTGGCTCCTAATCAGTGCTCTTATGTCGTACAGTGAGAGAGGTTCAAAGACGGCCGTTGTCAGTCTTGCGACCAAAGATAACGATCATTTTCTGACAGTGTCAGAAATACAGCATGATCATCACACCGTGCGTTTGCTGCTATGACCCACGTTTACTGATCAGCCAATAAAAATGCGACATGGCGCAAAAACATAACACTGCTTACCTCAAGCTCTTATCCCTTCCTTTTTCGCCGCTTACACTTTTTTCAGCACACAAAAAAACTACAACTGCCAAAGTGTGATTTATCATGCTCTTTTGTTTACCACTAGCGCATGCTGATGACGCTTTATTCTTTTATAGAAACGTGCATCGTAGCCTATGAGTCAGTAGGTGTCATCGTCTACATGCATGTCGTAGCCAAGTTTATTAGATGCATGTCGCACAGTGTGATCTGCAATGATCTTATAGGATCTCGAAAATTGTGCAGTGTGTAGACGGCTTAATAAACATAGGTTAATTTCAGTATTTACTGTGTGAAAATTATATATATGAGAGACTGTCCTTGAAATGGTAAATCTAAATAAATTTAAAATTAAAAAAAAAAAAAAAATTAAAAAATTAAAAAACCTTGCCTTGCCTTTTAATCATGATGTGTTTGTGTTCAGATGTTGATCATGAAAGCGCAGGTGGATGTGATCTGCTGTAAATCAGTAGGAACTGATCTGTCCATGCTGGATATTGAGGATTTCATCTCAGAAATCTGTCGGCTGAAGAAAGAGGTGGCGTCACTGGAGGCAAAGCTGAGAGAAAGAAACGACAAACTCAACAGAGAGGTTTGAACAGCTCTTCATTTCATCTTTAGCTGCTAATATGGACTGATTGATATGTGAATTAATGTCTTATTTTTAATCATACGATTACTAGATATATCACTGATTGTGTTTGTCAGGATGTGGAGAAGGTTTCAGTGCGTGTGGCTGATGGGACAGAAGCTCAGGATTCAGTCTGGAGCGTCAGAGATCAGAGAGACTCAGAGCTCAGCCTCACTTTACTCTGTTATACTGACGCTCAGGATCATGAATCCACTGATCAAACCTCTGACTGTAACGCTGGAGAACAGCAGATGCTGCAGACGCCGCTGAAGATGTGCTCCGTCAAACTGGTGGACTGCAGGAACCTGATAGAGAGCAGAGCAGAAGAAACCACCGCAGAGCAACAACAACAGAGTCATGAGGAAGAGCAGGATGATTATTATGAGGAGAATAATGGGACTGATGACGATAATGATGATGAAGATTTCATTCCTCCAGGTGTGTTTCTTCCTTTTATGACTTTTTGTTGTTTTTGATGACAGCTGAATGTCAGCAGAGACTCTGCAGGATCAGGTTCATATTGACTGATGGTGCAGATTTTCTGAGATATTTGGGAACATGATGGCAAATGTTAGTACAGCTGAACTATTTACAAGAAAATACAAACTGAGATATTTCTTATGAAAATAAATAAACAAAAAACAAATTTAAGTAGTTTTACTAAGAAAAAAAAATGTATTTTTTAATTTTTTTTTTTAAAAAAGCTCCATGTTTTCTTTGCTTGTTTGTAAGACTGCAGGATTTGTTACATTATGAATAATAATTATTAGGGGTGACCCTGAATAGTCGACGATTCGATGCTTCAATAGGAGGAGCCTGATTCGACTCACAGTCGAATATTTGCGGGGTGTTATGATCATGCCATTTCGGCTATATGGGGGTGCTTAATATACAGCCTATTAAGATAATGCGGTTAATAAGAATCTGAAAAGAAAGTAGCTTTAAATAAATATTTTAGCATGCGTGAATAAATCCAACCACCCCTATAGATTTAAAGGTGGGGTAAGTGATTTCTGGTAGCCAGTGTTGATATTTAAAATCACCAAAACAAACACGCCCCTACCCCAAAAGGGTCTCGCCCCTATTTTGGTATCTCTACCGGTTTTCTCCCAATAAGTTAATATACAGCCTATTAAGATAATGCGGTTAATAAGAATCTGAAGAGAAAGTAGCTTTAAATAAATATTTTAACATGCGTGAATAAATCCAACCACGCCTATAGATTTAAAGGTGGGATAAGTGATTTCTGGTAGCCAATGTTGATATTTGAAATCACCAAAACAAACACGCCCCTACCCCAAAAGGGTCTCGCCCCTATTTTGATAGCTCTGCCCCACACATACATACGCAACCCAGGCATCGATTAGTTCTGTGAAACAAAGCAAAACCAATGTTACTCATCTATCGAGAAGAAACAAAGCAACCTCGCTCCTTGAGTTCTCTCCAGCGCTGGAAAGCTGATCCTGATTTACACGGGTCCTACTTCTTGCCTTATCGTAACACTGTGTCTACACCGGACGCGAGCAGTGCGGCGCTACAAAATACTGTAGAACTAATTATAATCAGTGATGCTATCTACACTGGATGCACGACATGACAAAACCCCGACAGTAAATTGCTACCGCGTTCTATTTATGACATATATTTCAAATGATTTTCAACGGTTGCTTTGTCGTGTCCAGTGTAGACAGATTTTAGGTGTTGCGGCGCGGTGTCCGGTGTAGACACGTTGTAAGCCTTCTTTTGTTCCGCAGACGTTTTCCTCTTTTGTTTTTTATCCGCCATCTCTATCTTTCTGTCGTCGCTCGGCTCGGCTAATGTACGTCATAAGCACTGAGCGCTCTCTCCTCCGGATCATGAGTAGACACGCCCCTTACTGCTGATTGGCTACAAGATTGTTTTGGTACTGGGACCGAATATTAGCGACAAATCTCCATCTCCTGCTTTCAGATGGAGCAACATTTAATACACAGAGCCGTAGATCACTGACAAGCTACGCAATATCGCGTTCATTATCGCAGATGAATCGCCTTCGATAATGAACGCGATATTGTGTAGTTTGTCAGTGGAGATTTACCGCTAATCACGGAACCGGCTTTACTGACGAGATGCGCATGATCATCGCGTTCGATATCGCCCAGCCCTATACTGCATAATGTTGTTATTTTTACAGTTAATTAAAGGTGCACTAAGCGATTTTTCCCAAATGATGTTGATATTTGAAAGCACCAAAACAAACACGCCCATACCATTACCACTAATCACGGAACCGGCTTTCCTGACGAGATGCGCATGATCATCGTGTTCGATATATCGCCCAGCCCTATTATGCAGACATGTGGTTTTGTGTGGAGCAGCATTTACTTCAAACCAAGCAGAAAAAAACAGTAGTTGCTTTTTATTATTGTTAATTTGACCTGGACGCATATTTTGTTAATAAATGATCGTGCCAGAAGAATGGCGGGAAAAAATCTGGATTAATGTGAATGTTCTATAACTTTATTCAAGACCATTTTAAAGTTATTTTATTAAAGTTTTGTTCCTTTCAGATGTCAATGGTGGTTCATCTTCTGATGGAGATGAAGAAACAGTCTCGACCTCAAAAGATCAGCTGCAGACCAAGAGTTTCTCCTGCATCATTTGTGGAAAAACATTGAGCTCACAGGGTCATTTAGTGAGACATGAGAGAAAACACACAGAACAGAAAGACTTTAACTGTAAGATATGCAACATCAGCTTTCCTAACACAGAAGAGAGGAGACTTCATTCAGAAGAGCACAGTGGGAAGAAGGATTTTCGCTGTGAACACTGTGGGAAGGTTTTTTTCACCACTCTTTATAATATGAGAGCTCATATAAAGAGACACGACGAAAAGTCTTTCCACTGCAGTGAATGTGACAAGTATTTCAGCACCAAAGGAAATCTTGATGCTCATAAGAGAATTCACACCGGAGAAAGACCGTACAAGTGCCCTCACTGTGAGAAGAGCTTCAATCATGGACCACATCTGAAGAAACATGTGCGTGTTCACACCAATGAGAGGCCTTACCAGTGCAGTGAATGTGGAAAAACCTTCATAGAGTCAAGCTCTCTAAAGTCACACCAGAAAATCCACTCAGGTGAGAAACCGTATCAGTGCAAACACTGTGACAAACGATTCCGCCAGATTTCTCATCTGAACTGTCACGAGAGGATTCACACTGGAGAGAAACCGTATCTGTGCTCCCACTGCGGGAAGAGCTTTTCTGATCCAACTCATTTCAGAGAACATAAGCGAGTCCACACTGGAGAAAAACCGTATCACTGCAGCATCTGTGGGAAGAGTTTCAAGCAACACACTAACTTAGTAATGCATCAGAGGATTCACAGTGGAGAAAGACCTTTCAAATGCTCTCAGTGTGACAAGACGTTTGCTCGATCAGACGTCCTGAAAGTCCATCAGCGAGTTCATACAGGAGAGAAACCTTACTCCTGCTCCATCTGCAGTGAGAGATTCACTTATTTAGGTAGTTTTCAAACCCACCAGAACAAACACGCTAAAGAACAAACTGCTCCAGAATCATCAGAGTGACTTTTCATGTCTTGGTCTGTTAATAAAGCTTTGGTCTCAAAATCAATTCCTGAGGGCCACAGCTCTGCACAGTTTAGCTCCAACCCTAATAAAACACACCCGGTCCAGCTAATCAAGGTCTTCAGGATCACTAGAAACTTCCAAGCAGGTGTGATTTGGAGCTGGTTGGAGCTAAACTGTGCAGAGCTGTGGCCCTCCAGGAATTGAGCTTGAGACCAATGCAATAAAGGCTTTATTTCGGCAGTTGATAATTCATGCCATGATAACATCATACAGTTGATGATTTCAATTTAAGACAATCTGACGAACCATATTTTTCACAAAAGTGTAATTTCTGAGCAGCGTTCATAGTGTGGATATTTAGTCCAGCATCACTGAGTGATTTCACTGTTTACGGGATTACAGATGAGTGTGAGTTATTTGTGCCTGTTAATTTTCTCAGGCAAAATGCGTGACTCGCTTCCGGCTTCGCTACTGTTCGGACACTCTTGCTTACTGCTCTGCGCTTTGCTCCGTTTATGTACTTTTCTCAGATTTTTCTAAGACTTTAACTTCGGCAGATCAGCACAGTTCTCAAACAACACAGTTTTGGCACAAACACCAGACTAAAGACTTTTTGGGACTGGAATACACTTTGCCTCCCACTGCCAGCAGCTTACATTCCAGAGACAGGAAAACACAGCTGCCGACATTCTAACAGACGAGAAAGAAAATGCCCCTTGTGGAATCTACTTGCTGCATGAACTGCCACAGACTTCTACAAAGGATTGTGGTTCTTGAAACAAAGTTACTTGCTGGACATCCAAAACAGGTGGAATACACAGCAGATCGTCATCACGGACCCCCTCAGCATACAGCCGGTGAGTCCTGTGAATCTAGTGAATCTCAACAGTTTATACCAAGTGTAGAGGAACAAGCTGAAACTGATCGACAGACAAATCGATGGAACAAACAGGGAGCGAGACCCAAAGGCACTCGAGACATCAGATTGTCACGAGTATCTTGTATTGCTGCCATAGCATCCTCTACCCCAGATGCGGCTATGACAAGGCTTGCAAACACTGGTATTCTACCACCCCCTATACATCTTGAGAACAGATTTGAAGCATTAATGAATGTCGTTGAGGAATCCCCAAATGTGACTGAACATAGATCGTATCAGCCAGCAGCTAACATTGCTACTAACAGGCGCTTGAGGTCGAGCAGACAGCGGAACTCAGCTCAGAGCGCAGCAGAGCCCAGGACTCTGAAGGTGCGTTCAAGTAATGTCGGATACATCGTATTTACGAGTTGAACGCACATGAACGCCACCACAAAGTCGTTATTACGAGTGGGAAACTCGAAATTTTCTTTAAGCCCTGAGTTTCCGAGTCGGTGTCAGTGAAAAAACGTGTCGGATGCAATGGACGCAGCCAAAGACTAAAGATATGCAGTGTCGGTAAAGTTGTTGAAATTAATAAAATTATATATTTTTTTGTAATTAAATTTTTTACAATAAAACTATATAAGTTACATATACAAATATTATATTATTGTATAATTATAATAGAATATATAATTATTCAGTTTACATCACCTTCATTAATTAAAATCGGAAAAAAAACACAATGATGCACATTCTTCATTCAATATTTTGTAGATGTAGAGTTAAAAAAAATTGTTGAATTTTATGTAGAAAAGTTAAATCGCCATCTTTTTCCGACCAAAGTGACTTGAACGCACCCGACGTCATAATAACGACTTGTCAACTCGTAAGTACGAACGTCCCAGGAGGACTTGAACGCAGCATGATAGTGGGCGACTCTATTATCAGAAACATCAGTAGACGGTCTACAACTGCATGCTGCTTTCCACAAGCAACCATCTCTGATGTGAACAAGGAACTTCGGAACATTCTGATGAAGTACAAGACTGCAAATCGAATCATCATCCATGTGGGGAAGAATGATATTCGAAAAGAGCAGTCAGAACTCCTTAAGAAGGATTTCAGTGAACTCTTTGAAACACTTCAAAGACTTGAAGTTCATTCGTTCATCAGTGGACCACTCCCAGCAAGGGGAACTAACATGTTTTCATGGCTGCTTGGGCTGAATACATGGCTACAAAGAACCTGCAAGATAAAAGGAGTCAACTTCATCGACAACTTCAATCTTTTCTGGGGCCATAGACAACTGTTTAAACTGGATGGCCTCCACCCAAACAAACTTGGTGCAAGAGTGCTAAAGGACAATATCTATTTCTCCCTCCGTCATCCTTCAGTAGTGTATAACAATCCACTCAACCTGAATGGCACACACACACCTGGACAGAATATGAGTGACCACAGGACTTCATATCAGCTTCCAAGTCATCATGTGGTTGACACATCCCACAAGGACATTGATAACACCATGCAGCCACAAGCACTACTCATGGAAACTATCCTGGCTGAGCCCTGCCCACAGAGCTCATCACAGACAGACTGTGACGTACTACAACAGCTCCAAGACTCAGCACCCAAGGACGACTTTCTGGAAAACAGCCAGGGAAGCCAGGACAACATATCACAGCCACCGGAAACACCAGAGCCAGAGCCCTGCTCACCAGATACATTATCCCTCTCTCCAGCATCTCCACTTATAAGCTTCTCACAGAAAATGGAGGAACTGGTGTATGCTGGGACCAAACTCTCCCACTCTTTTGCTGCAAGCCCCCAGATATCAACTAAAAAACGGCGGGCCCCACAACCACCAAAGACTGCAGGCCCAGCTCTCTCTCCTCCTCCTGTGAGAGATCTCCGGCCGCTGCCACAACACCACGGCTCAAACCCTCCTCCATCTGGTGTAGAACCAAAAACAACTGATAGCTACTCTCAGTGATGTGTGTCGGGTCCCCGCTATGTTAGCAGCAACTTACACAAATGTTTACAGAACAAGTGGGAACCCAGTGTGCCTGTAGCTTTTTCTATCTCTGTTTTATCACGTGATAGAAAGTCTAAGGCATTCTCAAGCCGTACGGCTGACCCATCTAATCTGAGGCCTGTAATGCATCAATCTAAGATTGCTGTAGAGACAAAATTTAATTCCATCAAGTTAGCATTTTTAAACATTCCTCACTAAAAAATAAATAATTTCTGATCAATTACTTAATAACCACAAACAACCTGGATTTTATGTTTCTAAATGAAACATGGCTAGAAGACAGCTGCAGTGCAACAGTTCTCAATGAAACAGCCCCTCCTAACTTTAATTTTACAAGTGTCTGCAGGACTGTTAGGAGAGGTGGAGGTGTAGCTGCTCTATTTAAAGATGTTTATCAATGCAAGCAAGTGTCATTTGGTATTTGTATTTAGTATTTGTCTTTTGAATACCTAGGTATTGTGCTGAAAGGTGCTCCATGCATTCTGTTTATCATTATTTACAGGCCTCCAAAATACTCTGCTGCATTTTTTGAAGAATTCACAGAACTGTTATCAATGATTTTCTCAGAGTTTGACTGTTTTGCTATTGCAGGGGATTTTAATATTTACGTAGATAATGCAGAAATCAAAACTACAAAAGAAATTATAACTGTTTTATACACTTTTGACCTGATTCAGCATGTGCATGGACCCACACACAATCGTGGACACACTCTAGATTTACTCATCAGTAGAGGTCTAAACATTTCATCCATTGTTATTAAGGATGTAGCACTATCTGATCACTTCTGTATTTTCTTTGATATATTGATCTCTGTTACCACTGAATCTAGAGCTGTCTCTGTCAGAAAGAGATGCATTAACGAGAACACTAGTGCGCTATTTACGAAGGCTATATCTTTAACACCAAGCATTTCTGCTGACTTGGTTGATCTTCTCCTGGATTCATTTAACTCAAAAGTTAAGAATGTTATTGATGATATTGCTCCGGTAAAGGTCAGCGAGAAGACTGGCCGACAAAAATCATCTTGGAGAAAATCAACAGCAGTTCAGAATATGAAAAGACAATGCAGAAAAGCTGAGCGGATGTGGCGGAAGACGAAACTTGAAATTCACTATAGCATCTATAAAGACAGCCTTCATGCTTTCAATGTGGAACTAGCCACAGCTAGACAGACCTTCTTCTCAAACCTTATAAACAGTAACATAAACAACACTCGCCCTCTTTTGCTACTGTTGAGAGACTGACAAACCCTCCAAGTCAGATTCCTAGTGAAATGCTCTCCAACAGCAAATGCAATGAGTTTGCTTCCTTCTTTTCTGAGAAGATCAATAATATCAGAAAGGAGATTGGCACATCCTCAAGTTATGCAGAGGTCACACAGATTCGATCGCAATTTCAAAAAGAAGTGGCTATGTCTGTTTTTGAAGCAATTGATAGCAACATTTTGGAAGAAATAGTACAGCACCTTAAATCGTCAACCTGCTACCTTGACACACTTCCCACATCTTTTTTCAAAAGTGTGCTTAACTGTTTAGAAGCAGATCTCTTAGAAGTGGTGAATGCCTCACTTTTTTCTGGGACTTTTCCAAACTCCCTGAAAACTGCAGTTGTTAAGCCCCTTCTGAAAAAGCGCAATCTTGATAACACCATATTGAGCAACTATAGACCAATATCAAATCATAGGTAAGATTATTGAAAAGGTAGTTTTTAATCAGCTGAACAACTACTTAAACTCAAATGGATACCTGGACAATTTTCAATCTGGTTTCCGAGCACATCACAGCACAGAGACAGCACTCATTAAGATAATAAATGATATTCGCTTTAATTCTGATTCTGGCAAAATATCAGTGCTGGTACTACTAGATCTTAGTGCAGCGTTTGACACTGTCGATCATAACATACTTCTAGAGAAAATGGAAAACTGGGTCGGGCTTTCTGGGATGGTAATCAAATGGTTCAGGTCATACTTAGAAGTGAGTGGTTATTGTGTGAGTATAGGAGAGTATAAGTCTAAGTGGACAGCCATGACATGCGGAGTCCCACAAGGCTCAATTCTAGCACCGCTCTTGTTTAGCCTGTATATGCTCCCACTAACTAAGTAAAATAACGAGAAAGAACCAAATTGCCTATCACAGCTATGCTGATGATACCCAGATTTACCTAGCTTTATCTCCAAATGACTATAGCCCCATTGACTCCCTCTGCCAATGCATTGATGAAATTAACAGTTGGATGTGCCAGAACTTTCTTCAGTTAAACAAGGAGAAAACTGAAGTCATTGCATTTGGAAACAAAGATGAAGTTTTCAAGGTGAATGCATACCTTGACTCTAGGGGTCAAACAACTAAAAATCAAGTCAAAAATCTTGGGGTGATTCTGGAGACAGACCTTAGTTTTAGTAGTCACGTCAAAGCAGTAACTAAATCAGCATACTATCATCTTAAAAACATTGCAAGAATTAGATGTTTTGTTTGCAGTCAAGACTTGGAGAAACTTGTTCATGCCTTTATCACAAGCAGGGTGGATTGTAATGGTCTCCTCACCGGCCTTCCAAAGAAGACCATTAGACAGCTGCAGCTCATCCAGAACGCTGCTGCCAGGTTTCTGACTAGAACCAGAAAATCTGAGCATATTACACCAGTCCTCAGGTCCTTACACTGGCTTCCAGTTACATTTAGGATTGATTTTAAAGTACTTTTACTTGTTTATAAATCACTCAATGGCCTAGGACCTAAATACACTGCAGATATGCTCACTGAATATAAACCTAACAGACCACTCAGATCATTAGGATCGAGTCAGCTAGAAATACCAAGGATTCACACAAAACAAGGGGAGTCCGCTTTTAGCAATTATGCCACCCGCAGTTGGAACCAGCTTCCAGAAGAGATCACATTTAAATCCAGACTCAAAACTAATCTGTTTAGCTGTGCATTTGTTGAATGAGCACTGTGCTGCATCCGAACTAATTGCACTGTATTTATGTATAATAATTTTCTATTCTAAACTGTTTTAAAATCAATTAAAATCAACTTTTATATCATTTCCTTGTTTCATTGTTATTTTTCACTTCCTTTTATGTAAAGCACTTTGAATTACCACTATGTATGAAACGTGCTATATAAATAAACTTGCCTTGCCTTGCCTTGCCTTCTCATATACTTTGGAAATATTTTCATTTACGGAGCAAAAGCATTGGTTAAAGTCTGATTTTACTCAACATGAACTGTAATAAAACCGTTCAATAACTTAACTATTATAGTATAAATATTGTACTCACAGTTGTCCTGATGTGCTGAATATCAGCATGAATGATACAGAAGAATGAAGATCAGAAGATGTTTGTCAGAAATTTACTTTAGTGATTCTCATGAATCTGTCAAAAATGCCCATGTTGCAAGTAAATGAAGCCAATATTTAAGACCCTTTTTTTGGTTTGTTTGTTTGTTTGTTTGTTTTTTTGAATTGTGACATTACTGTGATTAAATTTCCCACATATATTCTATTTATGTACTGTATATTATACTTATAATATTTTGAAACTGGTTAGAAGAGCAATAGTTGTTATCATGTCATTAACGGATTTAAGGCGGGTCTTATTGTCTCGATGCATCTAAATGGCCTTAAATTAGGCTTTCTTTATACATTTGTTTTTAATTTTAGGTGAAATATGTCCCGGACAAATGAGTCACGTAATGATGGCTATCACTAACACCAGCAATTTCCTAAACTCCCATAAATTATCTTTACACATACAGCTGTACAATTCTGTGTCAGTAATACCGGCTTTACTTAAGCATTTATTATACGTAATGAAAAACAGGTTAATCATTATGTCTGTCGTTGTAGTATCCATTTTCTACAATCATCCTGTCAGTCAATGCCGCTCATTTTCATCATTAAACGGAAGTTACCATCCAGCGAAGTTGGCACTCCAGTCCAGCAGGGGGCGGAAGTGCGTCATATGTTGCTGCGGCACCCGTTCAGAGCGCACAACGGAAGTAGCGCAGAGTTTTCTTTCTGCCGGTGCGTGATTAACGTATTTCAGGTCGGTTATATGAATTTGCATCATATTATGCTTTATGACTTTCTGAAATGCTTTCTTGTATCTCGCTGACGGACGGTTTAAATTATTTAAGTTTTACAGAGAAGCGAGCAGAATATTATGTTTTAATATCTCAAATCCAGCAGCTAAACGTCTTTTAAACAAAGGTGACATATTTTAACCATGGTTTTATTGTAGTGAAAGTGTAGTAACCATGTTTTTTTGTCGTATTGATTATTTGTATAACCAACTTTCCTACAAATACCACGGTTAATGGTTAGTGTTGCAAAACCATGGTTAATTTGTGGTTACCATGTTTTAATAGAAACCATGTTTTTTTGGTTTTATTTGTAGTAAAACCATGGTTAATTTTCATAAGGGTTATAAATCACGTTTATAACATTTTGATGTTTTCTTGGGCACTTTTTTTTTGTGTCTAATAAGGTTTTTTTTCTTAGTAAAACTACTATTTCAGCATTTTTGTTATGTAAAAATTACATTTACATTTAGTCATTTAGCAGAGGCTTTTATCCAAAGTGACTTACAAATAAGGACAATGGATGCAATCAGAATCAACAGAAGAGCAATAATAAGCAAGTGCTATGACAAGTTTCAGTTAGCCCAACGCAGTACCATTAAAGTTGTATTTGGAACGTTTTATCTAATACTTTTTTATGTTTAGAGTTTATTTTTATGACCATTGTCCCAGACATTCCGTCAAAAATCATAAAAGGCTATTGTAAATATATAGACTATGCCTAGCTAAAACTGATTTTACAAAGAATCAGTGATATTATTATTATATGGATTATATTATATTACATTATATTATATTATATTATTATATGAAGACAATAAACTTTACCAATTTATATTAATATAAAGAAAGTTTGTTGACATGCTTGGTCAGCAGTTAAACATACAGTATAAAGTTAATGGTGATAAAATATTTAACCATTCACTCTTAAAGGTGGGGTAAGTGATTTCTGGTAGCCAATGTTGATATTTGAAATCACCAAAACAAACACGCCCCTAGCCCAAAAGGATCTCGCCCCTATTTTGATAGCTCCGCCCCATACATACGTATGCAACCCAGGCAATGATTAGTTCTGTGAAACAAAGCAAAACCAATGTTACTCACCTATCGAGAAGAAACAAAGCAACCTCGACGTCCGATCGCATTCAGTTCTCTCCAGCGCTGGAAAGCTGATCCCATATTTACACGGGTCCTACTTCTTGCCTTATCGTAACACCGTGTCTAAACCGGACGCGAGCGGTGCAACAAAATACTACAGAATTCATTATAATCAGTGATGCTGTCTACACTGGATGCGCGACACGACAAATCCCCGACAGTAAACTACTGCCGCGTTCTATTTATGACATGTGGACACAAATTTCAAATGATTTTCAACGGTCGCTTTATCGCGTCCAGTGTAGACAGACTTTAGCTGTTGCGGTGCGGTGTCCGGTGTAGACACGGTGTAAGCCTTCTTTTGTTCCGCAGACGTTTTCCTCTTTTGTTTTTTATCTGCCATCTCTATCTTTCTGTCGTCGCTCCGTTCGGCTAATGTACGTCATGTGCACTGAGCGCTCTCTCCTCCAGATCATGAGTAGACACGCCCCTTACTGCTGATTGGCTACAAGTTTGTTTTGGTACTGGGCCCGACTCTGTTTTCTAAAGCATTTTTGAAAAAATACATAACCCACCTTTAAAAGTGAAAGGCCGGGACACACCAAGCCGACGGTCGGGATAGTTTGTTTTTGTGTGTTACACGTCGGCGCGAGTGAGAACTCTGATTGGATGTTAAATTTAGCGAACGAGTCAGTGCTCGAGTATTAAAGTGATGAAAAGTGATGAAAACTAGTAAGTAAATGAAGGCGGCACAGATAGAGGGCTGTTATAATGTTACGTGATCTTTCCTAAGCATACCAAAATGCAAATATTTTCATAACATCATGATCCTCTTAAAATGAAGAAAGTTATCAACATAACTATTCAAAATAGTAAGCAAGCGCTGCTTTATTTAGTGTCGTATATCAGCGCAGACGGTTGTAGTCTGTGCGGTGAGTTCAAGCACAGCTTTTTGGTCCAACGCTGCCGATGCAAGGCGACAACACCGTCAGCTTTTGTTGCCGCTGGTTCTTTGATGTCAGCTTGGTGTGTCCTGGCCTTAAAGCCCGAGACACACTGCACAATTTTCGGCTGTCCCATCGTGAAACAATCGTAGGGATTTCTGTGGCTCCTAATCAGTGCTCTTATGTCGTACAGTGAGAGAGGTTCAAAGACGGCCGTTGTCAGTCTTGCGACCAAAGACAGCCTACGATCATTTTCTGACAGTGTCAGAAATACAGCATGATCATCACACCGTGCGTTTGCTGCTATGACCCACATTTACTGATCAGCCAATAAAAATGCGACATGGCGCTAAAACATAAAACTGCTTACCTCAAGCTCCTATCCCTTCCTTTTTCAGCACACATAAAAACTACAACTGCCAAAGTGTGGTTTATCATGCTCTTTTGTTTACCACTAGCGCATGCTGATGACGCTTTATTCTTTTATAGAAACGTGCATCGTAGCCTATGAGTCAGTAGGTGTCATCGTCTACATGCATGTCGTAGCCAAGTTTATTAGATGCATGTCGCACAGTGTGATCTGCAATGATCTTATAGGATCTCGAAAATTGTGCAGTGTGTAGACGGCTTAATAAACATAGGTTAATTTCAGTATTTACTGTGTGAAAATTATATATATGAGAGACTGTCCTTGAAATGGTAAATCTAAATAAATTTAAAAAAAAAAAAAAACTTGAAAAAATTAAAAAACCTTGCCTTGCGTTTTAATCATGATGTGTTTGTGTTCAGATGTTGATCATGAAAGCGCAGGTGGATGTGATCTGCTGTAAATCAGTAGGAACTGATCTGTCCATGCTGGATATTGAGGATTTCATCTCAGAAATCTGTCGGCTGAAGAAAGAGGTGGCGTCACTGGAGGCAAAGCTGAGAGAAAGAGAAGACAAACTCAACAGAGAGGTTTGAACAGCTCTTCATTTCATCTTTAGCTGCTAAAATGGACTGATTGATATGTGAATTAATGTCTTATTTGTAATCATACGATTACTAGATATATCACTGATTGTGTTTGTCAGGATGTGGAGAAGGTTTCAGTGCGTGTGGCTGATGGGACAGAAGCTCAGGATTCAGTCTGGAGCGTCAGAGATCAGAGAGACTCAGAGCTCAGCCTCACTTTACTCTGTTATACTGACGCTCAGGATCATGAATCCACTGATCAAACCTCTGACTGTAACGCTGGAGAACAGCAGATGCTGCAGACGCCGCTGAAGATGTGCTCCGTCAAACTGGTGGACTGCAGGAACCTGATAGAGAGCAGAGCAGAAGAAACCACCGCAGAGGAACAACAAAAGAGTCATGACGAAGAGCAGGATGATGATTATGAGGAGAATAATGGGAATGATGACGATAATGATGATGAAGATTTCATTCCTCCAGGTGTGTTTCTTCCTTTTATGACTTTTTGTTTTTTTTGATGACAGCTGAATGTCAGCAGAGACTCTGCAGGATCAGGTTCATATTGACTGATGGTGCAGATTTTCTGAGATATTTGGGAACATGATGGCAAATGTTAGTAGAGCTGAACTATTTACAGGAAAATACAAACTGAGATATTTCTTACGAAAATAAATAAGCAAAAAACAAATTTAAGTAGTTTTACTAAGGAAAAAAAAAGGTTTTCTTTGCTTGTTTGTAAGGCTGCAGGATTTGGCCAAGCTCCCAATTGCTGTTGTTTTGTCATATACTGTGGTAATTATTCATACATTATGAATAATATTTATTAGGGGTGACCCTGAATAGTCGACGATTCGATGCTTCAGTAGGAGGAGCCTGATTCGACTCACAGTCGAATATTTGCGGGGTGTTATGATCATGCCATTTCGGCTATATGGGGGTGCTCAAATGTCTGATTTCACATAGAGCTACCGGTTTTCTCCCAATAAGTTAATATACAGCCTATTAAGATAATGGGGTTAATAAGAATCTGAAAAGAAAGTAGCTTTAAATAAATATTTTAACATGCGTGAATAAATCCAACCACCCCTATAGATTTAAAGGTGGGGTAAGTGATTTCTGGTAGCCAATGTTGATATTTGAAATCACCAAAACAAACACGCCCCTACCCCAAAAGGGTCTCGCCCCTATTTTGATAGCTCTGCCCCACACATACATACGCAACCCAGGCATCGATTAGTTCTGTGAAACAAAGCAAAACCAATGTTACTCATCTATCGAGAAGAAACAAAGCAACCTCGGCGTCCGATCGCAGACCTTCCCGCTCCTTGAGTTCTCTCCAGCGCTGGAAAGCTGATCCTGATTTACACGGGTCCTACTTCTTGCCTTATCGTTAACACTGTGTCTACACCGGACGCGAGCAGTGCGGCGCTACAAAATACTGTAGAACTCATTATAATCAGTGATGCTGTCTACACTGGATGCAAGACATGACAAATCCCCGACAGTAAACTGCTGCCGCGTTCTATTTATAACGTATGGACACAAATTTCAAATGATTTTCAACGGTTGCTTTGTCGTGTCCAGTGTAGACAGGCTTTAGGTGTTGCGGTGCGGCGTCCAGTGTAGACACGTTGTAAGCCTTCTTTTGTTCCGCAGACGTTTTGCTCTTTTGTTTTTTTATCCGCCATCTCTATCTTTCTGTCGTCGCTCGGCTCAGCTAATGTACGTCATATGCACTGAGCGCTCTCTCCTCCGGATCATGAGTAGACACGCCCCTTACTGCTGATTGGCTACAAGACTGTTTTGGTACTGGGCCCGAATATTAGCGGCAAATCTCCATCTCCTGCTTTCAGATGGAGCGACATTTAATACACAGAGCCGTAGATCACTGACAAGCTACGCAATATCGCGTTCATTATCGCAGATGAATCGCCTTCGATAATGAACGCGATATTGTGTAGTTTGTCAGTGGAGATTTACCGCTAATCACGGAACCAACTTTACTGACAAGATGTGCATGACAATCGCATGCGATATCGCCCAGCCCTATACTACATAATGTTGTTATTTTTACAGTTAATTAAAGGTGCACTAAGCGATTTTTGCCAAATGATGTTGATATTTGAAAGCACCAAAACAAACACCCCCATACCATTACCACTAATCACGGAACCGGCTTTCCTGACGAGATGCGCATGATCATCGCGTTCGATATATCGCCCAGCCCTATTATGCAGACATGTGGTTTTGTGTGGAGCAGCATTTACTTCAAACCAAGCAGCAAAAAACAGCAGTTGCTTTTTATTATTGCTGATTTGACCTGGACGGATATTTTGTTAATAAATGATCGTGCCAGAAGAATGGCGGGAAAAAATCTGGATTAATGTGGATGTTCTATAACTTTATTCAAGACCATTTTAAAGTTATTTTATTAAAGTTTTGTTCCTTTCAGATGTCCATGGTGGCTCATCTTCTGATGGAGATGAAGAAACAGTCTCGACCTCAAAAGATCAGCTGCAGACCAAGAGTTTCTCCTGCATCACTTGTGGAAAAACATTGAGCTCACAGGGTCATTTAGTGAGACATGAGAGAAAACACACAGAACAGAAAGACTTCACCTGTAAGATATGCAACATCAGCTTTCCTAACACAGAAGAGAGGAGACTTCATTCAGAAGAGCACAGTGGGAAGAAGGATTTTCGCTGTGAACACTGTGGGAAGGTTTTTTTCACCACTCTTTATAATATGAGAGCTCATATAAAGAGACACGACGAAAAGTCTTTCCACTGCAGTGAATGTGACAAGTATTTCAGCACCAAAGGAAATCTTGATACTCATAAGAGGATTCACACTGGAGAAAGACCGTACAAGTGCCCTCACTGTGAGAAGAGCTTCAATCATGGACCACATCTGAAGAAACATGTGCGTGTTCACACCAATGAGAGGCCTTACCAGTGCAGTGAATGTGGAAAAACCTTCATAGAGTCAAGCTCTCTAAAGTCACACCAGAAAATCCACTCAGGTGAGAAACCGTATCAGTGCAAACACTGTGACAAACGATTCCGTCACAAATCCTACCTGAATTGTCACGAGAGGACTCACACCGGAGAGAAACCATATCTGTGCTCCCACTGCGGGAAGAGCTTTTCTGATCCAACTCATTTCAGAGAACATAAGCGAGTCCACACTGGAGAAAAACCGTATCACTGCAGCATCTGTGGGAAGAGTTTCAAGCAACACACTAACTTAGTAATGCATCAGAGGATTCATAGTGGAGAAAGACCTTTCAAATGCTCTCAATGTGACAAGACGTTTGCTCGATCAGACGTCCTGAAGGTCCATCAGCGAGTTCATACAGGAGAGAAACCTTACTCCTGCTCCATCTGCAGTGAGAGATTCACTTATTTAGGTAGTTTTCAAACCCACCAGAACAAACACGCTAAAGAACAAACTGCTCCAGAATCATCAGTGTGACTTTTCATGTCTTGGTCTGTTAATAAAGCTTTGGTCTCAAAATCAATTCCTGAGGGCCACAGCTCTGCACAGTTTAGCTCCAACCCTAATAAAACACACCCGGTCCAGCTAATCAAGGTCTTCAGGATCACTAGAAACTTCCAAGCAGGTGTGATTTGGAGCTGGTTGGAGCTAAACTGTGCAGAGCTGTGGCCCTCCAGGAATTGAGCTTGAGACCAATGCAATAAAGGCTTTATTTCGGCAGTTGATAATTGATGCCATGATAACATCATACAGTTGATGATTTCAGTTTAAATCAATCTGACATGAACCATATTTTTCACAAAAGTGTGATTTCTGAGCAGCGTTCATAGTGTGGATATTTAGTCCAGCATCACTGAGTGATTTCACTGTTTACGGGATTACAGATGAGTGTGAGTTATTTGTGCCTGTCATTTTTCTCAGGCAAAATGCGTGACTCGCTTCCGGCTTCGCTACTGTTCAGACCCTCTTGCTTACTGCTCTGTGCTTTGCTCCCTGTTTATGTACTTTTCTCAGATTTTTCTAAGACTTTAACTTCAGCAGATCAGCACAGTTCTCAAACAACACAGTTTTGGCACAAACACCAAACTAAAGACTTTTTGGGACTGGAATATACTTTGCCTCCCACTGCCAGCAGCTTACATTCCAGAGACAGGAAAACACAGCTGCCGACATTCTAACAGATGGGAAAGAAAATGCCCCTTGTGGAATCTACTTGCTGCATGAACTGCCACAGACTTCTACAAAGGATTGTGGTTCTTGAAACAAAGTTACTTGCTGGACATCCAAAACAGGTGGAATACACAGCAGATCGTCATCACGGACCCCCTCAGCATACAGCTGGTGAGTCCTGTGAATCTAGTGAATCTCAACAGTTTATACCAAGTTTAGAGGAACAAGCCGAAACTGATCGACAGACAAATCGATGGAACAAACAGGGAGCGAGACCCAAAGGCACTCGAGACATCAGATTATCACGAGTATCTCGTATTGCTGCCATAGCATCCTCTACCCCAGATGCGGCTATGACAAGGCTTGCAAACACTGGTATTCTACCACCCCCTATACATCTTGAGAACAGATTTGAAGCATTAATGAATGTCGGTGAGGAATCCCCAAATGTGACTGAACATAGATCGTATCAGCCAGCAGCTAACATTGCTACTAACAGGCGCTTGAGGTCGAGCAGACAGCGGAACTCAGCTCAGAGCGCAGCCGGGCCCAGGACTCTGAAGGTGCGTTCAAGTAATGTCGGATACATCGTATTCACGAGTTGAATGCACAAAATTTTCTTTAAGCCCTGAGTTTCCAAGTTGGGAGCGTGTCAGTGAAAAAACGTGTCAGATGCAATGGACGCAGCCAAAGACTAAAGATATGCAGTGTCGGTAAAGTTGTTGAAATTAATAAAATTATTATTTTTTTTGTAATGTACAATAAAACTATATAAGTTACATATACAATTATTATATTATTATATAATTATAATAGAATATATAATTATTCAGTTTACATCACCTTCATTAATTAAATAAAAACGGAAAAAAAAACAATGATGCACATTCTTCATTCAATATTTTGTAGATGTAGAATTAAAAAAAAATGGTGAATTTTATGTAGAAAAGTTAAATCGCCATCTTTTTCCGACCAAAGTGACTTGAACGCACCCGACGTCATAATAACGACTTGTCAACTCGTAAGTACGAACGTCCCAGGAGGACTTGAACGCAGCATGATAGTGGGCGACTCTATTATCAGAAACATCAGTAGAAGGTCTACAACTGCATGCTGCTTTCCTCAAGCAACCATCTCTGATGTGAACAAGGAACTTCGGAACATTCTG
Source organism: Spinibarbus caldwelli (assembly GCA_039654775.1). Lineage (NCBI taxonomy): Eukaryota > Metazoa > Chordata > Actinopteri > Cypriniformes > Cyprinidae > Spinibarbus > Spinibarbus caldwelli. The sequence continues at coordinate 41,358,204 of CM077224.1, read as the reverse complement.
ATGAAGTACAAGACTGCAAATCGAATCATCATCCATGTGGGGAAGAATGATATTCGGAAAGAGCAGTCAGAACTCCTTAAGAAGGATTTCAGTGAACTCTTTGAAACACTTCAAACACTTGGAAGTTCATTCGTTCATCAGTGGACCACTCCCAGCAAGGGGAACTAACATGTTTTCATGGCTGCTTGGGCTGAATACATGGCTACAAAGAACCTGCAAGATAAAAGGAGTCAACTTCATCGACAACTTCAATCTTTTCTGGGGCCATAGACAACTGTTTAAACTGGATGGCCTCCACTCAAATAAACTTGGTGCAGGAGTGCTAAAGGACAATATCTATTTCTCCCTCCGTCATCATTCAGTAGTGTATAACAATCCACTCAACCTGAATGGCACACACACACCTGGACAGAATATGAGTGACCACAGGACTTCATATCAGCTTCCAAGTCATCATGTGGTTGACACATCCCACAAGGACATTGATAACACCATGCAGCCACAAGCACTACTCATGGAAACTATCCTGGCTGAGCCCTGCCCACAGAGCTCATCACAGACAGACTGTGACGTACTACAACAGCTCCAAGACTCAGCACCCAAGGACGACTTTCTGGAAAACAGCCAGGGAAGCCAGGACAACATATCACAGCCACCGGAAACACCAGAGTCAGAGCCCTGCTCACCAGATACATTATCCCTCTCTCCAGCATCTCCACTTCTAAGCTTCTCATAGAAAATGGAGGAACTGGTGTATGCTGGGACCAAACTCTCCCACTCTTTCGCTGCAAGCCCCCAGATATCAACTAAAAAACGGTCCCCGTCGGGTCCCCACTATGTTAGCAGCAACTTACACAAATGTTTACAGAACAAGCGGGAACCCAGTGTGCCTGTAGCTTTCTCTATCTCTGTTTTATCACGTGATAGAAAGTCTAAGGCATTCTCAAGCCGTACGGCTGACCCATCTAATCTGAGGCCTGTAATGCATCAATCTAAGATTGCTGTAGAGACAAAATGTAATTCCATCAAGTTAGCATTTTTAAACATTCCTCACTAAAAAATAAATCATTTCTGATCAATTACTTAATAACCACAAACAACCTGGATTTTATGTTTCTAAATGAAACATGGCTAGAAGACAGCTGCAGTGCAACAGTTCTCAATGAAACAGCCCCTCCTAACTTTAATTTTACAAGTGTCTGCTGGACTGTTAGGAGAGGTGGAGGTGTAGCTGCTCTATTTAAAGATGTTTATCAGTGCAAGCGTCCTTTGGTATTTGTATTTAGTATTTGTCTTTTGAATACCTAGGTATTGTGCTGAAAGGTGCTCCATGCATTCTGTTCAAAATTATTTACAGGCCTCCAAAATACTCTCCAGCATTTGTTGAAGAATTCACAGAACTGTTATCAATGATTTTCTCAGAGTTTGACTGTTTTGCTATTGCAGGGGATTTTAATATTCACATAGATAATGCAGAAATAAAAACTACAAAAGAAATTATAACTGTTTTATACACTTTTGACTTGATTCAGCATGTGCATGGACCCACACACAATCGTGGACACACTCTAGATTTACTCATCAGTAGAGGTCTAAACATTTCATCCATTGTTATTAAGGATGTAGCACTATCTGATCACTTCTGTATTTTCTTTGATATATTGATCTCTGTTACCACTGAATCTAGAGCTGTCTCTGTCAGAAAGAGATGCATTAACGAGAACACTAGTGCGCTATTTACAAAGGCTATATCTTTAACACCAAGCATTTCTGCTGACTCTGTTGATCTTCTCCTGGATTCATTTAACTCAAAAGTTAAGAATGTTATTGATGATATTGCTCCGGTAAAGGTCAGCAAGAAGACTGGCAGACAAAAATCATCTTGGAGAAAATCAATAGCAGTTCAGAGTATGAAAAGACAATGCAGAAAAGCTGAGTGGATGTGGCGGAAGACGAAACTTGAAATTCACTATAGCATCTATAAAGACAGCCTTCATGCTTTCAATGTGGAACTAGCCACAGCTAGACAGACCTTCTTCTCAAACCTTATAAACAGTAACATAAACAACACTCACACTCTTTTTGCTACTGTTGAGAGACTGACAAACCCTCCAAGTCAGATTCCTAGTGAAGTGCTCTCCAACAGCAAATGCAATGAGTTTGCTTCCTTTTTTCTGAGAAGATCAATAATATCAGAAAGGAGATTGGCACATCCTCAAGTTATGCAGAGGTCACACAGATTCGACCGCAATTTCAAAAAGAAGTGGCTATGTCTTTTTTTGAAGCAATTGATAGCAACACTTTGGAAGAAATAGTACAGCACCTTAAATCGTCAACCTGCTACCTTGACACACTTCCCACATCTTTTTTCTAAAGTGTGCTTAACTGTTTAGAAGCAGATCTCTTAGAAGTGGTGAATGCCTCACTTTTTTGTGGGACTTTTCCAAACTCCGTGAAAACTGCAGTTGTTAAGCCCCTTCTGAAAAAGTGCAATCTTGATAACACCATATTGAGCAATTATAGACCAATATCAAATCTTCCTTTCATAGGTAAGATTATTGAAAAGGTAGTTTTTAATCAGCTGAACAACTACTTAAACTCAAATGGATACCTGGACAATTTTCAATCTGGTTTCCGAGCGCATCACAGCACAGAGACAGCACTCATTAAGATAATAAATGATATTCGCTTTAATTCTGATTCTGGCAAAATATCAGTGCTGGTACTACTAGATCTTAGTGCGGCGTTTGACACTGTCGATCATAACATACTTCTAGAGAGACTGGAAAACTGGGTCGGGCTTTCTGGGATGGTACTCAAATGGTTCAGGTCATACTTAGAAGTAAGAGGTTATTATGTGAGTATAGGAGAGTATAAGTCTAAGTGGACGGCCATGACATCCGGAGTCCCACAAGGCTCAATTCTAGCACCGCTCTTGTTTAGCCTGTATATGCTCCCACTAACTAAGTAAAATAATGAGAAAGAACCAAATTGCCTATCACAGCTATGCTGATGATACCCAGATTTACCTAGCTTTATCTCCAAATGACTATAGCCCCATTGACTCCCTCTGCCAATGCATTGATGAAATTAACAGTTGGATGTGCCAGAACTTTCTTCAGTTAAACAAGGAGAAAACTGAAGTCATTGCATTTGGAAACAAAGATGAAGTTCTCAAGGTGAATGCATACCTTGACTCTAGGGGTCAAACAACTAAAAATCAAGTCAAAAATCTTGGGGTGATTCTGGAGACAGACCTTAGTTTTAGTAGTCATGTCAAAGCAGTAACTAAATCAGCATACTATCATCTTAAAAACATTGCAAGAATTAGATGTTTTGTTTGCAGTCAAGACTTGGAGAAACTTGTTCATGCCTTTATCACAAGCAGGATGGATTTGTTTAGCTGTGCATTTGTTGAATGAGCACTGTGCTGCATCCGAACTAATTGCACTGTATTTATGTATAATAATTTTCTATTCTAAACTGTTTTAAAATCAACTTTTATATCATTTCCTTGTTTCATTGTTATTTTTCACTTCCTTTTATGTAAAGAACTTTGAATTACCACTATATATGAAACGTGCTATATAAATAAACTTGCCTTGCCTTGCCTTGCCTTCTCATATACTTTGGAAATATTTTCATTTACGGAGCAAAAGCATTGGTTAAAGTCTGATTTTACTCAACATTAACTGTAATAAAACCGTTCAATAACTTAACTATTATAGTATAAATATTGTACTCACAGTTGTCCTGATGTGCTGAATATCAGCATGAATGATACAGAAGAATGAAGATCAGAAGCTGTTTTCATAAATTTACTTTAGTGATTCTCATGAATCTGTCAAAAAATGCCCATGTTGCAAGTAAATGAAGCCAATATTTAAGACCTTTTTTTTTTTTGTATTGTGACATTACTGTGTTTAAATTTTCCACATATATTCTATTTATGTACTGTATGTTATACTTATAATATTTTGAAACAGGTTAGAAGAGCAATAGTTGTTATCATGTCATTAACGGATTTAAGGCGGGTCTTATTGTCTCGATGCATCTAAATGGCCTTAAATTAGGCTTTCTTTATACATTTGTTTTTAATTTTAGGTGAAATATGTCCCGGACAAATGAGTCACGTAATGATGGCTATCACTAACACCAGCAATTTCCTAAACTCCCATAAATTATCTTTACACATACAGCTGTACAATTCTGTGTCAGTAATACCGGCTTTACTTAAGCATTTATTATACGTAATGAAAAACAGGTTAATCATTATGTCTGTCGTTGTAGTATCCATTTTCTACAATCATCCTGTCAGTCAATGCCGCTCATTTTCATCATTAAACGGAAGTTACCATCCAGCGAAGTTGACACTCCAGTCCAGCAGGGGGCGGAAGTGCGTCATATGTTGCTGCGGCACCCGTTCAGAGCGCACAACGGAAGTAGCGCAGAGTTTTCTTTCTCCCGGTGCGTGATTAACGTATTTCAGGTCGGTTATGTGAATTTGCATCATATTGTGCTTTATGACTTTCTGAAATGCTTTCTTGTATCTCGCTGACGGATATTATGTTTTAATATCTCAAATCCAGCAGCTAAACGTCTTTTAAACAAAGGTGACATATTTTAACCATGGTATTATTGTAGTGAAAGTGTAGTAACCATGTTTTTTGTCGTATTGATTATTTGTATAACCAACTTTCCTACAAATACCACGGTTAATGGTTAGTGTTGCAAACTATGTTTTAATAGTAACCATGTTTTTTTGGTTTTATTTGTAGTAAAACCATGGTTAATTTTCATAAGGGTTATAAATCACATTTATAACATTTTGATGTTTTCTTGGGCACTTTTTTCTTTTTTCTTTTTTTTTCTTTTTTTTAACAAAGGTGACTTATATTTTAACCATGATTTTATTGTAGTAAAAGTGTAGTAACCATGTTTTTTGCCGTATTGATTACATTTGTATAACCACAATTTCCCTATGCCATGGTTAAACTATGGTTAGTGTTGCAAAAGCATGGTTAATTTTTGGTTACCATGGTTTAACTATAGTAACCATGTTTTCTTTTTTTCTTTTTTGGTTTTGTTTGTAGTAAAATCATGGTTAATTGGTTAATTTTCGTAAGGTTTAAGTCACGTTTATAACACTTTGCTGTTTTCTTGGACACTTTTTTGTCTCTAATAAGAATTTTTTTTTTTTCTTAGTAAAACTACTAGATTGCAGCATTTTTAAAGGTTTCATTAATGTTGTATTTGGAAAGTTTTATCAAATGCTTTTTATGTTTAGGGTTTATTGTTTCACCATTGTCCGAGACATTCAGTCAAAAATCATAAAAAACTATTATAAATATATAGCTTATGCCTAGCTAAAACTATAATGATTTAAACCGAGATACAGTGACATTACCATCATCTGTACATAGGACACATGCACATTCTCAGTTCTGTCTATGGACATCTCTTTTTTTTTTTTTTTTTTCTCTGTATATTTTTATTACTGTTGTTTATAATTTATTGTCTATTCTTTTCATCATTAGTGTTTGTATTACCTTAATTATATGTTGTCTGCACTATGTTTGTACTTCTGCACTGGAAGCTCCTAACACCAAGACAAATTCCTTGTGTGTGTAAACACACTTGGCAATAAAGCTCTTTCTGATTCTGATTGGCCATATGAAGGCAGTGAACTTTATCAGTTTATATTACTATAAAGAAAGTTTGTTGACATTTACATTTATGCATTTAGCAGACGTTTTTATCCAAAGCGACTTACATTGCATTCAAGTTACAGTTTTTTTTTACATTTTATGAGTTCTTGCTTTCCCTGGGAATCGAACCCATGATCTTGGCGTTGCTAGCGCCATGCTCTACTAATTGAGCTTCAGGAAAGACACCGCTGCTTTATTTAGTTGACATGCATGGTCAGCAGTTCAATATACAGCATAAAGTTCATGGTGATCAAATATTTAACCATTCACTCTTACAGCCGGGACACACCAAGCCGATGGTCGGGATAGTTTGTTTGGTGTGTTCCACATGTCAGCGTGATCGAGAACTCTGATTGGATGTTCAATTTAGCTAATTGAAGGAAGTAAATGAAGGCGGCACAGATAGAAGGCTGTTATAATGTTACGTGATCTTTCCTAAGCATACCAAAATGCAAATATTTTCATAACATCATGATCCTCTTAAAATGAAGAAAGTTATCAACATAACTATTCAAAATAGTAAGCAAGCGCTGCTTTATTTAGTGTCGTATATCAGCGCAGACAGTTGTAGTCTGTGCGGTGAGTTCAAGCACAGCTTTTTGGTCCAACGCTGCCGATGCAAGGCGACAACACCGTCAGCTTTTGTTGCCGCTGGTTCTTTGATGTCAGCTTGGTGTGTCCTGGCCTTAAAGCCCGAGACACACTGCACAATTTTCGGCTGTCCCATCGTGAAACAATCGTAGGGATTTCTGTGGCTCCTAATCAGTGCTCTTATGTCGTACAGTGAGAGAGGTTCAAAGACGGCCGTTGTCAGTCTTGCGACCAAAGATAACGATCATTTTCTGACAGTGTCAGAAATACAGCATGATCATCACACCGTGCGTTTGCTGCTATGACCCACGTTTACTGATCAGCCAATAAAAATGCGACATGGCGCTAAAACATAAAACTGCTTACCTCAAGCTCCTATCCCTTCCTTTTTCAGCACACATAAAAACTACAACTGCCAAAGTGTGATTTATCATGCTCTTTTGTTTACCACTAGCGCATGCTGATGACGCTTTATTCTTTTATAGAAACGTGCATCGTAGCCTATGAGTCAGTAGGTGTCATCGTCTACATGCATGTCGTAGCCAAGTTTATTAGATGCATGTCGCACAGTGTGATCTGCAATGATCTTATAGGATCTCGAAAATTGTGCAGTGTGTAGACGGCTTAATAAACATAGGTTAATTTCAGTATTTACTGTGTGAAAATTATATATATGAGAGACTGTCCTTGAAATGGTAAATCTAAATAAATTAAAAAAAATAAATAAATTAAAAAATTAAAAAACCTTGCCTTGCCTTTTAATCATGATGTGTGTGTGTTCAGATGTTGATCATGAAAGCGCAGGTGGATGTGATCTGCTGTAAATCAGTAGGAACTGATCTGTCCATGCTGGATATTGAGGATTTCATCTCAGAAATCTGTCGGCTGAAGAAAGAGGTGGCGTCACTGGAGGCAAAGCTGAGAGAAAGAGACGACAAACTCAACAGAGAGGTTTGAACAGCTCTTCATTTCATCTTTAGCTGCTTATATGGACTGATTGATATGTGAATTAATGTCTTATTTTTAATCATACTATTACTAGATATATCACTGATTGTGTTTGTCAGGATGTGGAGAAGGTTTCAGTGCGTGTGGCTGATGGGACAGAAGCTCAGGATTCAGTCTGGAGCGTCAGAGATCAGAGAGACTCAGAGCTCAGCCTCACTTTACTCTGTTATACTGACGCTCAGGATCATGAATCCACTGATCAAACCTCTGACTGTAACGCTGGAGAACAGCAGATGCTGCAGACGCCGCTGAAGATGTGCTCCGTCAAACTGGTGGACTGCAGGAACCTGATAGAGAGCAGAGCAGAAGAAACCACCGCAGAGCAACAACAGAGTCATGAGGAAGAGCAGGATGATGATTATGAGGAGAATAATGGGAATGATGATGATAATGATGATGAAGATTTCATTCCTCCAGGTGTGTTTCTTCCTTTTATGACCTTTTGTTGTTTTTGATGACAGCTGAATGTCAGCAGAGACTCTGCAGGATCAGGTTCATATTGACTGATGGTGCAGATTTTCTGAGATATTTGGGAACATGATGGCAAATGTTAGTAGGGCTGAATAATTTACAGAAAATTCAAATTGACATATTTCTGATATATATATATATATATATATATATATATTTTTTTTTTAATGCAATTAAAAATGTGCTTTTTTTAAGAGCTCCAGGTTTTTTGTGCTTGTTTGAAAGGCCAAAACATCACATTATGGTTGTTTTGCAGTATATTGTGATAATTATTAATACATTGTGAATAATAATTATTATTAATTAATTAACTATAAAAATAACAAAGCATTATGCAAACACAGGCTTTGCGTGGAGCAGAATTTACTACAAACCAAGCAGAGAAAAACAACAGTTGCTTTTTATTATTGTTGATTTGACCTGCATGCATATTTTGTTAATAAATGATCGTGCCAGAAGAATGGCAGGAAAAAGTTTGGATTAAAATGGATGTTCTCTAACTTTATTCAAGACCATTTTAAATTTATTTTATTACGGTTTTGTTCCTTTCAGATGTCAATAGTGGCTCATCTTCTGATGAAAATGAAGAAACAGTCTCGACCTCAAAAGAGCAACTGAAGAGTTTCTCCTGCATCACCTGTGGAAAAACACTGAGTTCACAGGGTCATTTAAGGAGACACGAGAGAACACACACAGAACAGAAAGACTTCAGCTGTAGGAGATGCAACATCAGGTTTCCTACCGCAGAAGAGAGGAGACTTCATTCAAAAGAGCACAGCAGGAAGAAGGAGTTTCACTGTGAACAGTGCGGGAAGGATTTTTTCACCACTGCTCAGAATATGAAAGCTCATATAAAGACACATGACGTAAAGTCTTTCCACTGCAGTGAATGCGACAAGTATTTCAGCACCAAAGGAAGTCTTGATGCTCATAAGCGAATCCACACGGGAGAAAGACCTTACAAGTGTTCTTACTGCAAGAAGAGCTTCAGCTACGGATCACATCTGAAGAAACATGTGCGTGTTCACACCAATGAGAGGCCGTATCAGTGCAGTGAATGTGGGAAAACCTTTAGGCAGTTATTTAGTCTAAAGTCACACCAGAAAATCCACTCAGGTGAGAAACCGTATCAGTGCAAACACTGCGACAAACGATTCCGTCATATTTCTCATCTGAACTGTCATGAGAGGACTCACACCGGAGAGAAACCGTATCTGTGCTCCTACTGCGGGAAGAGTTTTTCTAGTCCAACTCAATTTGGACTTCATAAGCGAGTCCACACTGGAGAAAAACCATATCACTGCAGCGTCTGTGGGAAGAGTTTCAAGCAACACACTAACTTAGTAATGCATCAGAGGATTCATAGTGGAGAAAGACCTTTCAAATGTGCTCAGTGTGACAAGACGTTTGCTCGATCAGACGTCCTGAAGGTCCATCAGCGAGTTCATACAGGAGAGAAACCTTACTCCTGCTCCATCTGCGGCGAGAGATTCGCTTATTTAGGTAGTTTTCAGACCCACCAGAACAAACACGCTAAAGAACAAACTGCTCCAGAATCATCAGAGTGACTTTTCATGTCTTGGTCTGTCAATAAAGGCTTTATTTCGGCAGTTGATAATTCATGCCATGATATTACAGTAACATCATACAGGTGATGATTTCAATTTAAAACAATCTGACATGAACCATATTTTACACAAAAGTTGGATTTCTGAGCAGCATTCATAGTGTGGATATTTAGTCCAGCATCAGTCAGTACGTTTACATGGACAACACTATTCCAATTTTAACACAATTAAGACAAAACTCTGATTAAGAATCTACCTTGTAAAGTATAGACGTACACTTTTTATTCACACTGTTACCATTGTGACTTTTCACCGCATTTTGCGACAGGATACATACACGGCAGTGGTCACCCATTTGACGCCAAACAAAAGAGCATGGCTTCAACAACTCTGTCATCTGTTTGCATGTATAGCATGACAAATAATTAACTGCGCGTGAAGCTTTCGTAAAATTAAAAATGAAACACCCAAAACTGTATATTAAAATCTGATTATTGTTGTCCATGTAAACGTACTGACTGAGTGATTTCACTGTTTGTACAGTATTACAGACTAGAGTGTGAGTTATGTTATTTGTGCCTGTCATTTTTCTCATATACCTTGGAAATATTTTCATTTATGGTGCAAAAGCATATGAACTATTGGTTAAAGTCTAATTTTACTTAACATTAACTATTAATAAAACCATTCAATAACAATCTATTATAGTATGAATATTGTACTCACAGTTGTCCTGATGTGCAGAATTTCAGCATGAATGATACAGAAGAATGAAGATCAGAAGCTGTTTGTCAGAAATTTACTTAAGTGATGATCATGAAATCTGTCAAAAAATGTCCATGTTGCAAGTAAATGAAGCCAATATTTAAGATCTTTTTTTGCATTGTGACATTACTGTGATTAAATTTCCCACATACACTCTGTTTATGTACTGTATATTATACTTATAATGTTTTAAAACAAGCTTAAACAGAGTTAGAAGACAAATAGTCAACAGTTGCTGTCAGGATAACGGTCATTAACGTATTTAAGGTGGGGCTTAAGAGAGTGACAGTTATTGTCTCGATGCATCTAAATGGCCTTAAATTAGGGGTTCTTTATGCATTTGTTTTTAATTTTGGGTGAAATATGTCCCGGAAATATGTGAGTCATGTAATAGTGCTTGGCTATCACCAGCAATTTCCTAAACTCCCATAAATTATCTTTACACATACAGCTGTACAATTCTGTGTCAGTAATACCGGCTTTACTTAAGCATTTATTATACGTAATGAGAAACAAGTTAATCATTATGTCTGTCATTGTTGTAGTATCCATTTTCTACAATCATCCTCTGTCAGTCAATGCCGCTCATTTTCATCGCTAAACGGAAGTTACCATACAGCGAAGTTAGCGCTCCAGTCCAGCAGGGGGCGGAAGTGCGTCATATGTTGCTGCGGCACCCGTGCAGAGAGCACAACAGAAGTAGCGCAGAGTTTTCTTTCTGCCGGTGCGTGATTAACGTATTTCAGGTCGGTTATGTGAATTTGCATCATATTGTGCTTTATGACTTTCTGAAATGCTTTCTCGTATCTTGCTGACGGACGGTTTAAATTATTTTTTACAATAAGTTTTACAGAGAACAGAGCAGAACATTGTTTAACCTAATATCCAGCAGCAGAGCGTATGTTTTAAAGAAAGGTGACATATTTTTTAACTATGGATTTATTGTAGTATTGTGGTAATGTCACGAATCCGGTTCGTGGTCTTCCGTCCACTCACCATCAGAGGTCACTCTTCCATCATATTGACTCTCACACCACACAGACTGTTACATGTCACTCCGGACTACAGTTCCCATCATCCATTGCACTGATTACACATACACAGCTGAATGCACTGATTACACATATACAGCTTAATCCAATCAGACACGCTTTATAAGCCTTGGACTTCCTCTTTCTCACTGCCAAGTATTGTCTAGCGTTTATCGCTTTCCCAGCGATAACTACATTACAGAGCCCTTCCCTGTTTTCTGAGTCTGAGTCTGAGTCTGAGTCTAAGTCTAAGTCTAGTTTCGGACTAAGTGAGCCCATAAAGTCATGGTTACCTGAGGGGAAGTTTAAATGTAGTTTAAAGGACTTTATGGACTATGCTTTGCTGTGTGCTGGCTCTTTGTTTACTGTGGGTGTCATGGAGGAGGAATTAGACACCGCGTCTGTGACTGAAATGGTGGCTGCACCAGAGTGCACTCACAAAATGGCGGCGACAGCGGAGCCTGATCGTAAAATAGCGGACACAACTGCGCCCCGTCATGTCAGGCCAAGACACCGCTGATCTTCATGAATCAAGTCAAGTCACAGCTGATCTTCGTCAGCCAAGTCAAGTCACAGTTGATCATCGTGAGTCCAGTCAAGTCACAGCTGCTCGTCATGAGTCCAGTCAAGTCACATCTGCTCATCATGAGTCCAGTCAAGTCACAGTTGATCATCCTGAGTCAAGTCACGTCTCAACTGATCATCCAGATTCTCAACACATCAGCTGATTGTCCAGAGTCTCGTCACGTCACAGCTGAACGTCCAGAGTCTCGTCACGTCACAGCTGATCATCCAGAGTCTCGTCACATCTCAGCTGATCGTCGAGAGACCCGTCGCTTCAGAGCTGATTGTCCAGAGTGTCATCACGTCTCAGCTGATCGTCGAGAGTCTCGTCACGTCTCGTTTGTTCATCCAGAATCCTGTCACTCCCTGCCTGTTGCACCCGGATATTCAAGGTCAATCCTTCGATATCTGGTATCCAGTGTGAGGGACGCACCGCTGGTGTCTGCACGCGCAGCTGGTAACCCCAAACCTACTCACTCTAGCCCTCCTGTTCCTGAACTGATTCCCCTGTCTGACGTGCTTCCCATGATGGGGATCTCTTTTTGGTGTGTTTGGGCTGCATACTCCACCACAGAACTCCCAGAGGCGGCGGCGTCCACTGTGATGTCTCCAGAGGTGGCGGCTGACGCTGCAGAACCTCCTGAGGTAGTGGCGCTCACTGCTGTGTTCCCCGAAGCGATGGTGCACAGTGCAGTTTCTCCAGAGGTGGCGGCGCATGCTGCGGAACCTCCCGAAGCAGTAGTGCTCGCTTCAGCTCCTTGCATGGTGGTGGCGCTCAGCAATACACTTTCAGACTGTCATGTCATCGTCGAAGGAACCATTGCTGAACTCTCCCTGTATCCTGATGGTACTACTGTAGAACCTCCAGATGTGGCGACATCCGCTGCAGACCCTCTAGAGGTGTCAGTGGTACTCACTTATGAACTCTCATCCTGTCCTGTCATGGCTATGGAGGCCGTCTGCGAATCCTCGTCCTGCCCTGTCATGGCTATGGAGGCCGTCTGCGAATCCTGTCTTGTCCTGTCATGGCCACGGAGGCCGCTTTTGAACTTTTACCCTGCTCTGAACTGGCCGAGGAAGCTATTTCTGAACTCTCGCCCCGTTCTTAATCAGCCATGGTCGCTGATTGTGAACTGTCTGTCCGTCTCGTCTAAACTAATGTGTCTGATTTCAAACTGTCTGTCTTGCCTGTCTCTGTCAAGGAATCTAAACCTGAACTGTCTGTCTTGAGCCCAGAAACTATAAATGCACCCTTTGTCTGTCCCGTTAACCCTGTCACTGCCATAGAGACCATTCATGAACTGTCTAACTATCTGGTTTCAGTTAACAAATCTGATTTTGAACTTTGTGTCTGTCCAGTTTCTATTAAGGGGCCTGAGTATGAATTGTCTGTCTGTCCAGTCTCAACTAATGAGCCTGAGGGTGAATTGTCAGCCTGTCCAGTTTCAGTCGATAAGCCAGATTTTGAACTGTTTTCCTGTCCAGTTTCAGTCAGTGAGTCAGATTTTGAACTGTTTGTCTGTCCAGTTTCAGTCAGTGAGCTTGCTTATGAACTGTCTGCCCGCTCAGTTGTCACCAGGCAAAATATTGATGAACTTTTTGTGTTCCCTGCCTCGGTCCTTGAGGCCATATATGCTCTGTCTGTTTCTTGTGTCTCAGTTTTTAGTTTCTAGGTCCCAGTCTCTACTAAGGGTTTTCTTCTCTGTCGTGGTGGTCTTCTGCTCCGCTTGTTCCGTCTGCTTCACTCTGGTGGGCTCCAGTTCCGTCTGCTCCACCCTGGTGGGCTCCTGTTTTGTATGCTCCACCCTGGTGGGCTCCTGCTCTGCCCTGGCTTCCTGATTCGCCGGCTCCGCCCTGGCTTCCTGCTCCACCGACTCTGCTCTGGTTTCCTGCTGTGTCGTTTTCACTCTGGTTCCACATAGACCTGGCCCTCCGTCCCTCCCCCTATTCCGCCTCCGCTCCATCGCCCTCCTGGATTGTATTAAATTGGGAGTGTCTGGAAGCCGCTCCTTGGTGGGGGGCTCTGTCACGAATCCAGTTAGTGGTCTTCCGTCCACTCGCCATAAGAGGTCGCTCTTCCATCATATTGAATCTCACACCACACAGACTGATTACACATACACAGATGAATGCAATGATTACACATACACAGCTTAATCCAATCAGACACGCTTTATAAGCTTTGGACTTCCTCTTTCTTTCTTCTTCTAGAAATACTCTTGTGTCTTACCCGTGCCATACTTGTTTGCTGTTGTTCGACCATATGTGTTTTATGATCATGTTAAGGAATAAAAGCTTGTACTTGGATCCGCTCGACTCCTGTCTCGTTCACTCCGTAACAGGTAACCGTGGTTTTTTGCCATATTGATTACCATTTATATAACCACAATTGCCTTATCATGGTTAAACTACAATTACCAAGGTACTTGTGGGGTTTTTTTTTTTTTTTTTTTGGTTTTATTTGTAGTAAAACCATGGTTAATTTTCATAAGGGTTGTAAGTCATGTTTATAACATTTTGATGTTTTCTTGGGCACTTTTTTGTCTCTAATAAGATCATTTTTATTCTTAGTAAAACTAGTATTGCAACATTTTTGTTATGTAAATTTTCCATTAAATGTTTATGTTTAGAGTTTATTGTTTCACCGATACTTTTTTTGATACCAATTTTATGAAATCAATTTTAACAAGATTACATCATCTCAAAAAAAAACTGTTTTTATTTTTTCAGCTTCTTGATGTTCCAGACTCAAAGACTCCTGAGCCACTGCACAAAGGAACAAAATATATCCAACACAACAAATCAGTGCAAATAATTTTTAATAAATCTCAAATAGTTTTCAGTTTACACATCTGTTAGGCTACGTTTACACTAGTGCATGTTCATTTTAAAACACATAGCTCAGACGGAATCATCATTTCTATTCATATTCCACTGATTTACCTTCCAGCGGTGTCTGCCAGCATGTATAACATTACATGCCTTCTCTCTTCCACTATCGCTGTTCTGAATCAGAGGATATAACCTATTTCAGCAACATTACATGGCCAAAACACACATTAGACAGCAAACGGAAGTTAATACAAACACTCGATGGTGATTTAAAGTGAGTTTTGAGTAAAAGCGGAATATAAATCTTATTTATTATATGTGACTCTGGACCACAAAACCAGTCTTAAGTCACTGGGGTATATTTGTAGCAATAGCCAAAAATACATTGTATGGGTCAAAATTATAGATTTTTCTTTTATGCCAAAAATCATTAGATTATTAAGTAAAGATCATGTTCCATGAAGATATTTTGTAAATTTCTTACAATAAATATATCAAAACTTAATTTTTGATTAGTAATATGCATTGCTAAGAACTTCATTTGGACAACTTTAAAGGTGATTTTCTCAATATTTTGATTTTTTTGCACCCTCAGATTCCAGATTTTCAAATAGTTGTATCTCAGCCAAATATTGTCCTATCCTAACAAACCATACATCAATGGAAAGCTTATTTATTCAGCTTTCAAATTTATAAATCTCAATTTTGAAAAATTGACACTTAAGGCTGGTTTTGTGGTCCAGGGTCACATATTATGTAGCGTGATGCTACAGTGCATGTATGGCACACTTTCGGTCCTGTAGTATGAACGGAGATCTTTTCTGAAACGCCAGTATGGACGAGGATTGTTGTCATTTTTAAACAAAAACGCACCAGTGTAAACATAGCCTTACTTCGAAGAGGGTTGGGACGCTTTCACGCTACAGCCTCACATGTGAGCCACATCTCTGAGTGTAACCGGTGTAAACTAGTAGGTGTGTTCGACTTGACATGGTGCTGCGCAGGAGCTATATACAGTATGTGTGTGTACTGTGTATATTTATTATGTATATAAAGACACACACAAAGTATATATTTTGAAAATATTTACACGTATTTACATATATATATATTTATATTAATAAAATTTATATTATATATAAATATATTCAATATATAAAAATAACATTTTTCTTAAATATAAACGCATCGGTGAGTATTTATTTATACATAATAATTATACACAGAAGTACAAATACATATATTATGTACACAAAAACTTTTATTTTGTATGCAATTGATCGTGATTAATCGTTGCCCAGCACTAATATATACACAAGAGAAAAGGTTATTGCACACTGAGTCCGAAAATTTCATCCGAAATTTTCACACGTTAAAAAATAAATACAACCTCGCATTACGTTAATCATGTTTACATAATGCCTCCAAAATTTTCGTCCGTCATAAAAATATTTGAATCGGGTTTGATTTTTTGCATTTTTTGCATCCGTAGCAAGCATTTTGAGAGGTGTTTTGACAGTTCAGAGCCACCGTACAAGTGAACGCCAAAATCCAGAATGGCGATTGTCAAATTCATCCACTTCGTCTGGCAGCACAAAGCACTGTATATAGATCCTTGCACACTGAGTTTACAGAAATTGGTGGTCTTCTTTTTAATATGTGGCTCTAGTATCGCTAGCAAAGCATCAAACTGAGCCACTGACATCCTGAAGTAAACTTTGAATCGCCCGGGATAATCCCGCTGCTCCTTAATAAAGAGGGAAAACACTCTATATCTCAGGATTGGATGGACTCAATATTTCCTTTCTTTTTCTCTTTTTAAGAAGCGAGAGGACAACAAAATCATCCTCACTGCTTGAAAACTCCATGTAGTACTGTTTTGAGAATTTTTTCACAACGGATTAATACGCATCGGACAAATTTTTAGGATGACGAATACAAAAAAATGCATATGAAAATTTGAGACTCAGTGTGCAATGACCTTAAATATTGTGATTTCAGAGAGTTTTGACATGTCTAATTAAACAGAACATGATGTTAACTGAGAAGTTTTTATTTACTGACCAAAAGAGAGAAGTACATCATCATTAATTCAGTAGTAAGAAATGAATGTAATGTTATCCTAGTTAAAGTCAAATAATTGTTATTAATTTTTAATGTTTGTAAAAATAAAATTTACATTTTTAAAACCCTATATTTTGTTTATTTTATACCAACAGTGGTATATCGGAGTAAAGAGGTTAGGACAGTGGTCTCAAATTCAATTCCTGGAGGACCATAGCTCAGTAGAGTTTAGCTCCAACCAACTCCAGCTCACACCTGCTTGGAAGTTTCTAGTAATCCTGAAGACCTTCAGGTGTGTTTGAGTTGGGTTGGAGCAAAACTGTGCAGAGCTGTGGCCCTCTAGGAACTGAGTTTGAGACCACTGGGTTAGGAGAGCGTTCTGGGAACCCTCTAGGAATGTAAATAGAATGGTCCCTTAACCTAAAGGGAATGTTCTATTTACGTTAAGAAAACTTGGCTAACCAACTTGAAACATTCTTACAAACATTCTAGGAACCAAAAATTAGTTTGCTGGGCACAACCTTACATCAAATTTCAGGTCCTAGGTAAGCATATATTGAGATCATTTAGTAAGAAATCTGAAATTTACCATAACATATAAAGGAATATTCTGATAACTTGACTGAGTATTTGTAATTTGTTACTACACACCCCTGTTCAATATTAACTGTTTGTTAATAGAACTGTTGATTAATCATATTGTACTCACAGTTGTCCTGATGTGCAGAATATCAGCATGAATGATACATAAGAATGAAGATCAGAAGCTGTTTGTCTGATACGTATGTACTTAAATGATTCTCATGAAATGAGTATTTCATTTAATGAGTGAAATACGTTTTTGACCCCTTCGCAAACATGACGTAGTACTTGGTGGAAAAACCCTTGTTGGCAATCACAGAGGTCAGACGTTTCTTGTAGTTGGTCACCAGGTTTGCACACATCTCAGGAGGGATTTTGTACCACTCCTCTTTGCAGATCCTCTCCAAGTCATTAAGGTTTTGAGGCCCCGTCCATTGTCCCTTTGATGCGGTGCAGTTGTCCTGTCCCCTTAGCAGAAAAACACGCCCAAAGCATAATGTTTCCACCTCCATGTTTGACGGTGGGGGTGTTCTTGGGGTCATAGGCAGCATTCCTCCTCCTCCAAACACAGCGAGTTGAGTTGATGCCAAAGAGCTGGATTTTGGTCTCATCTGACCACAACACTTTCACCCAGTTCTCCTCTGAATCACTGGCAAACTTCAGACGGGCTGTACATGTGCTTTCTTGAGCAGGGGGACCTTGC
Organism: Spinibarbus caldwelli; assembly: GCA_039654775.1. Lineage (NCBI taxonomy): Eukaryota > Metazoa > Chordata > Actinopteri > Cypriniformes > Cyprinidae > Spinibarbus > Spinibarbus caldwelli. The sequence goes on along the minus strand of CM077224.1, from coordinate 41,340,317 downwards.
GGGCGCGGCAGGATTTCAGTCCTTCATGGCGTAGTGTGTTACCAATTGTTTTCTTGGTGACTATGGTCCCAGCTGCCTTGAGATCATTGACAAGATCCTCCTGTGTAGTTCTGGGCTGATTCCTCACCGTTCTCATGATCATTAAAACTCCACGAGGTCAGATCTTGCATGGAGCCCCAGTCCGAGGGAGATTGACAGTTATTTTGTGTTTCTTCCATTTGCGAATAATCGCACCAGCTGTTGTCACCTTCTCACCAAGCTGCTTGGCGATGGTCTTGTAGCCCATTCCAGCCTTGTGTAGGTCTACAATCTTGTCCCTGACATCCTTGGACAGCTCTTTGGTCTTGGCCATGGTGGAGAGTTTGGAATCTGATTGATTGATTGTTTCTGTGGACAGGTGTCTTTTATACAGGTATACAGTTCCTGTGGCTCAGTCGTAGAGCATTGCGTTAGCAGCGCAAAAGGTTGTGGGTTCAATTCCCAGGGAACACACATACTGATAAATGTAAAATGTATAGCCTGAATGCACTGTAAGTCGCTTTGGATAAAAGCGTCTGCTAAATGCGTAAATGTAACAAACTGAGATTACTCCCTTTAAGAGAGTGCTCCTAATCTCAGCTCCTTACCTGTATAAAAGACACCTGGGAGCCAGAAATCTTGCTGATTGATAGAGGATCAAATACTTATTTCACTCATTAAAATGAAAATCAATTTATAACTTTTTTTGAAATGCGTTTTTTCAGGATTTTTTGTTGTTATTCTGTCTCTCACTGTTCAAATAAACTTACCATTAAAATTATAGACTGATCATTTCTCTGTCAGTGGGCAAACATACAAAAACCGCAGGGGATCAAATAATTTTTTTCACCACTGTATATTATATATATATACATATATATATATAGAGAGAGAGAGAGAGAGAGAGAGAGAGCTCTACAACTCTATGTCCATAATATCATCTCTTAAGTATTACTTCACTATTACTGAAAAGGGGTTAAACTAATCATTATGTCTATCACTGTTTTAGTGTCCTACCGATTATCCAACAATCACCCGCTGCAATTTTAACAATGGCATTACAAAGTACCAGAGGGATTGAAGATTGTGTCATAGCATTTTAAACGTCATAGACTTTTTTTTTTTTTTTTTTAACAGTCTTATTGAAGAAATATAAGTCAAAATCAGAATGAAACAAATTTAACATAGGAGATGAATTAAGATATTGTTTGTGAAATTTTGCTAATAAAATAAAAAAGGTTAACAATAAATTCTAGATCTTAATTGCTTTTGTTTTCATAATATAAGATAGCATTCGTTAAAGTAAAGCAATAATTAATATTTGTTAAATAAAATATAAATTCTGCCAAATGCATCCAAAACCTATTTACAACTTTACAGTCAAAAAATAAGCGAGTCAGCATCCTTCTCACTATTACAAAAACAACACACATCATCAATATCAGTGAATCTTGATATCAAAGATTTAGAAGGGTAAATGCAGAATTTTGAAGTGTATTTCTTTTACTTATTTATAAATACAGTATTTAAAAGGAATTAACCAAGCTCTTCACCAGCCAATATTCTCAATTATAGAGTTCCAAAAATATTTCCCACTAGGAGATATTTTATTTTGTTTTTGAAAAATATTACAAATATGTTTATTGCATTTTTTCTTCTCAGTTAGCTCAACCACAGTTTGCATGTTTTTTATTTTTTATTTTTATTATTATTAATGCTCAAAAATAAAAAGCAGCGTACACAAAATAATACAACCCTCAGCATAAAATGATAGACAATAATAATAATAATAATAAAAAAGTAATAAATAATAAGTAAATAAATAATAAAATAGTACGTTTTCCCAGTATGGCCCTCTATGATGTCATAAAGGGCGGGACTCCTTGTCACTTCTCCCGGAAGAGCACGCGCACACACATCAAACAAAGCCAGAGCAAGAGCACAGGACTGGCTCCAATGAAACAGCAGTTAAAAAAAAGAGCAGCAGATCATTTATCGGTGTACTCAGTAGAGCTTTTAGCAATTTTATTGGCATTACAGTGGTTGGAAGGAAATAAACAGAACCAAAATCTAATCATAGCTTCTGACAGCTTATCTGCTCTATCTAGTATTCATTCTGGGAAAACATCATGTACGTAGACAAGATATCATATACCAGATATTCAGCTTGCTTTTAATACTGTGTGATAAAGGGCTGGATGTTTCCTTCCTTTGGGTTCCTGCTCATGTAGGGGTGGATGGAAATGAGATTTTATATATTCTGGCAAGAGGATCAATAAAACATGAAATAGTTGATTTACAAATAGCGTTATGTAGAACAGAAATCAAAACCATCATTAAGGGACATACAAATACAACATAGCAAGAATACTGGGATATACAGTTGCTGATACTGGACGACATTTGTATAACGTACAAAAACAAGTAGATATAAGTAGTATTAGACAGGAAGTAATTACATGTCTTAGAATAGGTCACACTGGTTTAAATTTTACATTACAGAGAATAGGAAAACACCCCACTGGTCTTTGCAACCACTGCAACACACAAGAGACAGTAAAACATATTTGATTAGATTGTAAAAGATATGAAGAAGAAAGAAGGGAGTTAGAAACACAAGTTGGAAAACAAAATATGACAGTGGGAAATCTGCTAGGAAAAACAATGTCCAAAATACATAGTCTCCTAATGAATTATTTGAAAAGAACTGGGATAAGTGAAAGAATTTAATAAGAATATACAGGTAATAATGTTGAAAAATTATTTATTTAGGTTTTGAATATTTTTCTCTCCTTCCTATCTATCAAGGTACTGCCCACACTCCAGTCCAGTAGGTGGCGGTAAATGCACCTTTCAGTTAGTTTGCCATCCGCTAATAAAATGAAAAGAAGAAAAAGAAGAAGAAGGCGGAGGAGGACTGGCTCCAGAAGGATTTGTCGTCTTGTTTCTACATTACGAAATCAACAATGTCACCAAAAAAGTGTGTTTTTGGTTGTGGGGGAAAGATAAGCTTGTACAGCTTCCCAAAGAACCCAGCTTTAAGGGACCAGTGGATGCAGTTTGTGTTTCCAGGGCAGCAACGGAGATGCACACATGTGTTTGTTTGTTCCCGTCATTTCAGCGATGAATGTTTTATAAACAAGGCCCAGTTTGACGCTGGGTTTGCAGGTCGTTTGATAATGAAAGATGCAGCGATCCCAGAAATAAAAGATCCCGGTCACGAGTCGAAACCGCAGGCCGTAAGTTAATGATATCCATTTTTTTCTGTGTAAAGCGCTTTGAGATGTACCTTTAAAGGCGCTATAGGAAATAAAGTTTATTATTATTATTAATGTCTGTGTTTTGTTGCAAATCGGCACGCAGGTGCATGCAATGTAAACAACACGAATAAATAGTGAATCAAAAGTTACCCAGGGATAATGCCACGGTGTATTTTATGCGTTTAGCTGAACAAGTGTCCATTGCTTATTTTAAAACCCCTCCAAACAAGCTGGATCTGATTGTTAGTCATAGTTAATTTAAGACAATAAACTTTGTTCCTGTTTTATTTATATCACAGCTTGCAGACGATCGCTACACAAAAGCTGCGTGCCCGCGACTCCTCATTAGCCCCGCCCACGACTCACTAGCCCCGCCCACGACACGCCTCCAGGAGCTGTATCTGTCTTAAATCTGATAAAACTAAAGACTCCTCTGAGATATGAAGGGTGCAGTACTCTAGAAGCAAGATTGCCAGAAACTGTTGGCGCACATGTGCTTTTTGGTTTTATGACCGTCTGATATGCTTTATCGTGTCTCGCTATTTTGTACAGGACTGTTTAAATGATTCAAATTTTACAGAGAGCAGAATAGTATGTTTTAATACCTCAAATCCAGCAGCTGAGATATATAAATAAATGTGACTTTTATGTTGTATTATAGTATTCCTGATAGAAAGCAGAAGTCGCGTTTATAACATTTTTATGATTTCTTGAGCACCTTCGTGTCTGTAGGTTAATTTTGCATGGTAAACCTTGATTTAAAAATTGTTATTTTGTATTTGGAACGTTTTATTTATTTATTTATTTATTTATTTATTTATTATTTATTTAGTCATTTAGCAGACGCTTTTATTCAAAGCTACTTACAAATGAGGACAACAGAAGCAATCAATTGTAGTATTAAAACAACTAAAACAGATCCAAAACTAAAAGCTAAAACTTTATAAATACTATATATACACACATTAAAAAAAAAAAAATTAAATAAAGAAATTAAAAATGACAAATACATACAACAAAATTAAAAAAAAACATTTAAAGGAAAACAAAAAATAAAGCTAAAAACAATATATTAAAAGAACAAAACGTATAAGAGTATAATAATGATTCTAACATAACACTAAGCCAAATACCAAAAAAAAAAAACAACAACTACAATGTGTATGTACAACCACATACATATATATCCTGAGACCCCCCGAAAAAAAGCTTTGTGAGTTTTGTATTTTTTCATGTCATTACATTGTTTAGACCATAAGAAAAAAAATGAAAAATAACATTTTTGAAAAATTATATTTTATTCATATTTTATTCTATGTCCTCTGTAGAGGACACTAGGACTCAGTTTAAAATAGTTCAGTTCAAAAATAAAATGGCATGAATAGACATCAAAAAGGCAAAACAATGGGATTTTTTTTTTTTAAATCACCAATCAATTTTTAGGTTTCAGGATTTTTTATACTAAACTTTAAGGATGATTCTCAACTATGTTATAAAATATATAACAAAAGGATTTGATATACCATTTTGTTTTATGCAATATGTGTGTAAAAATTTCCATGAACTGGTTTTCCCATTAAACACAGTGTATCTGTCATAATGGGAGTAATAAATGGCCAGATTTTCATAATAATATCTAATATTTCATAAGACAATAGATAATTAATTTTCCTATTCAACTGTTATGTCTCCCAAAATGCATAATAAACATGCTTTTAGTCCTGGTGTCCTCTACAGTGGACATGTATGAAATGATGTCCTGTTTCATAAAGTCATATTTGAATTTGAAAACCCATAACTTTTTCCTGAGATGTTGCTTTATGACAAACAATTTGAAAATTATTCAGATTTAAATGACAATTAAAAAATATAATCATATTTCCATAAGGATGTAAAATTTTTCACTAAATTTTTCACTAAATTAAATTTAGCCATTTTTAAAGACCTAGGAGAGGGAGTGGTCTTGGTGAAACTTCCAAACATTTAGTATCTCTAAAAAAGCCCTGAATGTGCTCTGTACAGGACATCCAGACTTACAACTGTGACATGTGAGGTCTCAGAGAAATTCACTAAAATAGAATGTCCACTACAGAGGCAAAAACTCCATAGCTGGGTCTCAGGAGGATATATATATATATATATATATATATATACACACACACACATTTATAAATTCAATATTCTTTCATTTCCATGTAGTTTATTGAAGTACTAAAATAACTCAAATAAAATTAAAACTTAATAAAAAACCTATACAGACATAAAAAAACTAATAAAATGACAAACATTATTCCAACTTTAACTAAAATTAAAATAGACAACAAATAAAAATCAAACTACATTAGTTTATCAGTAATCTTAAAAAAAAAAAAACACTGAGCCAAACACACATGCTAAAAAAACAACAACTTACACATAGTAAGAAATGGTTATAAAAACTGAAACGGAAGTGAAACAAGTAGTAGGAAAGAGGAGAAATAAAAAGCGATATTTATATCCTTTGCCGGTGTCCCTGTCTGGTGGAGTGGCACGGTAGAGTCAATCTTCGGTCTTCACACGACGGCTGCTGTGGTAAACCAAGCTTTTTTTATACCCGTCTGACAAAATACTAATTGAATTCAGCTGGACACGCTTTCCTTTTTATCACAACAATTGGCCAAGAAAGCGCACGACACTGACAAGGTACGCGATACAGTATGAGATGATTTCAGCACGTCTCCACACAGTAAACAACACAAGTGATTTTATCAAATGCTTTTTATGTTTAGATTTTACTGTTTTACCATATTAACCCAGACATTCAGTTGAAAACCATAAAAAGTTATTGTAAATATTCTTTGAACTAAGAATCAGTAAGATTGACTGGCCATATGAAGGCAGTGAATTTTTACTAAATTACATTAATATAATGAAAGTTTGTTTACATTGTTAATGGTCAAATATACAATATAAAATCAATAAAAAATATTTGGCCATTCACTCTAATAAACGTATAGTTTTAGTATTTATTGTGTAAAAATTATGTCATATACAGTGGTGTGAAAAATTGTTGGCCCCGTTCCTGATTTTTTTTTTTTTTTTGCATGTTTGTCACACTTTAATGTTTCAGATCATCAAACAAATTTAAATATTAATCAAATATAACACAAGTAAACACAACATGCAGTTTTTAAATGAAGGTTTTTTTTATGAAGGGAAAACAAAATCCAAACCCACATGGCCCTGTGTGAAAAAGTGTTTGCCAGTTTCTCTAGCCACACCCAGGCCTGGTTACTGCCACACCTGTTCGCAATCAAGAAATCACTTAAATATGACCTGCCTGACCAAAAGATCCACAAAAGCTACACATCATGTTGAGATCCAAAGAAATTCAGGAACAAATGAGAAAGAAAGTTATTGAGATCTATCAGTCTGGAAAAGGTTATAAAGCCATTTCTAAAGCTTTGGGACTCCAGCGAACCACAGTGAGAGCCATTATCCACAAATGGCGAAAACATGGAACAGTGGTGAAGCTTCCCAGGAGTGGCCGGCCGACCAAAATTACCCCAAGAGCGCAGCGACGACTCATCCAAGAGGTCACAAAAGACTCCAGAACAACATCCAAAGAACTGCAGGCCTCACTTGCCTCAGTTAAGGTCAGTGTTCATGACTCCACCATAAGAAAGAGACTGGGCAAAAATGGCCTGCATGGAAGAGTTCCAAGACGAAAACCGCTGCTGAGCAAAAAGAACATAAAGGCTCGTCTCAGTTTTGCCAGAAAACATCTTGATGATCCCCAAGACTTTTGGGAAAATACTCTGTGGACTGACTAGACAAAAGTTGAACTTTTTGGAAGGTGTGTCCCATTACATCTAGCGTAAAAGTAACACAGCATTTCAGAAAAAGAACATCATACCAGCAGTAAAATATGGTGGTGGTAGTGTGATGGTCTGGGGCTGTTTTGCTGCTTCAGGACCTGGAAGACTTGCTGTGATAAATGGAACCATGAATTCTGCTGTTTACCAAAAAACCCTGAAGGACAATGTCCGGCCATCTGTTCGTGACCTCAAGCTGAAGCGAACTTGGGTTCTGCAGCAGGACAATGATCCAAAACACACCAGCAAGTCCACCTCTGAATGGCTGAAGAAAAACAAAATGAAGACTTTGGAGTGGCCTAGTCAAAGTCCTGACCTGAATCCTATTGAGATGCTGTGGCATGACCTTAAAAAGGTGGTTCATGCTCGAAAACCCTCCAATGTGGCTGAATTACAACAATTCTGCAAAGATGAGTGGGCCAAAATTCCTCCACAGTGCAGTAACAGACTCATTGCAAGTTATCTCAAACGCTTGATCGCAGTTGTTGCTGCTAAGTGTGGCCCAGCCAGTTATTAGGTTTAGGGGGCAAGCACTTTTTCACACAGGGCCATGTGGGTTTGGATTTTGTTTTCCCTTCATAATAAAAAACTTAATTGAAAAACTGCATGTTGTGTTTACTTGTGTTATCTTTGATTAATATTTAAATTTGTTTGATGATCTGAAACATTAAAGTGTGACAAACATGCAAAAAAATAAAAAAAATCAGGAAGGGGGCCAACAATTTTTCACACCACTGTATGAAAGACTAAGATATGTGATATTTAAAAATAAAATAAATTAAAGAAATCCGAGGAAACACCTAATCATATGTAAATGAGTTTTATCAGTCCATTATAAATGCGTCTTTAATAATCATGAAGTGTTTGTGTTCAGATGTTGAGCATGAAAGCGCAGGTGGATGTGATCTGCTGTAAATCAGTAGGAACTGATCTGTCCATGCTGGATATTGAGGATTTCATCACAGAAATCTGTCGGCTGAAGAAAGAGGTGGCGTCACTGGAGGCAAAGCTGAGAGAAAGAGAAGACAAACTCAAAAGAGAGGTTTGAACAGATCACACTGCATTTCTTCCTTCAGCTCAGTCACTCAATGAGACTTCTTTCACAAACCAGACTCATTTCTTATCAGCATCTCAGATTAAGTCAACACCAAAATATCCTAACTAATCTCCAATATAACCACCAGAGGTAACTGCTGAGTAATGACGTTAATATCAGCAGGTTGTTCTTTATTTGTGTTTATCTGTGATGTGTTTGTCAGGATGTGGAGAAGGTTTCAGTGCGTGTGGCTGATGGGACAGAAGCTCAGGATTCAGTCTGGAGCGTCAGAGATCAGAGATCCAGAGACACACAGGACTCAGAGCTCAGCCTCACTTTACTCTGTTACAGTGATGCTGAGGATCATGAATCCACTGATCAAACCTCTGAATGTAATGCTGGAGAACAGCAGATGCTGCAGATGCCGCTGAAGATGTGCTCCGTCAAACTGGTGGACTGCAGGAACCTGATAGAGAGCAGAGCAGAAGAAACCACTGCAGAGCAGCAACAACAGAGTCATGAGGAAAATGATGAGAATAATGGGAATGATGATGATGATGATGAAGATTTCATTATTCCAGGTTTGTTTCTTTCTTTTATGACCTTTTGTTGTTTTTCATGACACTTGAATGTCAGCAGAGACTCTGCAGGATCAGATTCATTTTGACTGATGGTGCAGATTTTCTGTGATATTTGGGAACATGATGGAAAATGTTGGCAGGGCTGAACAATTTACAGGAGAAAAAAAATAGATTGGGATTAAAAATATGTTTTTTAAAGAGCTCCAGATTTGCTGTGTTTTTGTTCTTAGGGCTGCTTGATTTGGCCAAATATCAAATTATGTTTGTTTTGTACAACCCCAAATCAGAAAAAATGGTAAATTTTGAAAAAAGGCAAAAGTACATAGAAAAGATTTCCAATGTTTTCACTGACCAAATTAATTGTATTTTGTAAATTTAAATACATTTTGATGGCTGCAACACACTCCAAAAAAGTTGGGACAGAGGGATGTTTAACACTGTGTCCAGTGCCCATAGGCGGAAATCCTGGGGAGGTCGGGGGGGACAAGACCCCCCCCATCCGAGGGTTGTCCCCCCTAAAAAATATGATTAAAAAACTATGCTGTGTATTGTAAATAATGTTTTATACTTAAAATAATTGTGTAAGGAGTAAAACAACATAAACGCATACAAAAAATGGCAAAAATGCATTTTAAGTTTAGAAACATTTTGAGTCCCCACCTCCTTTGCCTCACAGTGCTTTGGTCCAAATGCTTACCTCTTTTATATCATACAAGTCCGGTGAGAGAGAACAAAGCTTCAATAGTTGTGGAACTCCAGTAAGTAAGGCTGTCAATTGGCTATTTTATTCACTTAAACATGGGATGAAGTGATTATTTTCTCTTTGCGAGAGCAGCGTGTTTTTGAGAGCGCGCGTCCGGTTTTGCGCGAGAGCAAAGAAAATCCGCACGCGAGGGAAGAGATTCGCGCTCACACATTTTATTAAAGTGCTTTCGCGCTACAATAATGCACTCTCGACATTTGTCATTAAAATAAAGCCTTAGTCTCCCTGCTACACTAATAGTAGTAGCTTTCCTCTGTGTATACATATCCTTACAAGTACAATTTTAGCTGTATTATTTGTGTCCCCTTCAAAAACTGCTCTTGAGAAATTTTATGTATAATGTCCCCCCCTACTGTTAGATGAAATTTACGCCCCTGCCAGTGCCGCGTTTGCGGGGCCCTGGGCTAATGCAGCAACCCACCCCCCCCATCCCCTTCCTTATAAATAAAAATAAACAAACTCAATGCGCACGTCATAGTCCCATATAGGCTAAAAATCAGAGATTTTTGCAGACACATAGCTGAAGCGGATTGACATCGTCTTGGTTCAGATCTGCCCCAATGGCTCTCAATTAGAGCACGCTGCAGTTCCCCTTTTCACCACATATTTATGTTGCAAAATTGTGGGGCGCTGTTGAGCTTGGGAGGTCTCAAGCACCGTCTGCCCCGCTTAGTATCGCTTATACATGCCTACTAAAGCCATGCGCGGGATTTTAATACATACTGCTTACTTTACGACTTAAAATAGTATAGAAAATATGAAACATATTTGTTGCAGAATGCTGAACACATTTACAATTTATTATTGATTCAGTTTATAATAGAGGTCTATATTTTGGATGAATATTTTGGTATTTGGTATTCAGCGCGTCTCTCTCAAGAGGCGATAAGCCACTTCCAACCGAAGAGAGATCGGTCCGCTGCATCTCCGCCATGTTCCAGATCCTCTTCTGCACAATGAGGGTGGACCCGGAGCCAGCCGTGAGACCGTAAGCGAGGCAGTTCCGGTACCCGAAGAAGATGGGACCCCATCCTTCCAGTGCTGTGCCAGATCCAAAACAGCAGCGTTCCTGACTGGGGTGGTCTGAGGGGGAAACGGTCGCCCGGAGAGACGGACGACGAGACGCTTCGCAAGAGAGTTCGTCTTGCTGTGTTTCACCTACCTGTCCCCTTGCATGTTGCAGGTGACAGGGAATTGTTTGTTGCCGATGAAGTTTGCACAAAATCAAAAAACAAACAGTTCAGCAAAAGAGCTCTTTTTCCCCTCACGATTATTCTCAATTGCGCGTTATAAGCAGAGTCCCGTTTTCAAACGGCGCTCTGCAGGGTGCGAGCCCCGGACGTTCTCTCAGTCTAAGCATGAGTGTTCCAACCGGCTCTTGCTGGTGGTCCAGTCAGTGTAGAAGACACCTACGAGGGGTCCACCCTCATTCTTCTGCACAGCGCCTTTTTGAAAGCTGCGCAGAAGAGGATCTGGAACATGGCGGACTGATCTGTCTTCGGTAGGAAGTGGCTCATCGCCTTTGACTATTTCTGGGCCTCCAGAAACTTCTCAGAAAACGAGCCCACAGCATCACCAAACAGGCAGAGGGGGAATATGGGCGCGTCCAACAGCTGAGCCTTCTCCGACTCCCTCATGTCAGTCAACGTCAGCCAAAGATGCCGCTGAAGTGTGACGAGACTGCTCATACGGCCGTCTTCTTCATGGCTCTGAGCGCCAAGTCAGTTTCCAAACACTGCTTTTTGAAGGTGGCAGAGTCCGGCCCCTCCTCATCCAATGTTTGCAGCATTTTGGCTTGGAAAGCCTGGAGAACGGCCATAGTGTGGATCGCGGACGCTGCTTGGCCGGCTGCCGTATAAGCCTTATCCGCGATGTGGCTCGTGGTGCTGCATGGCTTCGATGGAAGCGATGGCGCAGATTTCCACCCACGTGCGGCCGGGCAAAGGTGTGCTGCAATTGCTTCTTCGATGGGGGGCGGCTTAGTATAACCCCAGCGGTCGGCTCCGTCTACAGAAGAGAGCATACGCGATCCCGCGGCTTGGGCTCGGGCCAAATAGGGGGAGCGCCAAGACTGTGAGAGCTCCTCATGGACCTCAGGGAAAAAAGAAGCGGGTCTCAGGGGGGGCCGCAACCTGGCGGCCCGACTGCAGATACCGCATGTCCAACCTGTTCTTGGCTGGTTGCTCGGGGGGCGACCAATCAAGACCCAAATCCTGGACAGCCTCAGCCAGGATCTTCACCAGCTCTTCGTCAATCGGGGCTGGGGGCTCGCGCACCTCACTGTGGGAAGCCTCAGACTCTGGGCAGGCGGACCAGTCACCTGAACCGGAGGCTGCAGTCGACATAGCATCGTCGTCGACATCCACCTCATCCTCTGCAGCACCAAATGAGACCTGGTCCCGCGCATCTTCCGAGGAGCGGAGGCTGGACTTTGTGTAGGAAACAGGTGGTTCTCCTGAGTGATGAGCATGCAGGAACTGAGTCGACATGCGTTCATCAGAGGGGCCTACTGCATGTGGCTGCCTCGGCCTTTCTCAGCCTCGATGATAACACTGCTAGTTGTCATAGGAGATCTAGAGCCAGTTTTATTAAACAGGGCAAATTAGCACGAGAGGGCCATTCCAAAACAGCGCTGATGGGAGGTGAAATTTCTGCAAAAATAACTGTGTCCGTGCCTTTTCAGTGCTAATTTGTCACTGTGCGTCTTTAGTAAAACCTGACAGTACAGTTTTAACGCCAAAAGACAGTTTGCGCTGGTGCAAGTTGTTAGTAAAACTGGCCCCTAGTCAGATTTTCATACCCGTAAACCTCACGCGTAAACTGTGCATTTGCGTAACATAACTGTTATCAGAAAACCCAAAACACACAACAAAAAAAACAGCTCCGATCATGGTGTCCTCCATTCTCCAGTTGTTAATGTTTGTAAATGCTGAGAATAAAGATGTCGCTATCAGCTGCTTCAGAGTTCTTGCTGCTGGTGCGAATACAACCAGGAAAATGTCCAGAGGAAGAAATTGGTCCTCTAGGAACGACCCTGCTGGCTAGTTCCAGAACTAAGCTCCTAGAACTACACGGCGCGAAAGGGCCTTTAGATTCCTGAGAGGTGCAAGGAGGTTGAATCCTCCGAGACCATGCCTTATCCCCTCTTGGGATCTCTCAATGGTTCTGCGGGTCTTACAGAGAGAGTGCTCTCTCTATCTTACTGACTGTGCTTACTTCAGTCAAGAGGGTGGGGGTACGAAATGTGCCTTGAAATTGGGCTGGCAGATTCCCACATTTTCCTGAGACCCTGACCTGGATATGTGCCCAAGAATCCCACTTCTCCCTTTAGGGACCAAGTAGTGACCCTGCAGATTCTCCCTTCTAGGGCTGTCAAATTGGCTGAAAAACTAAATTCGAATGTTGTACTAAAATATTATCAATAATCAGTTCATACTCGAATTTAAAAAGCCATAATTTCTGTTAGGGGGAAAAAAGCTTTTGGCTTCTCTCCTGAGGCGGCAAGAGGGCGCATCGAGCAAAATATTACCGTACTAATACACGTTTCTTCAAAGCAATACTACAGCATGTCACTGTATTTCCTGATTACAGTAAATAACTCTTTTTTTTTCATTGCTGTATTTTTTTACAAGAAACTACTTAATGTGTGTGATGTAGCAGGTAAATTTTAAATTTAAGCTATTCATTAACTGCATAAGCGTTAAACAACATTTAACTGCATAAAATGTTGTATGATGCATAAATTAATTAATTTGTTATTTAACAAAAAATGACACTTCTTAAACAGGTCAAAATTTATTTAAACTTTCAAATTTACATGAAAGGAATGGCATAAAACAGTGTGTTTAGTAATACTTTGAATTCCAAAATAAATTCGACATGAAATTTAATAATATTAAATTACTTGAAACATATATTACCATGCATAACTTTAAAACCACAAGTTAACCAACATGTTCATAATTTAACAGTTCTAAAAACCACAAAGACTGATAAATTTTCACCATTTCATGAACAGTCTAACATACCCAAACAACAAGGCCCCAAGTGAGTCCAACAAAACTTCAGATCCAAAAAAGGAAAACAGGTAAGCTCCAGATGCTGTTCCATCCCAGGATGCAAAGGGTGACTAGAAATATTAAAAAGAACAATGAGGACAATATATAAGACATATTACAAAACATAATAATACAGTCAGAAACAGAAGGATGACAGGTACGGTCAAATAAAGATAGAGAATAATAAAAGGGGAGAAAAAAAAGATCTTGGGGTGTGTATGTGTACTTACATTTCAGAAATTCCACTGAAAATCCTTCACTTTGCAAAGAGTGGCAACGTGGGTTCACTTCAACCTGTTTCTACGGCACCATTACGGCACCAACTTTGTTCTTCTCTCTGGATTAATACCCACAAAGCACCTAAAGGGTCAGACAGACAATATGTAATTCACATTGGAAGCATGCAATCATGTTTTTGAAATCTGAAACACACACACACAAGATTTTTAATGTTTTTTTTTAATAATTCTCTTCTGCTCACCAAGCCTACATATTTGATCCAAAATACAGCAAAAGCAGTAATATTGTGAAATATTTTTACTATTTATAATAACTGCTTTCTATTTGAATATATTTTAAAATGTAATTTATTCCTGTGATTTCAAAGCTGAATTTTGGCATCATTACTCCAGTCACATGATCCTTCAGAAACCATTCTAATATTCTGATTTGCTGCTCAGAAAACATTTATTATTATTATTATCATTTTTCATTGTTGAACACAGCTGAGCAGAATTTTTTAGGTTTCTTTAATGAATAGAAAGTTCAGAAAAACAGCATTTATCTGAAATAGAAGTATTTTTTGTAACGTCTTTATCATCAATTTTGATCAATTTAATGCATCCATGCTAAATAAAAGTATTAATTTCTTTAATTTCATAATTTAATAATTATATATAATAATTTAAATATACTGACCCCAAGCTTTTGCATAGTATAGCTTATTATTTCATATAAATGCTGATCTTTGGATCTTTATTAATCTAAGAATCCTAAAAAAAAATGTACTCAACTGTTTTAAATATTGATAATAATAATAATAAAAATGTTTCAGTGTTTTGGATCAAACACTGAAGACTTGGTGAGCAGAAGAGAATTATTTAAAAAAAAAAAAAAAAAAAACTTACTGTCCAAAAAATTTTGACTGGTAGTACGCTATATATATATATATACAGTGTAACTGTAGTAGTATATATATATATATATATATATATATATGTGTATACAGTGTATACATTACTGATACTGTTAGAATTCAACTATCACCTTTGAATGTCCAAGGCACCGGCTGTCTCCTCCTGGTACTCCAGACTGAATATGAAATATGCTGCGAACAGTGTGGCAAGGCAGGAAACTGGGCTGGATTAACTCATTAAACCAAAGTTTAAAAAAAGCATTACAAACAAACAATACGCAAATTAGCAAAGGACCTGCATACACATCTCGCTGGTTAGGTTAGCAGCAGCGTTCAGAATTTACATGGCACACACATCCTCCGTGAGCGGGCTGACCGCCAGACTTTAGCGCGTATTTTCATTTCTGCGCCTGTGTTAAGATGAATTGGCCTATGCAATTTTGATTTACACCATAAAATAATCACGACAAAGTGTGCTGATCAACACATGGTTAACTTACCGTGAATCACAACAGTTGTCACTAAAGCATGCAATTCTTAACGTAGGAACCCAGAGATTTTCTGCCCATAGCTGCTATAAGGCCGGTAATGTTTGAAATCCTACCGCGCCCGCGCTCCCGAAACCCCGCGCTAGTCTCATTCGCGCCCCGCGGATGGAGGATGCTGAATTCGGGGATACCAATATGAACCGCGAATGTAGATACCTTCATATACAACTACAGTTACCAAACATAAAAAATAAAAAACTGAAATAAATCACTTACCAGTTGTGAATCACTCCTCTTCCCGCTTCCGAATGTCGACCGTTGAAGATCCCGTAGATTTAAAATTTACAGCAATATGCTGTACATTTGCGTCAAATGTCACACGACCCCAGAATGCATTGCAGTTTATGGAAATATGCTGTATTATTAGAAAAACAGTCCGCTGCTGTAAAATATTGCTTTATTTATTACAGCAATTTGTTACAGTGTAACTATAGGCAGAGCAGGCAGTTGACCTCTGCATTACGAAGGGCCTCCATAACTGTACCACAGTACAATATAGATAATGGCATATGGTTCTTGATTTCATTGCATTTTACAAAATGTCCCAGATTTCTCTAATTTGGGGTTGTGGTATATTGTGACAATTATTTATATGAGTAGCATAATAATTAGTGGTCAACCGATATGGGTTTTTTGACAGTCAATGCCGATACCGAAATCTTGAAAAGCAGGATGGCCGATTCTGGGAAGTTTGTGTGCATTGGGAATCTTTTTTTTTTTTTTCAAATAAATCCAAGGTAACACTCATTTTACATACAGCACACAGTGAAAATGACATGAATATAACAAATCAAATCACTTTTATTGTCACATCATCTCGGCACATGTGCCTTGGTGAGTGAAATTCTTGAGAGCGTGCTCCAGACAGTGCAGAAACAATTAACATATAGACAGTACCATTACATACTTCAGATGACAATGTGCAATATACACATACAGATACTCAGTACACACAGTGTACTATTAAACATACATACAGTTGTCAATACACAATTATACACGTATGTACACATTCTACATTATGTACACATATATACACACAATAATATGCGAAGGTGCAGTAGATTATACGTAAGCTGGATACGCAAATGTCATGGGTGTGCATTGGATGGTATCCAGTGGTAGCAGATAGATTGATGTATTAGTGCAGTGTGTACGTGTAGTCCAGTTTGAACTGTGTTGGAGTTAAAGTGCAGTGCGTGGCATATCGTAAAGTGGGAGTGTGCTGTGGGGTGTATTAGTTCTGACTAACAGTAGTCAAATGCATAAAGTGCAGCATAATTTGAAATCACAAGTTTAAAGTTTGTCGATCACACGTCTCCAGTGAAGCTGAACTCTCATCCTGTCCGCATTCAATTCGCACGGATCGACCGTCACGCAGAGAACACACGATCATACAGGATACAAATGCACAAATCCATATTAGACAACTGTTAACGATGACAGCAAACAAGAGGGAGAATGTGAGCACTGTGTGCTCAGGCACTGCCTTTCTCAGCGCCGTCAAAATAAAAGTCCGCCGCACCATCAAAATAAACGTCCCATCTCGAACACGTCGGCCAAACAAAAAACCTTATCGGCCGATGCCGATATTTGAAAAATGCCAAATATCGGCCGATATATCGGCCTTGGCGATATACCGGTCGACCACTAATAATAATAATAATTCATTAATTACTTGTAAAAATAGCAAAGCATCATGCAGACATATGCTTTTGTGTGGAACATTTACTACACACCAAGCTGTGGAAAACAAGAGTTGCATTTTATTAGTGTTGATTTGACTTG
This sequence comes from Spinibarbus caldwelli, assembly GCA_039654775.1. Taxonomy (NCBI): domain Eukaryota; kingdom Metazoa; phylum Chordata; class Actinopteri; order Cypriniformes; family Cyprinidae; genus Spinibarbus; species Spinibarbus caldwelli. The sequence goes on along the minus strand of CM077224.1, from coordinate 41,323,276 downwards.
GACGCATATTTTGTTAATAAATTATGTGGATATTGTCTAACTCTATTCAAGTACATTTTAAGGTTGGTTTATTAAAGTTTTGTTCCTTTCAGATATCAGTTGTGGTTCATCCTCTGATGGAGATGAAGAAACAGTCTCGACCTCAAAAGAGCAGCTTCAGACCAAGAGTTGTTCCTGTGCCACTTGTGGAAAAACAATGAGTTCACAGGGTCATTTAGTGAGACACGAGAGAACACACACAGAACAGAAAGACAACTTCAGCTGCAATATATGTGATATCAGCTTTTCTACCGCAGAAGAGAGGAGACTTCATTCAAAAGAGCACATCGTGAAGCAGCAGTTTTGCTGTGAACAGTGCGGAAAGGTTTTTTTCACCACTGCTCAGAATATGAAAATTCACATTAAGACACACGACAAAAAGTCTTTCCACTGCAGCGAATGCAACAAGTATTTCAGCACCAAAGCAAATCTTGTTGTTCATAAGCGAATCCACACGGGCGAAAGACCATACAAGTGCCCTCACTGCGAGAGAAGATTCATGTATGGATCTCATCTGAAGACACATGTGCGTTTGCACACCAATGAGAGGCCGTACCAGTGCAGTGAATGTGGGAAAGCCTTTAGGCAGTTATTTAGTCTACAGTCACACCAAAAAATGCACTCAGGTGAGAAACCGTTTCAGTGCAAACACTGTGACAAACGATTCCTTCACAAATCTTACCTGAACTATCATGAGAGGATTCACATCGGAGAGAAACCGTATCTGTGCTCCTACTGCGGAAAGAGCTTTTCTAGTCCAATTCATTTTGTATTTCATAAGCGAGTCCACACTGCAGAAAAACCGCATCACTGCGGCATCTGTGGGAAGAGTTTCTGTAAACACATTAAATTACAATACCACAAGAGGACTTATAGCAGAGAAAGACCGCTCAAATGCTCTCAGTGTCACAAGACGTTTGCTCGATCAGACGTCCTGAAGGTCCATCAGCGAGTTCATACAGGAGAGAAACCTTACTCCTGCTCCATCTGCGGCGAGAGATTCGCTTATTTAGGTAGTTTTCAGACCCACCAGAACAAACACGCTAAAGAACAAACTGCTTCAGAATCATCAGAGTGACTTTTCATGTCTTGGTCTGTCAATAAAGGCTTTATTTCTGCAGTTGCTTTCATTGTGCATGCCATGTGATATATGACAGGAACATCATACACATGATGATTTCAATTTAAACATGAACCATATATTATGAAACAGTTAAATTGGATTTCTGAGCAGCGTTCATAGTGTGGATACTTAGTCCAGCATCGCTGAGTGATTTCACTGTTTTTACAGTATTAAGGCCTTTTCACACTGCATGCAAAAATTTGGCATGAACGTGCAGCGCGATGACGCTTTTGAATCTAAATAATAAATCCCTATGGGTCTATTCACACTAGGCGTGGTCATTCGCGGCGTGAAAAAGCAAGGATTTTTTTCCGTCCTTTGTGTCGATTTTTTTCGCATGTCACTCTGAGACGAAATGGGCCGTCCAATTAGATTTGAGATCACTTAGATCACATGCCCAGAGCAGCTGCTGTTGCACAAAAAGGCGAGCATGGTGGTGCCGTTTCGAAAACCAGTGTAAACAAACACAGAAGAAGAGTATTCTGAGAGAGAAGAGGATGCTGAGTTCTTGCTGTCATTGAGAAGAGATTTATTCTCACATGTTCTTTATACAGAATATCATTTCTATTAATTCTCCACAGACCCAGATAGCACACATACGTCTGCAAGATGACTGTTAAAGATCTCTTGATCTGGAAAGCATCTGCTGTCTACAAACGCCTGACAGAGGTCTTTCAGATGTAATTTTTACATACATTCTAAATCATAAACATCTTAAAGACATCTAATAGATGTTTATTTGACATTTGATAGGAGACGTCCTACAGACGTATTGCAGATGAGCAAACACTCTAAAAAATACATCTTGCAGATGTAAATGCAGACGTCAAATAAACGTCTCAGAGATGTACGTGTGCTATCAGGGGAATGTGATCTGAAGAGCACTGTCCATTTTCTTCCACATCCGCGAGTGTTATGAGTCAGAGCGCGTTCACTCTAGATCTGTCAATCATGGGATAATATCTCCTGCTATTACGTATGAAAAAAATGAGAAACATTTTTCTATACATGAAATATGAAACCAAATAGACATATGATGATATATTTTCTGTATGTGTTTTATGCAGCTATAACAATAAAGGATGTTTATGAAAAATGATAAGCAGGTGTTGCATTCAATCCATTATAAAACACAAAGAGGGCAAGTCTATACCTATTATAGAATCAAAATCCACTTTAGATCTCAGTCAGAAGGTATTACAAGCACTCGATGATGGTTCAAAGTGCACTGTAAAAACTGTCCGTGATTTTAGCGGTAAAAAACTGTGAAAATGTCACAGTAAAAACCTGTAAAATGGTTAACGGTAAGTTCCTGTAAAATTTACAGGGAAAAACCGTAAACTGACATTCCCAGAATTCCCTGCACTGCATTTCAAATTTTGTTTGAATTTGATGTTTTTTCTTTGAAATAACTATGTTTCTTATAACTAGTTTTTTCTTATCAGTTATGTTTATTAGGGTTGTATGTTACATCTAATGTTGTTTAATGTTTATTGCATATTTCAGTTTAATGAGTCTCACCATGATGGTGTTTAGTGCTTGTGTGAATGAGACTGTGCACCTTCTATATATGTTATTATTTAAAAGCTGCTTGTGATGGGCTTTGGCTCATCATGTGACTTTCTCATCACCACCTGCATTTGGTGGTTATCAGTGTATTTCAAAGGTACAAAACAGATTTCAGTACTTCAATAGGTTGGTATATTAACATTATATCAGTTAATGAAATTACGGTATTTAACTGTAAATTTAAGTTAAAACCTAAAATGTTCTTACCGTATTTTTTACGGTAGAATTCCGGCAACCACAGCTGCCGGTTTTTTACCGTAAATTTTACGGATTTTTTTTTACAGTGTGGTTTTAAGCAAAAAACAAATAATCACATACATTTTCAAATGCTTTATGTTAACTGTATCTCTATTTATAGTTTACGATCTTGTAAGAATTATAGATAGTTTATGTTTCTGGTATAGAACTAAACTTCATTTATTTAATGCTGTATATTATTGAGCAGCGAAGACAAGATTCATATCTGAGGAAAAATGCATTGTTTTCGGCGCCACCGTGCAGACGTGAATTAGCAGAAGACGATCAATCGTTTCACGCTCGGTGTGAAAGCACCGTTCGTTCGCGTTTTTCCTTCTTTTATTCGCATCTCGCTCAGTGTGAAATGGCCTTTACACATCAGGGTGTGAGTTGTGTTATTTGTGTCATTTTCCCCATATACTCTGAAAATATATTAATTTATGAGCAAAACCATATGAACTTTTGGTTAAAGTCTGATGTTACTCATCATTAACTGTTAATAGAACTACTGAATAAGTAAGGGATAATGTACATCCAGACGGTTCTTATCGCAGAATAAAGCCCGACAGGCTGTTGTATAAGACTGAAGGGTGATAACAACTGGTGGATGTGCATTATCCCGCTTATTACATGGCTGCTTGCCAAAAAATTAAATAAAATAATTACAATTTAGACACAAAACATTTTTCTAAGTTGAAATATTTGAATGCAAAGTTTTCGTGAAAAAAGCCGTTGCTAGCAAGCGACAAGTTCAAACTAGATGGACATTTAGGATACTGGTGCAGTCACAGCTCATATTACACAACATTTCACCACATAAATAATTAAGGCGATAAAAGATACTGATTTAAGATGAAACTGTTTTAAAATCTTACCAGTTTGTTAGTTATCTTAATCCATTACTGTGTCCAAAACTATCGTTGCAAAATGGCAGCAGCTGCGCGTTTGTATGAAACGCGATACCAGAATGACATAATTAGATAATTGTACACATAATATTTAATTGAGTTTTAATATCTTATTAGCTCACCAAACGCAAAGCTTTCAGCAAGAAAAAACTGTTCCTAGTATAGCACTATAACTGCAGTTACCCGGATGAGCCTGTATTATTAGCTTTTACCGGTTGTTATCAGGGAGTAACATACCTTGGAATGTGGTGACTGACCAATCAGAATCAAGCATTCTGTAGAGCCATGTAATTACTAGAGCTATTATTGTATAAATATTGTACACACAATTGTCCTGATGAATATCAGCAATCATATCACAGAAGAAAGTCTTAAATTCAAAGTCATAGCATTAATTGTTGCATATGCTCCAAAAATGAATATCTTTCTTCCAGTACAACTTTTTGTCTGATATTTACTATTTACTTTGTCTGATATTTACCATATTGTAAAAGTAAATGAAGCCAATATTTAGGACCTTTTTTTTTTTTTTTTTGGCATGTGATAACTTTGATTAAATTTCCCCCATGTTGTATTCATATACTGTATATTATACCTAAATATTTTAAAACAGCCTTAAACATAGAAGAGCAAAAGATTGTCTGTAATGGTTCAGACAGTTGCTGTCAGAGTAACGGTCAAAAATGGATTTAAGGCGGGGCTTCAGAAAGGGTCAGTTATTGTCGCGATGCTTCTAAATGGTCTTAAATTAGGCTTTCTATAGCACTATATATGATTTTTGAGTGAGTTTTATTTTGGGTGAAATATGCCCCAGACATATTTTCTGTTTTTCGTGTGAGTCACTAGATTAGCTTGACTAGCAGCTTTAACACCAGCAATTTCCTAAACTCACGTAAATTATCTCAGACACATGACTATGTACTTAAGTATTGCATAAATTTAATGGAAAACGGGTCAAAGTAATTATGTCTGTCATTGTTGTAGTGCCCTACCCATTTTCCTACAATCATCCTCTGTCTGCCAATTCCACGCATTTTCATCATTAATCTTAAATCACTATCCAGTGAAGTTGGCGCTCCAGTCCAGCAGGAGGCGGAAGTGTGTCATATGTTGCTGCGCAGAGTGCACGACGGAAGTAGCGTAGAGTTTTCTGTCAGTCGGTGCGTGATTACCACTTTCCCTTTCATAGGTTCACTTCAATGGTGCGATGACTCATCGCTATAGGAAACACCTCCGGTGTTTTGAATGTCTGAAGCCCTATACCATCATGCCAATTCATTGGCCAATAGCGCTTAGCACCGCCCCATGTGTACGTACGTATGCTATATCAGCGTGCTGCGCGCTATTTCATCAGATTTCAATTACTTCAGGAAGTGGATTATCTGTTGCCTGTAGGAAAGCGTTCTTTTGTTGTGTTCTCAGCTATTTTCTTTGGAAAAAGAGCAGTTTTTTACTCTTCAGCGAACACGAGCTACAGGAGATGCATCGAGCCATGTGACAGGTTCATCGCAGGAGGAGACAATCATGACAGGTGCATGCTATGTTTGGGCCTACAACACGCTCAAGTGGCACTTAGCGACTTTTTTTTTAGGCTCGTGGCCTTCTCTAAGTAGGTAGGCCTTGCGTCTAACCCCTGCCATCCCGTCTCTGCGGTTGCCCTGGCAGACCATTGGGCCGCGTGGAGATGCCTGCCCGGCATCTCGCAATGGGTACTGCGTACTGTTCAACAAGGTTACACCATCCATTTCCAGAAAGGGCCACTTCTTTTCAGCGGGGTTCTTCCCACAATGGTGCGTGGGAAGGCCTCAGTTTTGAATCAGGAGATCGTGTCACTCCTAGAGAAAGGGGCTATAAAAGAAATACCGGTAACACTTTAGAATAGGGATCAATTATTCACTATTAACTATGACTTTTCCCTCAATAAATTCCTAATTTGCTGCTTATTAATAGTTAGTAAGGTAGTTGTTAAGTTTAGGTATTGGGTAGGATTACGGATGTAGAATAAGGTCATGTAGAATAAGGCATTAATATGTGCTTAATTAGTATTAAATGGCTAATATTCTAGTAATATGCAAGCTAATAAGCAACTAGTTAAGAGACCCTAAAATAAAGTGTTAAAATACTCAGGTGGATTTGGGCTTCTACAGCCGATATTTTGTTGTGCCCAAAAAGGATGGCAGTTAACGTCCTATTTTGGACTTGTGTCACTTAAATCTTGTGCTAGGGTGAGCAAATTCAGGATGCTGATGTTAAAGTCCATTTTGTCTCATATCCAATCCGGGGATTGGTTTGTGACCATCGATCTGAAGGATGCATACTTTCGCATCCAGATCGTCAAGAGACACAGGAAGTTTCTCAGGTTCACTTTTGAGGGCAAAGCTTACCAATATCGTATTCTTCCATTCGGGCTGGCTCTGGCTCCTCGAACGTTCACAAGATGTATGGACGTAGCTCTGGCCCCGTTGCGGCTCCAAGGTGTTCGAATCTTGAACTACCTGGACGATTGGCTGATATTAGCTCAATCTCAGGCACTGGCGCATCGAGACTTAGTGTTAAATTATCTGAGGAGCCTAGGATTGAAGGTGAATCTACAGAAGAGTGTCCTGCTGCCATGTCTGCAAACAACCTTTTTAGGCGTGGACTTGGATTCCTGCATGATGCGGGCACATCTGTATCCCGCACATGTGCAGTCATTACTGACCTGTCTGAGTCAGTTCAAGACTGTGCGTCTAGTCCACATAGATTTATGCCTTAGATTGTTGGGCCTTGATGGCGGCAGCGTCCCCTGTAGTTCAGCTGGGCCTGCTCCACATGTGGCCATTTTAGTGGTGGGGCAAGAGCCAAAACATTTCGCCTCATTGTCATTCGCTCCGCATAATTATGGTGACGTGCATTCATATAATATACACTCTCAATTAGATCATCCGAAGACGAATTGATAGAGACCAAACATGGTATAAGTTAGGTGATATTAACTAGTGATCTATCATAAGCATGCATAAAACAGTATACAATACACAAGAACATATACAAGAACAGTAATAATATACACAATGACCTGAAGAATATGTGTATTCATTCAAAGAAAGGTTTTTCTATGAATTAATTAGAGAAGAGTCCATTTTTATGGCATAATGTCTTTCCTAAGGTTCAAAGATGGTTTGCTATTTAGAAACTGCTGAAACTGAATTAACTTCATCCTCCTGTTTAGATGAAATGACTGAGCTAGACAAATGTATCACCCTCTGAGGAGATAAAGATGCAATCATTAGTTGGGAATCCAGTGAAACTCCCACAAACTTTGTCTGTTGTCGGGGACTTAAATTGCTCTTGTCCCAGTTCACTTTGAGAGCCTGGACATGTTGAATTACCATTTCTGTGTCCTTCATGACTTGACTGCGAGAAAGAGCACAGATAAACCAGTCATCTAGGTATGCTAGAATTTTTATTCCTGCACACTGAAGAGGATGACGGGCTGCTGAAACCACCCTGGTGGAGACCCTTGAAGACAATGAAAATCCATACGGTAGGACCCTGAACTGATAGACCCAATCTTGAAAGGAAAAGCGAAGAAACGGGTGATGATCTTGACAGATGGGCACATAGAAATATGCATCCTTTAAGTCTATGGAAGTGAAGCATTCTCCTGGTTCTATGGTTTTCAGAATTTGTACAGTTGTCAGCATTTTGAAGCGCAACACTTTTATGAATTGATTCAGTTGTCGTAATTCTAGAATGGGCCGAAGTCCACCATCCTTCTTTGGTTCCAGGAAACATTTAGAATAGAATCCAGTGAGATGTTCGTCGGGGCTTATCTGAACAATTGCCTTTTTCTGTAATAGGGCTGTAATCTTGTTGGCAAAAATTTGTGCCTGGACTGGGTCTTTGATTACGGTCATACAAACCCCTGAAAAGGTAGGAAAGTGCTACCGTAATTGTATACTGTAGCCCTTCTTGATGATATCTAGGACCCAGGAATCTGATGTGAACTTCTCCCAACTGTCCAGGCGTAGTTGGGAGCATGCCCCATCGACTCCAAGACTGTTATGCAGAGCCTCCCCAGGGTTTGAGACCCCTGGGAGTATGCTTCTTCAGAGATTCTCCCCTAGCTGGAGTGTGAGGCTGGTTCATCTTCTGTCATACCCCTCAAGAGCCAAGATCTTTGCTGCACTTAAAATGTGAGAATGAATGTCAGCGTGCAGGCTCCCCTTCTCTGAAGCACCAGACCTGGATTTATCCTCATCATCCTTCCCCTCACTACCATAAAGGGAATCATTTGCATGCAGTGAAATGATATCCATTAACTCTTCCTTTCCTTCCTGGTATGATAACTCATCGCCCAAAGAGGGTGCAGGAGGATATTTACAAGGTTGTGTGATGTAATACTGCTAAAATCTGCATCTGTATCTTTATTCTGAGGCATGTCAGAACGTGAGGACCTAGTAGAATTGTCAGGGATATGATCCCTCTTGTAAGGATGTTCCACCACTAAGGGAAACTACTTCCTTCCTACTACCAGTTGTGTGTCTGGCTCGCTGCACACTTTTCTGTAACATTAACCCTACTGCTGCTCCACAGGGGTTCTCAATATTGACAAGTAAATGCTGGATACCCAAACAGGATGGGCATTCTCTATGTCTCTATATATATTCTCTATATATATATTAGGGGTGGAATGGTTCAACTTTTTCACGGTTCGGTTCGTATCACGATTTTAGAGTCACGGTTTTGGTACAGTTCGGTATGCTTAGGGAAAAACTATACTGTCAAATAAAAATAAAGAAAATAAGAATAATCTATTTAACTACAAGCAACGGCATAAATAAATACAACAGAGTAAATATACAAATAAAATAAACTGATTTTCATTTTTTTTTATAGCATTAGTTTCTTAGGTACAGAAATTGAATAATCAAATGTAAAGCAGCATTGCATATTTGACTGTATAAATTAAAGATTCATCTTTATTAAAGTTACAAAAGCGATTCAGTCAAGAGCAGTGAGTGATTTCTTTGTTGTTGCTGTTTGATTAATAGCTATTAAGAAAATGAAAATGCTATCACTTTAAGAGAATGCACTGATCCAGTGCACTGATACTGTACGTTCAGCCGGCTATGTCTGCTATAGGATACTTACCAAGACGGCATTTTGAGACAATTTTTGTGTGAATTTGTCCATTCAAAAACAATACTTCAGAGAGAGCTTAATATTTGCGAGCTTCTGATGAGCGCACGCACAAATCTTCTCACTGCGCGCGCGAGCTCGCATCCGCTGGCTCTTAAATGTTTAAACTGGCAAAGCTTACATGAGTTTAGCTTAAACACAGATATTCAGGTCTCACCTGTGCGCGCGCGCTATCAGCACCCGGGTGATGATGGAATAAATGCTCATATTCCAGCATACGGCACTCGCATTGAACAAGAGTGAATGGTTTGTCGACTTTTTTTTTTCATCGCTGTTGTTGTAATGTATTGGGAAGCCAGAATTCGCATCCATCAACAGAAGCATTAGCCGAACCCTGTTTTTTTTTTTTTTTACGTGTTATTTATAACAAACCATATTGCAGATGCTTGTCAGATTTAAGTTGAACCGCGGTCCTAGCGCGTGCCGAACCGTGTGTGGAGAACCGTACGGTTCGATTTTTTTTTCGCGAACCGTGCCACCCCTAATATATATATATATATATATATATATATATATATATGTATATACACACACACACACACAAGAGTAAATATTGTGATTTCAGAGAGATCTGACACGTCTAATTAAACAGGAAATGATGTTAACAGAGAAGTTTTTGTTTACTGAACAAAAGAGAGAAGTACATCCTCAATTCAGTAGTAAGAAATGAATGTAATGTTATCCTAGTTAAAGTCAAATAATTGTTATTCATTTTTAATGTCTGTAAAAATAAAATTCACATTTTTAAAACCCAATATTTTATTTAAGTCATTGTCTCTCATTGGCTATCGCGGGTATCACGTCAGAGGCAACCCGATCAAGAGTCATAAATATCAGACATGTTTAATATTTATGATTTGAGTTCGGGGACACTCTGTCTCGATCGGGAGACCTCCGTGAAGTTGGCCCCCCACCGAATGCAAAACGTCGGCAAAATAGTCTCAATCATTTGTGCTCCGTTTGTGCTGTAAAAATTTTTGTTAGTGCTGCTTTAGTTTTTTTAGATATTAAAATAATATTTATTGGTCATTCTGAGGTAATACTCCAAATTCACCCCAAATAGTCTCATTTGTTTGTGCTGGTTTGTGCCAATATGAGTTTAGTTTGTTCTGCATATAGAAACATTGGAAGATTCGAAGCTTGCATCGGTTTGATGGTGTTTATGCTACAAAAATGGAAAAACGATGTTCCTGGGGTATTTGTAACGCTGATTCCAGGTATCCTGAGAGGATGGGCAATATAATTAATTTTATTCCATTTCCTGAACCCAAACAAAACAGAGCAAAATGTCCCTAAGCATTCAACCCTGATCCCAATGAAGACAAAAACGTTCATTTTCTGGTTGTCATACTCTCATTAAGTTACAATTTTCATCTGCTCAAGCAGAACATTATAAAAGTTGCTAAATGACCTTGTGACGTTGTTGCGTAATCACGACGCAAAATTGTGTCACAACATCAAATCTCAGCAAAAAATATATTTTATACATGCTCATTTAGATTTGTTTGTAAAATAATATGCATAATATATTAAAATATAAATAACTGTACTTTTAAATACATTGAATTATTGAACGCTTACACATTTTTGAATAACAATTTAATTTTTTTGATAGCTTCTAAACTAGTAATACTACACATTCTCAACAATTATGCTTTAAGCAGTGTATTAGTTGTTAGTATGCTACACTCTAAGCTATGCTATTTTCCATATTGGTTTTTTTTTTTGTTTTTTTTTTTACCAAATTAATAGTATCTTTTCCATTTTTCTTACAGTGTACTAAATGATCAACAATCGCAGGTACAAGCTACTAACAAAGTGTATCATAAATAAACAATTATTCAATTATTATTCTTAAATTGAACAATTGCAAATAGCAACTAACTCAATTCACGTGATGTGTGTACTGCTGGGCATCTTAGGTTTCCTCTTTTTGTGTAATTTGTGCCTTTTTAATTGTCTAAGTCACTTATCAAAAGTTACCAAATAAATTTTAAAAATTGCTAAATTTGTTGCTGGGTGCTTTTGGACGAAAAAGTTGCTAGTGTAGTCTGAAAAGTTGCTAAGTTGGCAACACTGTAATTGCATCTATCGCCCCGCCCATTTTCCTACGATCACCCGCTGTCTGCCAATGCCGCTCTAGATGAACTTGACAGACAGCAGCAGTGGCCAATAGAAACGCGCGGTTGGCAAACAAGGGTCGTTTTTCAGAAGTTTGATGGTCTGCTGACCGGATGGGAAACTTTCTCTCCGAGTTTTTCTCTCTCTGCCTGACAACCGGAGTCTGACTTTTGGGTCCGTTTTATTTGCTGTATTTAGGGCCGACGCGTTAAGAGCGCGCAGTGAGTGCGTGATGAAGTGATCGGTGGAGTTTCTCCGGGGTTTGTAGTGTCAGAGTGAAGCTGGTCATGGGGAACCGCGGGATGGAGGAGCTGATCCCCCTCATTAATAAACTGCAGGACGCCTTCAGCTCCATCGGGCAGAGCTGCAGCCTGGAGCTGCCGCAGATCGCGGTGGTGGGCGGCCAGAGCGCCGGGAAGAGCTCGGTGCTGGAGAACTTCGTGGGCAGGTGACAGCGGCTCTCTTTACAAAACTAGTGAAATGCGTCCAGGGCTTACTTTCTAGTTATTTAGTTCAGATTATTATTATTGCTAAGGTCGGTTGTGTGTAGATGAATCTGAAAGCGTTGACGCGTTGAGTTTTCAGAAAGTCGCTGCTGGTCAAACATTAGCCATCTTCTGCTGAACTGTTGATGTGTACTTAAAGGGATAGTTCGCTCAAAAATCAACATTATGTGGTCATTTATTCACCTTCGTGTCGTTACAAACCCGTTTTTCTGGGCAATACAAATTCATGCATTTTTTTTTTTTCTTCTTCTTCATGCAGCTACACAGTGAACAACAGTGTTGGAGAGAGTTACTTATAAAAGTATTGTGTTACAATATCGCGTTACGCCCTAAAAAGTATCTTTTCTAATAAAGTATCTTTCTCTTAGTATAATCATGAGTTTTTATGGAAAGTAATATGTTACGATACTTTTTCTGATCAGGGGCCGGTTGTAAACTGTTTAGACTAGTCTAGTCATCTATTTTTTTTTCCCCTCAAGTCTGGTCATAACTTTAATTCAGTTATGAAAAGGTAGATTGATCTTATTTGTATTGGAAAAGTAAGACTAATCAAACTAGTTCTTAAGACACAGTCTTAACATGGTGGCTAAGTTTATGCAACTGGGCCCTGGGCTTACTTGTTTTTAATATATACAAAAACAAAACAAAACATATTTTTGGGAAATTCACATAAAGTCTAGCACTTAACAGTAGCATCATGTTCACGCACACAACAGACTTACTCTTGATTTCTCTCAACACAGGCACAGGAGAGTTTCAGTCAATAAATGTGAAAACAAACTGGTGTTACTTATTTGAAAAAGTAACTTATTTTCTTGCAAATGAAAAATTATGTGTTACTTGTTACTTGGGGAAAAAAGTAATGTTATGATTACATAGTGTGTGTTACTTGTAATGTGTTACCCCCAACACTGGTGACCACATACACCAAACTCCAAAAGCACAATGAATGAGTCATAACTTATGGGGAAAACAACCGCTTCCTTTATCCTCCAGAGGCTCAGATGAGTGTGTATTTTTCTGAATGATTCTCTATGAACAGACCTCATGTAACCGAGATGTAGATCTCAGCATGTGCTGACTTGACATCTTCAGGATTCCTGCTAAAGCAACAGGAAGAGCAACACACAGACACACATACACACACACACACACACACACACACACACACACACACACACACACACACACACACACACACACACACACATACATATATATATATATATATATATATATATATATATATATATATATATATATCATGTCAGTTCATGGAGACTTTGGTCTGGGGAGTGAAACTCCATTCTTGTCTTTCTTTGAGGGTGTGTGTTTGGTTAATGACTTTATCTTGAACCAGAGAATGATGTTGTCATTTGATAGACAAATCCAGCTTTCACTGAGAAACAGCTGATAAAAAGTTAAACTTAAGTTTTAGCGAAAATAGATGTGGAAAACCTTCTACTGGGTGTCTGCTGTACACTTTGTTGTATTTCTTGCATTTTCAGTGTTTCTTGCATTAAAGTAGCTGGCATGGCATTCACAAGCAAACAAAAAGCTGATGTTTTCACATACTGTATGAAAGGGTAGAAATACAGTGAAAATGTCTCCGTGTGTCTGTCGTTCAGGGACTTTCTGCCGAGAGGATCTGGCATCGTCACTCGCAGGCCTCTGATTCTGCAGCTAGTCAACAGTAAAGCAGGTAAACACACATTATACCTTCTTAACATCTGATCTCTCTCTTTTAAATACGTGTTCAAACCGAGCAGTGAGTGGAAATGATTACCTGTGGTTATTCAGACATGCCTCGGATGCCATCCATAGAACTTTGAATGTGAAATACTCCTTTAATTCAAGGTTTAGTAATTGGCATTTGGAGGGGCTGATATAAGATTCACAATATTGTAACAGTAAACATATTTTTTTAGAAAAGTGATTTATAACTACTGAAACAAAATATTTATCGGTCCTTTTGACTTCTGTGCACAGCAGGGTTATTATAGTTAATAAACTTAAACTATAAAAAAAAAAATGGTTACATGAAATAAAATAAGTCTTAACTAAAAATTTTTTTTTTTTATTTAATTTTACATGAAGTGCAAAAATAACAAAAACTAATAATGACTATAAACAGATTAATAATAATAATAAAAGGACAAACACAACAAAATTACTAAAACTTTAGCTCAACTTGAAATGAAAATATAAATATAAAAGCTAATTTAAAATGTACAGGTGCATCTCAATAAATTAGAATGTCATGGAAAAGTTCATTTAAAGTGGGTTTTTGTTAAATGTGAGCCAAAATCATCACAATTAAAAGAACCAAAGACTTAAACTACTTCAGTCTGTGTGCATTGAATTTATTTAATACACAAGTTTCACAATTTGAGTTGAATTACTGAAATAAATGAACTTTTCCACGACATTCTAATTTATTGAGATGCACCTGTATATAAAAATTATAATTGTAAAAATAAAATAAGAGCACAGTAATTGCTCTTATTATGTCTGTCACATATTTGAAAAGTGCACTGAGACAAATTATTTAAAAATTAGTTAATTGTAAGAATATGATTTGAAATAGTTGTTTTTATCCAAAAAAAAATTGAAACTTTTTTTATTTTTTTATTTATTTATTTTTTTAATTGAAAAAAATATGCATTTGACTTTGACGCAAATTCTTCATCACATATTTCTTCGTCTTGGATTTGGAACCGAATAAAAATATGAATTGTTTTTTTTGTTTTTTTAAGCTTAAGTACTAAAATAACAAAAATTAAACTGAAATAAAAATTAATAAAAACAAAAAAACTAAAATGGCCAACAAAATTACTAAAACTTTAAAAATAGAATGAATGCGAAAATGGTTCTAAAACAGTCCCTCTCTGTCTGTCTGTAGAATATGCGGAGTTCCTGCACTGTAAGGGCCGTAAGTTCGTGGACTTTGACGAGGTTCGTCTGGAGATCGAGGCCGAGACGGACCGAATCACCGGATCTAATAAGGGCATCTCTCCGGTGCCCATCAACCTGCGCGTTTACTCGCCCAACGGTAACTCAGACCAACAAACATCGCCTGTTGACAAGTCACACAGTGAAAGACAGCAGCTGTCTCATGAGAGGCCAAACGTGGAAGGAAGACTACAGATGTTTGTGCTCTCTCTCTCTTGTCTCAGTGTTGAATCTGACGCTGATCGATCTGCCTGGCATGACGAAGGTGGCGGTGGGAGACCAGCCGGTGGACATCGAGTACCAGATCCGGTAAGAACTGTTTCTTTGATCAGGTACAGGACCCGAGTGAAACACTGACAGCTCTTCTCCATCTGCCATCAGAGACATGCTGATGCAGTTCATCTCCAAAGAGAACTGTCTGGTCCTGGCCGTCACGCCAGCCAACACCGACCTCGCCAACTCCGACGCGCTGAAGATCAGCAAAGAGGTGGACCCTCAGGGTAAGAGCTGCACACAGAGAACGCTATGAACAAACCTTCTTCCACTAACGTTAATAGAATGTTCGTTCAGAGTTATCTGGAATGGTTCATTTTCAGAATGTTCAAGAATTTCAGTTGGAAGTTCTTCTAACATTTTTTAAATGTTACTTCTTGTTTCAGAATGTTCAGAGAATGTTCAAATGTAACATTCTCACAATGTTTGTAAATTATAAAATGGAATGTTTGAATAACATTTGAATAACGTAGAAAAAAAAGTTTTAAAAATTTTAAATAAAAAAAATGGATGTTCAGAGAACATTCAGAAATAATGCTTATTAAAACCTTTATTGGGAACGTTATGAGAATTTTTGTTATCTCCAGAGGTGCTGTTGACCTTTAACCTTTGCCCTGCAGGTCTGCGCACCATCGGTGTGATCACCAAACTGGACCTGATGGACGAAGGAACCGATGCCAGAGACATCCTGGAGAACAAGCTGCTTCCTCTGCGCAGAGGTAAAACTCAACCTCAGTTTCATTTCAGCTTATTTCCAAGGAAACATTTCTAATTTTCTTTTAGCTTAACTCAAATAACTGAAACTGTAATAAACTTAAATAAATAAATAAAAATGAATAAAAACTATATAGACCTAATCAACTAGTAATGTTATCTAAAATTAAAACAGAAAATACAAACGATTTTGTTCTCTTGAATGTATGGAATGGAAGCAGTTTTTTTATTTGCAAATGTTTTATACCATATGCCACAGATTTTCTGCAGAAATTTAATTCTCATTTTTGTATGGAAGCAGAGCTCACAATGTGCACACACACACATTGGGCCTCATTTATGAAACATGAGCAGAATGAATTTTTGTGTAATTCGTTCATGAAGCCGGTCTGACGTAAAATGTTAGTTGGTACGAAAGAAATGTACACCTGCTCCGTACCACGTGTAAATGGTGCGCAAAACGTTCTGTGTCCTTTTTGGCAAACTGATGACACTGAATTTTTATGCACTGCCATTATAATATTTTACAATTTCGTTTGCTCTGTTTTTTTTTTTTTGTAGCTGAGAGTAGATAAACTGTTTAGCTTTGGGTAAAATGCAGGGCTTGTCACTGTCACTTCTTACCCAGCCGTCCAATCAATGGAAGAGGGGCGGGACAAATACTACACCGACCAATCATCCTACTTGCACAACAACTGAACAACAATAGAGAAGTTAATATTGCTGGTTACTGCATTTTTATATTCAGTAATATTCTTCAAAATGAGATACTACTAATGCGTTACTGCAGTGGATATTCCTAATCATAGCAACCAAAGCGTCTCAGCGGGAAAAACGCTGTGCCACCAGTGTTTAAGCGCCACCAGCTGACCGTTTTCAGAAGAGCACCTGGCATTTTTCAACTGGCTAAAAACGCTTTGATGGATACGTTAATTGAATATTTATCGTTAGGCATTTGGCCTATTAGTCTTTTTTGCATTTATGCATTATACTGGAGCCAAACCTGAGAATGTAGATCAGAATATTCCACTGCGTTCCTAGACATGCAATTTGCGTAGCTGTAATTCATAGGTAGGGATTATGCTAATTGTGAATGAGCATGCACATGTTTAACTATCAAATCGGAAGTTTACGAAGCATTTGTGAATCTGGAGGAGAGTTTTCGGGAAGGTCCGTTTTACACCCAAATTACTCAGAATTTACTCCAATATTTACGAATGTTTCATGAATGAGGCCCATTGTGTTATTACAGTTCAGTGACGCCGGCGGATGAGTACAGTCTCTCTGTGTGTGTGTGTGTGTGTTTAGGTTATATTGGTGTGGTGAACCGCAGTCAGAAGGACATTGACGGTAGGAAGGACATCAAAGCTGCACTCGCTGCTGAGAGGAAGTTCTTTCTGTCCCATCCGGCATACAGACACATGGCTGAGAGAATGGGCACACCGTACCTGCAGAAAACACTCAACCAGGTACACACACACACACACACACACACACCCCATACCTGCAGAAAACACTCAACCAGGTACACACACACACACACACACACACACCCCATACCTGCAGAAAACACTCAACCAGGTACACACACACACACACACACACACACACACACACACACACACACACTGTACCTGCAGAAAACACTCAGCCAGGTACACACACACACACACACACACACACATTGCACCTGCAGAAAACACTCAGCCAGGTACACACACACACACACACACACACACACTGTACCTGCAGAAAACACTCAACCAGGTACACACACATACACCGTACCTGCAGAAAACACTCAACCAGGTACACACACACACACACACACACCGTACCTGCAGAAAACACTCAACCAGATGCACACACACACACACTGTCCCTGCAGAAAACACTCAACCAGGTGCACACACACACACACCATACCTGCAGAAAACACTCAACCAGATGCACACACACACACACACTGTACCTGCAGAAAACACTCAACCAGGTACACACACACAGACACACTGTACCTGCAGAAAACACTCAACCAGGTACACACACACTCATACACACACACACACACACTGTACCTGCAGAAAACACTCAACCAGGTACACACACACAAACACACACCGTACCTGCAGAAAACACTCAACCAGATACACACACACACACTGTACCTGCAGAAAACACTCAACCAGGTACACACACACACACACACACACACACACACTGTACCTGCAGAAAACACTCAACCAGGTACACACACACACACACTGTACCTGCAGAAAACACTCAACCAGGTACACACACACACACACACACTGTACCTGCAGAAAACACTCAACCAGGTACACACACACTCATACACAAACACACACCGTACCTGCAGAAAACACTCAACCAGGTACACACACACACACACACACACACTGTACCTGCAGAAAACACTCAACCAGGTACACACACACACACTGTACCTGCAGAAAACACTCAACCAGGTACACACACACACACACACACACACACACTGTACCTGCAGAAAACACTCAACCAGGTACACACACACTCATACACAAACACACACCGTACCTGCAGAAAACACTCAACCAGGTACACACACACACACACACACACACTGTACCTGCAGAAAACACTCAACCAGGTACACACACACACACACACTGTACCTGCAGAAAACACTCAACCAGGTACACACACACACACACACACACACACACACTGTACCTGCAGAAAACACAACCAGGTACACACACACATGCTGTACCTGCAGAAAACACTCAACCAGGTACACACACACACGCTGTACCTGCAGAAAACACTCAACCAGGTACACACACACACGCTGTACCTGCAGAAAACACTCAACCAGGTACACACACACACACACACACACACCGTACCTGCACAAAACACTCAATCAGATACACACACACACACACACACACACACCGTACCTGCACAAAACACTCAATCAGATACACACACACACACACACACACACCGTACCTTCACAAAACACTCAATCAGATACACACACACACACACACACACACCGTACCTGCACAAAACACTCAATCAGATACACACACACACACCGTACCTGCAGAAAACACTCAACCAGATACACACACACACACACACACTGTACCTGCAGAAAACACTCAACCAGGTACACACACACACACACACACACACACACACACTGTACCTGCAGAAAACACTCAACCAGGTACACACACACACACACACTGTACCTGCAGAAAACACTCAACCAGGTACACACACACACACACACACACACACTGTACCTGCAGAAAACACTCAACCAGGTACACACACACACACACACACACACTGTACCTGCAGAAAACACTCAACCAGGTACACACACACACACACACTGTACCTGCAGAAAACACTCAACCAGGTACACACACACATGCTGTACCTGCAGAAAACACTCAACCAGGTACACACACACACACACACACACACACACACCGTACCTGCACAAAACACTCAATCAGATACACACACACACAC
This sequence comes from Spinibarbus caldwelli, assembly GCA_039654775.1. NCBI lineage: Eukaryota > Metazoa > Chordata > Actinopteri > Cypriniformes > Cyprinidae > Spinibarbus > Spinibarbus caldwelli. The sequence continues at coordinate 41,304,095 of CM077224.1, read as the reverse complement.
ACACCGTACCTGCACAAAACACTCAATCAGATACACACACACACACCGTACCTGCAGAAAACACTCAACCAGATACACACACACACACACACTGTACCTGCAGAAAACACTCAACCAGGTACACACACACACACTGTACCTGCAGAAAACACTCAACCAGATACACACACACACACACACTGTACCTGCAGAAAACATTTCCATTGCCTCATAAAACACCTCATAGTGACATTTCATTGACTGTTTCCAGCAACTGACGAATCACATCCGTGACACTCTGCCGGCGCTGCGCAGCAAACTTCAGTCTCAGCTGCTGTCGCTGGAGAAGGAGGTGGACGAGTACAAGAACTTCAAACCGGACGATCCAGCGCGCAAAACCAAAGCCCTGCTGCAGTGAGCCTCCACCCCGAAACAAGCCTTTCTGCACGCTTACATTCTCATAACGTCATTGCTTTATGCTTTTATTAATATATTAAATATGAAGTTATAATAAAAGTAGACTTTGGTAGGATGGTGCAGCAGTTCGGCGTGGACTTCGAGAAGCGGATCGAGGGCTCTGGCGATCAGGTGGACACTCTTGAGCTCTCCGGCGGCGCGCGAATCAACCGCATCTTCCACGAGCGCTTCCCGTTTGAGCTCGTTAAGGTACGTTTAGCCTCGTTTGCTCACCAGGTTTGACTTTGTGTTGGTTATGGATGGAGAATATGAGGGTTTTGCGGATGAATTAATGAATCTTTAGGAATCTAATCAAACCTGCAGCATGTTTTGTAAATAATGACAATTTACATTTTTAACTAAGCGATTCCTTTCATTTCATATGATACAGTAGATACAGTGTGTGTGTGTGTGTGTGTGTTTTAGATGGAGTTTGATGAGAAGGAGCTGAGGAGGGAGATCAGTTACGCCATCAAGAACATTCATGGAGTCAGGCAAGAGAAAAAAACTCATCATACATCATAACAGCCACACGAATCAAGAAACAGAAAAAAAACACAAAAACGAGGAAGGAGAAAAGGTTATGAAGATCTCAAAGTCCAAAAGAAACATGGTAGTGCTGTCAAATGATTAATCGCATTCAAAATAAGTTTTTGTTTACATAATATATGTGTGTGCTGTTTATTTTTATGTATATAAATACACACACATGCATGCATTTATATAGCCTATAAAAAAATGTTATGTTCATATATTAAATATATTTAAATATAAGTTATATGAATATAAATATACATGGAAATATTTTTCAAAATACATGCTGTATGTGTGTGTATATATATACATAATAAATATACACAGTACACACACATATATTATGTAGATTAATCGCTATTAATCGTTTGACAGCATTAAAACATGGAGATCAACATAGATTTATATAAATCCATAAATTGCAATTAAAATAACAAAATCATAGATGTGTTAATAGTGTAAATTCACAATATCTAGGCTATTTTCTAAAGCATGTTATTAATCTTGTAAACAGTTCTTTTCAGTGAATTTCTTTTTCTTTGTAATATTTTAGATATTATTGTATATTGCTACATATTATATATTATTTGTTTGCAAAAGATGCATCGCATAACATATATAGTACATTACATATTTTCAGAATCATCACTGCTTTTCCTTACCTTTTTTAAACAACATTTTACAAAACCAATATGTAAAAAAAAAAAAAAAAAAAAAAAAATCGAGGGTAAAAAAAAGATAAATATAAATATTGGAGGTTCATAGTTTGTGTAATCGGACTATACGTCGTTGTTGTTGCACACACCCAGCGAGATCAGCATGCTTTGACTCCTGCTTTGTGTTCAGTCGTTCTGTCTGCCTGTGTGTGACCTCAGGACAGGGCTCTTCACCCCTGACATGGCCTTCGAGGCCATCGTAAAAAAGCAGCTGATAAAGCTGAAGGAGCCGTGCCTCAAATGCATTGACCTGGTGATCCAGGAGCTCATCAACACGGTCAGGCAGTGCACGCTGAAGGTAGACTGAGAGAAAGAGACGTCAACACGCATGTCAGCACGCTAACATCTGACCCGACTCACGCCGCTAACGGCTCCGCAAAGCAAAAACACCGCAATGATTCTGCTGCAGGCCACAACCAAACGCTCCTGAGCCGTTTCAGTCACGCCATCCTGTCTGCTTTAATGAGGAAATACTGAAAACTGATGGACAAAATCAACATTTAAATATTTCAAGTCAGCAATAAAATCTGACATGAGCCGCCCCATAAATGTTGTTTTTAGGTTCAAATAGAGTGTTTATGAAAAGTGTTTATTTCAAATTTCAATAATGTATTTTGAACCAAACCGAAGCGTAATAAAACCTGACACAAAATGTCCTATTAATGTTGTTTTTATGCTCAAACAGTGTAAAAGCGTTTATTTCACATTTTAATAACCATTTTATTAGCATTAAAAGCGTGTATTTTACATTTCTGTAGTGTGCTTCAGATCAAACCAAAATAGCAATAAAATCTGACAGAATCTCCTATAAACATGATTTTTACACCCCAATATTTTATCACATTTGAAAAAATTTGTTTAAAAAAAAGCAATTAAAATCTGACATGAACTGCCTTATAATTGTTGTTTTTATGCTTACGTGGCATTAAAAATATATTGTTGCATTTTATTTATCTAAAAGGCTACAAATTATGATCTAAAGGTCATCAATACGAACGCTTAATCATGGAACATGACATCATAAACTTAGATACAGTTTCTGATCATTTGCATTTATGAATATAATATTTTGCCGTTAAAATCAATGACTCCGGGGTTAAAGTACTGCAATTCCAAGTAACGACCCGCGTCTCGTTTAGGAAAGAGGAAATACAGAATGAATGGGTTGTGTGCCTTTCTTTGTTTCTGTTTTCATCCATCCGTCCGCTTTTTCCCAATATTGTGCCCCTCTCACCGCAAGTAACACCCCACTGTCCCATGATCCTCCAGGACGGGGCTTTTCACCCCTGACCTGGCCTTTGAGGCCATCGTGAAAAAGCAGATAGTTAAACTGAAGGAGCCGTGCCTCAAGTGTGTGGATCTGGTGGTGTCTGAACTCGCCACGCTCATCCACAAGTGCACAGAGAAGGTAAAACAAAACCGTTTCTGACTGACAGATCCCGTAACCAATCAAATCCAGTCCTGTAACCAAACCTGCTTTGATTGACAGGTCATGTAACTAATCAAACCCAGTCCTGTAACCAAACCCACTTTGATTGACAGATCCTTTAACCAATCAAATCCAGTCCTGGGGGTGTATTACAGAAAGTTTCTAATCTTAGGTCTTAACTTAAGATATGATATGTTAAATTAGGATTTTTCGCAAATGCGTATGACAGAAGCTAATCTTAACTTGATTTGGGATTCTTATCCTATCTTACAAAATCGTATCTTATCTCTAGTTAGGAAATCTTAAATGGCATTATCAAGTTCGACAATCCACTCTCAGGTCTGTTACCAAGCAACCAACACTGCAGCTGCTGATGAGGTAAACAAAAGCTGCTTCACTTTGTAAATCGTCTTTCGCAAAAAAAACGCAAGGCATTAGTCACTTGCACTACAACCAGTAATGCCCCGTGACGCTTGTGTTGGTCTCTCTCTGTAATGCTGGTTGCGGTTCCTGTTGCGTGGCAGTCTGTAATTACTTTTATAAGTGTTTTGTCATCAAAATGTAACACATCTTCAGGGTCCTCCTAGAGTATTTCTACCATTAAACATCTCCGTTCTTCATTTTCAGTTATTAATAAATGTAATACCATTGTTGGACAGCGCATCTGTAAGCAGTTTTTCTGTTAGCTTTCAAATAATTGTGAAGTTAGGACAGCTGTGCCCTAAAGTTAAGACAGTTTTTAGGATTTTTTTGTCAAGTTAGGAGGTTTCTGTAATACCCCCTTCCTATCTGTAGTTAAGATAGGATAACACACTTAGGAAATGCTGTTCTGTAATAGCTTTTGTCCTAAATGTGGTCCTAACTGAAATTACCATGATTACCAAACAGATAAGATAAGATTTTAAAGTTAGGATATTTCTGTAATACGGCCCTGTAACCAAACCCTCTTTGATTGACAGGTCATATAACCAATCAGATCCAGTCCTGTAACCAAACCCTCTTTGATTGACAGGTCATATAACCAATCAGATCCAGTCCTGTAAACAAACCCTCTTTGATTGACAGGTCCCATAACCAATCAAATCCAGTGAAGTAATCAAACCCACTTTGATTGACAGATCGCATAGCAATCAGATTCCGTGAAGTCAATTTCCTGTTAAAATTCAAAACAGTGTGTGTGATATCATTGCTTTTAATCTTGAGTTCAGTGTTTGTCTGTGGTGGATGAGCTCAGCTTGTGTTTGTTTTTGTTTTGTGGTGATTATATTTACTAATCACATTGATCTACTAATCACAGTCACGTTCACCGTCAGTGTTTAAACACACATTGGTATGGATTTGCATGCTATCCTACTCGGCGTTTATTTCAGACTATAAAATCTTACTGGAGACGTAATGATGTCAAGTGTCACTCATAATCGGTGTGTGTTTCTGCTGCAGTTCTCAGTGTGTGTTTGTGTTGTAGTTGAACTCGTATCCTCGGCTGAGAGAAGAGACGGAGAGAATCGTCACCACCTACATCAGAGAGAGAGAAAGCAAAACTAAAGACCAGGTGTGTTTCTGAACCTTCCTCTCAAATCAACGTCTCCCTTGTAGTTATTTATTTATCTGTTTGTTTGCTTATATAACTCTATGAATGTATCATATTCATTTGGACATTTATGTATTAATTTGTTTACTTATTCATACAATATTATAAATGTGTTTATATATATATATATATATATATATATATATATATATATATATATATAATATCTCTATCTATCTATCGGATCGGGGCAGATCAAGCAATTTTTTTAATTGATCGGAATCGGCTCTCCTCAGTCTGATACTTATGTTATTTATTTACTATATGTTATTTTATAGAGAAATCAGTATTGGTATCAGTGATACTGGCCTTCAGTCAAAAAAAAAAGAAAAAGATGCCATTAAACAGATATTAAAAAATATACTGTCTTTATGTTGTTTGTACATTAATTTGAATATTGAATGTGAAATTATTGCAATATAAAAGTATATTTAAAAACTTTAATGTTCTTCTATCTATCTTCTAGCTTGTTATATTTTAAACACAATGTGTTTTTGCTCAATTTTGCAGAGAACATACTACCTTTAAAGCCATAGCAGAATTGTGCGTCTCCAAGCAACACAGCTTTGTTTTTCTGAATTAATCCACGTTTTGAACGAATCGTGTGGACCAATGATTCAAAGACTCATTTATAAAGAGAGCCATTTACTTCATTCCTGAATGAATCAGCTGTTTGAACGAATCAAATGAACGAATGACTCAAAGACATTTACCGCCACCTGCTGGCAGATTTAGTTTCTTATTTAGAGTATAGTTTCTTTAAAAAATAAATAAATAAATAATAATAATAATAATAATAATAATAATAATAATAATAATAAAAAAACCATTAAAGGGATAGTTCACACCAAAAAAATTAATTCTGTCATTTACTCACCCTCGTGTCATTTCAAACCTTTCTTTTGTGGAACAGGAGGTATTTTGAAGACTGTTGGTAACAAAGCTGTTTTGTTTAGCAATGACTTTGATTATATGAACAAAAAATACTGAGATATTTCTTAAATCAAAATATGCAATATATATTCTCATATGTATATATGTATGTGTGTGTGAGTGTGTTTATCTCAGGAATTCTATAAATGACGTCATGCAGCATGTTTGGGAATTATTTGAGCACGATGGGTTTGTGTTTCAGGTGATGCTGCTGATTGACATCGAGCTCTCCTACATCAACACAAACCACGAGGACTTCATCGGTTTCGCCAAGTGAGTGACCTTTGACCCAGATTTCCCAGTCATGTGAGCGTAACTGTAGTGAACACGTGTGTGTGTGTGTGTGTGTGTGTGTGTTTCAGCGCACAGCAGCGGAGCGCAGCTGTCAGTAAGAAGAGAGCCATGCCCAACCAGGTACAACACACACAGCAACACAAACTGAGCCGAGTGGTGATTGGTCTGTCCCTCCTCCTCATTATCATATCCCCGCCCCCCGGTGCAGGTGATCAGACGCGGTTGGCTCACCATCAACATCAGCATAATGAAGGGCGGATCCAAGGACTACTGGTTCATCCTGACCGCAGAGTCTCTGTCCTGGTACAAGGATGAGGAGGTGTGTGTGTGTGTGTGTGTGTGTGTTTGCAGGATGGACGTTTATTCCTCACTTTGTATGAAAATCAAACCCATGCATCTGTGTGTGTGTGTTTTCCAGGAGAAAGAGAAGAAGTTCATGCTGCCTCTGGATAACCTGAAGCTCAGAGACGTTGAGAAAGGCTTCATGTCCACCAAACACACCTTCGCCATCTTCAACACCGAGCAGAGGTGTGTGTCAGCCTGACACTGTTATTACATTCATAAATCAGTCTGATGTGATGCGCTGTTTTGTGTGTTCAGGAACGTGTATAAAGACCTGCGGCAGATCGAGCTGGCCTGTGATTCTCAGGAGGAAGTGGACAGCTGGAAAGCCTCCTTCCTGCGGGCGGGAGTCTATCCCGAGAAAGACCAGGTAACCGTCTCACTTGAGTTTCACCTAAATATCAGCACGAGAATCTCATGTAAATTTCATCGTAAGATCACCTAAAGCTCACATCGATCGTTTCTGGAATCTTAGCACAACCTCATCTCACATGAAACTCATCGTAACCTCACCTCAAACTCACAATAATCTCACTGATTCTCACAACTGCACATTTATCTCACTTAACTATGACGTGAATCTCACCTTTTTCTCACTCTTATGAGATTCAGATGTGTTTTTGGTGAGAATTAGGTGAGAAGCAATGAGATAAATGAGATTAAGATGTGACGTTATGAGGAGATTCGTCTGTGATTGTAGTGATTAAAATGTTGCATGATATGCTGCATGATATTGGAAAACTGTCAATGCGATACATATATATATTTTTCTGCGATTTATATATTGCAATATGGAAAAAAAAAAATACACCATATGACTTGAACAGCTCTATTTTGGGGGGGACAATGTTTGGGATGATTTTGTAGGTGAATAAATCAGCATAGAAAATAAGCAAATTACAAACAGAGATAAATATAATAGAAAAATGATACAAATGAAATAAACAGTGCTTTATATTCTTCAGGTAAGTCTAGCAGTATTCAGGTACAGAAATTGAATAATCAAATGTAAAATAACACTGCATAGTCTTCACTGTATAAATCTAATAAATCTGTCAAAGCTACAAAAGTGATTTTTCTATGTTTTTTGTTGTTTGATTAACATTCATGACACAGAAAGCCTCAGGAACATTAAACTGCTGTGAACCAATATATTCTCAGTAGTTTACCTTCACCTAAGCCATAAGCAATCGTGTTTGCAAGGATACATAGCAGAGACATGCATTTTGACATAGTTTCGCGCGTATGTGTCATTTCAAACACACATAGACGCGGAGATGAACGGAATTCAGTGTTCACATCACGTGCATCTGCGTGGCTCTAACACGTGTCTACACCGGATACGAGCGGCGCGGCGCAACGCCACAAAATACAATAGAACCCATTATAATCAGTGATGCTGTCTACAGTGAATGCGGCGCACACGACAAATCCCCGAGAGTACACTGATGCTGCGTTCAGTTTATGACGTACTGACACACAGTTTAAATGATCTGCAATGGTTGCTTTGTCGCGTCCAGTGCAGACAGCCTCTACACACACACCTAACTGAGATGTGATCAAGGTGAGATTTAGGTGAGGTAGTGATGAGATTCATCTTTGATTGTGGTGATATTTAGGTGAGAAACTAGGTGAAGTAAAAAATTGTAAATCTCATATGAAACTCATTGAATCTCAGTTAAACCTCGACTAAATCGCACTACAAGCACACATAGATCTCACTTAAATATTAGCTGAATCTGCCTGTGAATGTCATGGAAATCTCACCCGAGTCTCATCGTAACCTCACATCAGTCTCATTGATTCTCACCAAAACCACGTCTGAATCTCTCCAGAAGGCCGGTGTTGTGCCCATTTTCGACCCCTGCCAAATTATTACCCCCTCTCGTTGAAGTCGCTACCTGATTGCCTAATCCTAACCCCATCCATAATCCTAACCCCTCCCCCACACCTAACCCTTAACCTACCAATACTAGGGGGGTAGTAATCTGGCGGGGGTCAGAATTTGGCACAACACCGGTATCTCATCATAACCTCTCAGTTCCGTGATACTGAGATGATCCGAATGTCTGTCGTCTCGTTGTTTTCTCAGCCGGAGAACGAGGACGGCATTCCGGCTGATTCCCTCTCCATGGACCCTCAGCTGGAGCGGCAGGTGGAGACCATCCGTAACCTGGTGGACTCCTACATCGGCATCGTCAACAAGAGCATCCGAGACCTGATGCCCAAGACCATCATGCACCTGATGATCAACAACGTGAGTGTGGGTGGGGCTTGTGACGGCATAACCTGAATGACCTACATGATTTACATGATCTGTCAGTCTGCTGGGATTAAAGTTCTCCGTCTCTACGACGGATTTCCATCATTTGCAGGGTTCCCGCCTGTCTTTAATGTCTTAAATTCACTTTTCATAATTTTAAGGCCGTAAATAGGCTTACATTTCTCAAATAGTGTAATAAATGTCTTAATTTTAGTTTGAATAGGCCTTAAATTTAAGGAAAGTCGAGGTGTATTCAGGCTGCTGAGGGGGATGTGATCAAAGCCTGGAGCTGAAGCAGGTTCCTCTCTCCGCTCTCAGCGGTCTGGAATCACTCCGGGTTTATATTCACGATCACTGAAAAACTGATCCGTGTTCACTCCATTTTAAAAGCTATCAGGGATTAATGACGGATTTCTGTCAATTGGAAAAAATGAGGGGAAAAGAAACATGTAGCGCATTGTTGTTGTTGTTCTGCCAGCACACCAAAATCAAGATTCATGAATGAAAGTGCGTTTTTGAACGAATCTAGTGAGTCAGTGATTCATGATTCCCCATTCATAAAGACAGTCACTTGCTTCATTCCTGAATGAATCAGCTGTTTGAACGAATCAATTGAATGAATGATTCAGTGATAAAATCAGTGACTTACCGCCACCTGCTGGCGGTTCCAGTTGAGGGGCTACTGGATAATTTCAGTTATTTAAATCATTTAATATTTCTGTATTCAAAATTGTATATTTAAAACATTAATCTCCACATGAATTTATTAATTGAATTGTACTCATGCCACCTCTGAGCCTCATTAAACGTCTGAAAATGTACCTACAAGCCACTTTTGTGTTCTTCTGTGCCACCTCTGTAATACAAATTCATTTTTTATTAATACTAAATTCATATAATTGGTAACTTATTTGTCTTATTCTACTTATATTTTTTTAAATAGAAATTTTAAAAAGCTTTTAAACATAAATTTTTGAATTTGACAGATGAAAATGATGCCATTGCATAAAAGAAAATGCCCCTGTAAGTCACTTTAAGGAGTCAAATGTCACCTTGTATTAGGAAGGCTAATTTTTGATTAGAAATGTTTGATTATTGATCAGAAGGTGCTCCTAATTAAATTAGGAGGACAAAACTCCTAAAAAGAAAAGTAAGCATAGAGCCATGTGTAACATATTAGATCCATGCATGAGGTCTTAAAGAGACAGCAGCCTAAATAAACCTGCTGCTGTCTTTCATTATACAGTGAAGACTATCCAGTGTTATTTTACAGCTGAATAGATTATAGTTAGACCTAACTGAAAAAATTCAAGTACTGATAATTTAATTTGTATCTTATTTTTGTTTGTGCTATTGATTCTCTTTAATTTATTTGTTCTTATTTTATTATTTACTAAATTCTTCAAAAGACATACTTGTCTTTTTTTAGTTAAAATAAATTCAATTCTGAGTGCAGGTGATTCTTGGGTGGGGAGGGGACGTGGTCCATGGGAAATAGTCCTGCCACCACAGCTGGAATAAATCCTAGAGGAAACACTGCATACATTTAATAAAATTAGAAAAATGCATTTACAAAGGTAAAAAGAAAAAGCCCCTGTAAATCACTTTGAGTCAAATGTCACCTCGTATTAAGAAGGCTAATTTTTGATCAGAATTTTTTATTATTGATTAGAAGGTGCGCCTAAATTTTTTTAAATTAGGAGGAAAAGCGCTCCTAATTACAAGAAGAAAAACACGGCTCTTAAACTGGGTGTGTGACAGGTATAGCTGTGGAATGGGGTTTGGCCGAGGAAAAAGTTTGTCAAAAGATTTTTTTTTTTTGCTTTAACCCCTGTGTCTGTCTGTATATCTATCTATCTGTCTGTCTATCTGTCTGTCTGTCTGTCTGTCTGTCTGTCTATCTATCTATCTGCAGTGGAGTTTTATTTTGGAGTCTCTTCCTCCACACCTCTCGCACCTCCAGCATGTCTCAGTTTGTGTGGTGTTTTCACGAAGCTCTTTCTCAGTCTGATCTGGTCTGGTTGTGTCTGTGTGCACGTCAGGCGAAGGAGTTCATCTACTCGGAGCTGCTGGCGTATCTGTACTCGTCTGGCGATCAGAGCAGTCTGATGGAGGAGTCGGCTGAACAGGCGCAGCGGCGCGACGAGATGCTCCGCATGTATCACGCGCTCAAAGAGGCGCTGCACATCATCGGAGACGTCAGCACCAGCACCGTATCTGTACCCGTCCCTCCGCCTGTGGACGACACCTGGATCCACACCGACCCCAGGTACACACACACACACTATGCACACTAGGGGTGGGAATCGCAGGGTACCTCACGATACGATATTATCACGATACATGGCTCACGATAACGATAATATCATGATACAGCGATTCTGCGATAATCGATATATTTCTTGAAAATCCTATAATGATATATCGCGATATCTGTCTAAACAAAATGCCTGTGAAAAGGTTAAGTGCAAGTTTTCTTTCTTTATTCAAGTCCAAACTGTTAGAAAACAGCAAAAAAAGTTCTGTAAATCAATTTGAACATGTTGAGTAAATTAATAATTTTATTCTTGGACTTATTAAAAGGTTACACTTTTCTTTTTCTCTGTTTGTAAACAAACACATTTAACTGCTTAACTTATATAGCCTCTCTCTCTCTCCATGTAATATATATATATATATATATATATATATATATATATATATATATATATATATATATATATATATATATATATATATATATATATATAAACAAACAAACAAACAAACCTGGTACATTTCAAAATTTACCTGGAGTGCTTTCTCAACCATTCTACTCGTCTCATCATAAAAACGGAGCCCCGCACGGAAAAATAGCCGTTCACAATCACATCGCGTCTTTTGCGTGCTCAGGTTGGTTATTTCAAATATAGACGCGCGGCAAGCACACACACACTGCACACTTCTGCGCCGCATTACGGCTCTGACAGTGTTTTGTCTCGTCCTCCATGCCATAGGTGCAGATTTATGTTTCTGCTGGTCGGTGCCCACTGTTCACACTGCATAACGCGCACTTGTAATATCTGTGAGAGAGGGAGAGCATCCAGTGTTGTTCACATAAAGCTGGACGCACCGGCGGCGCTCTCTCTCTCTCATATAGTGAGGGAAATACACCTGCGATCCGAGCGGAGAGGTTCGGCTACTCATGAACTGAATATGCGCTCTGCAATAATAACATGATCGGTGCCTATGGTCCACACTGATAACTGTTCCGGGGCAGTTTTTTAGTTTTCATCTCCATAAACGTATATATAGCAGTAGAGCTAATACAGTGGCTGGAAATCTGTTTATCATTCGGTTCCTCGTGCTTCCCCATCTTCATAGAGAACGCGCTTCATAGTTGCTCAGAGCGCTCTTGGAAAGAATGTGGAAATGGCGCGGCCGAGATTTCCACACATTTTTAGACGCTGGGAGCAGGAAAATGTATTTAGAGCACCTTATTGTATTAATCAAAATATCGATATTTGGCGCCAGATATCGATTATCGTATCGCATGGAGAAGGATCACGATATATCGCCATATCGATTTATTGTCCCACCCCTAATGCACACACACACGCACACACTATGCACACACACACTATTCACACACAAACACATACAAACACGCACACTATACACTCACACACACACACACTCACACACACACACACGCACACACACACTCACACCAGAGATGTTCACAAGTCTTTAACTTGAAGTCTGAGTCAAGTCTGAAATCTTTGTTGCTGGAGTCTGAGTCAAGTCTCGAGTCTTTGGTCACGAGTCCGAGTCGAGTCTCAAGTCATTTAATGGCTCACTAAACAAATCCCATTCATAATCCTCATGTACTGAAATCTTCCAATTTACAAAGCTGTTTTATAGGTTATAGACAAAATATATGATCTATGATCTGCTTTGTAAAAAAAAAAAGAGGTGTTAAGATGTAAGGTTAATATACATCCAGCCTGTTACGTATGTTTTAATCCATTACCATGTTCAAAACAGTTTTTCTGTAATCAAATTCTATAAAAAGAGTCTGATCTACCATGACACAGAAGGAAATAGCCTGTGACACAGATATTACAAATTACATACAAAGTATTTCTTTATGATATAAGTCAGGGGTATTCAGTTAAAGTTCTAAGAGGCACAACCTCTATTTTCTTCCAAGCAGAGGTCCGGACAAAAAAAAAAAAAAAACATTTTTACATGTATTGTATTTATACATTTAGTTGCGAGGCCATGTGACAGAAAAAAATACTGTTTCTGTTCAGGGTTTTCCTCCTGAAATCTATACTATTTTAATAATTTACTTAAAAGCATTAACTACTAAAAACAATGTAGCTACAATAATCAAAACGTTCTCATCTTGACCAGAAAAGAAAAATAACTAGCAGTTTCAAAGTTTAAGTTCTATCATAGCATCTAACAACAATTTTCCCAATTATAATTACATGATTCTTTTGAAATGTTCTTAGCCTACAGATTAATAATGCTAAATGTAGATCAGAAATGTCTTGTCACATCTGGTTTGAACAATCAGTCATAGGTTATAGATAGATAAATAGATAGTAAGAAAAAAAACTTTATTTGCAGCATTGTTTTTTTTCTGCTGTGTTTTAGTGAAAGTAATCTATAATTTTGCTGCTCTCTGTCTTTCTGTTGTTAAAATAACCGCATCATCGCAGCTCTTAAACTTGGCGCTGGAGAGAGAGAGAGAGCGCACGGAGCTGAAAGGGCTTGAATAAAGCATGTTTGGCTTTAGATAAAAAATACTAGAGGATATAGCGCTGAAAGATATTTGGTATAAACGACCCTGAGTGCTTGTTATGTGATCCGCTCCGCTGTTTTGACGCGCTGCTCTCTTAAACTGGTGCTGCTGTTACTCTCTCTCTCACACACACACACACACACACACTCATACACACACACGCACTCTCTCACAAACACACTCACACACACAAACACACACACAGGCCGATGTTACTGCACAATTTAAAAAAAAAAAAGTTAAATGTACATGTCTAATTCCTTTTCAGTAAGTGTTTTGACTTGGTTTTTTATTACTTTTTTAAAATAGTTTTTTGTTGGTTTTTATAGTAACATTTTTATTTTAATTGAACATTTTTTATGATTTTAGTAAATGTTTTACTTTGTATTTAATTGTTAATTGTTTTAACGGTTAACATTTCATGATTTAATTCCTTTTTAGTGTTTTATTTACCGTTTTTATTAAGATTTTGTATTTATATATATTTTACAAGTACTTTTGTATGTATGTGTATGTATATGTATATATATGTGTGTGTATAATGCCTGTATATTGTTTACAGTTTTTTTAGTGAATGTTTTATTTTAATATTTGCATTATAAAATGATGTTTGTTAAACATGCGATCTCTTGATTGTAATAAAATAGTAATAACAGAAGTGCATTTTGCCCTTGTTTAAGAGGTTTAAGTCTTGTCTCTCTGTCAGTCCTCCATCGCAGCGTAAACCCTCCTCAGGCACGGCTCCGCCCCCTGGCCGTCCCCCTGCAGTGCGAGGCCCCACCCCCGGCCCGCCGGCCCCACCTCCTCTCAACCCCTCCCCTGCATTCGGAGCTCCACCCGTTCCAACCAGACCCGGCCCCCCTCCAGTCAGTGCTAATGCATTTGGGAGTGGCCCGCTGGAGGCTCCGCCCCCACAGGTGCCGTCTCGCCCCGCCCGCGTGCCGCCTGCTCTGCCTCCTGGCATACCCAGGTACGACCGACACCCTCCTCAAACTGTCTCACGCTGCCTCAATTATTCATTTCAACTTGAAAAAAATAACCTATTTTACAAAAGAAATGATCAGTAGTGACATTACAATTCCTACTATTGTGAAGGCTTATGAATATTAATTAGATCATATGTCCAGGCTTTTAACCTATTAAATATTCATTAGCCACAGATCATTCGTAGTAGGATTCCCTGATTTGCTGACTGACTAGCAAAAGATGATATCCTTTCATGCGTTTCACCAAATCATTTATTCCTACTGGCTGAATGTAATTAATATTCATGAGCAAAAAATCATGATTTGTAAAGTAAATATAAAGTAGTTGTGCTGTGACAAGTCAAAAAGAAACAACATCGGCATCATATAGAGACATTTTTCATTTAATTTTTTAATGTACATTTTGTGGATGGAGTATTGGAAATGTTGTCAAATAATCTGATTTTACTGGTATTAGTAATGACTAAACAAACTGTTTTTTGGTTGTGTTTTTTTTTTTTAGTTTAACATTATTTTCATTTTACATATTTTTATGATTTAATTAATTTTAGTGTTTTATACGGAAGAGGATTCGGGCCAAGCAATGATAAAAAAATAAATAAAAGCATCTTGAAATTAAAGTAATTAAATTTCAAGGAAAAAAACTTGTTAAATTTCGAGAACAAAAAGTTACATTTCGAGAAAAAAGTCAAAAAATGTTGAGAATAAGCTCAATGAGAAAAAAATTGGACGTGGTCAATTTAAAGGCAGATGAAACCGAACTGCCATTCTCAACAACACAGACGCAGAAAACAGGAGAAACATTGTGCGACAACAATCAGTTAAAATACTTTTCAATCCACAAATTAATATTTACAATGGATTTACTGTAGTAACACTAAACCTACCCAATTAATACATTATTATTAAACACTCGTTAGTCAATTGATTTCCACTTTTCCAATGTGATATGTGATGAGAAAAGGAAGAAAAGTGGGTTCGGCTAAAGACTGTTTCGAACCCTTGTCAACCGCATCATATGCTTCATCTCTGTGCATTACTCTAAAATTTAACGACTTTTTTTCTCGTAATTTAAGTCATCAGTTTATTTCTATAGCACATTTAAAAGCAACAGAGTTGCGCCTAAGTGCTGTACAACAAAACGGTATATAAAAAGCATTCAAAGAAAACATGCACCATATGAAAAATAAACACATTAAAATAGAATCAGAGCAATTTGACATCGACTCTTAAACTGATATTAATCAAAAGCCAGAGAAAACAAATACGATTTGAGAACAGACTTAAAACTGGCTAGAGAAGTAACAAGTCTCACATTTACAGGCAAACTATTCCAAAGTTTAGGAGCTGCAGCTGAAAAAGCCCAACCGCCCTTGGTTTTACAGCGACAAAGTGGGACAGTTCCTAAAATGGACCCTTGGGGCACACCGCATGACAAAGGAGCTGATGAAGAAAACTTCCCAATTTAACAAGTTTATTCTCAACATTTTATTTTGACGTTTTTCTCAAAATTTAACAACTTTTTTCTCATTATTTAATGAGTTTATTCTCAACATTTTTTAATTTTTTTTCTTAAAATTTAATGACTTTAATCACGAGATGGTTTTATTTATTTTTATTATTGTTTGGCCGTAATCCTCTTGCATAGTTTTATCTTGATTGTTTTATATTAAAATGATTTTACTTTTACATTTGATTTCATTAATTTTACTAAAATGTTTTTAATATTTTATTTTTTTTAATATTAAAATGGTATTAATTTTACATTTTTAGATGTTTTATTTTGATCAGATATTTTAATTAAAGCAAGTATTTTATTTTTGTAGTTTATTTTTGATTTGTTTTTTTGTAGTAAAATTAGTCTATTTCTCATTTTTATGAATTAATGTTTCATTTTTATTTACTTTAATTTTAATAGTGGCTGCTGAACTGCTGGTCGTGTCGGCTGGTAATTATCTTCTAGTTTCTAGTGTTTCATAGGCGTATGGAGTTGATCATCTTTTGTCTGTGTGTAGCAGGAGGCCTCCAGCTGCTCCGAACCGGCCCACTATAATCAGACCATCAGAGCCTTCTCTGCTGGACTGAAGAGATCCAGGCGAGAGGGAGCTTTAGCACAGAGAACGCCAAAGGAAACTACAACACACACACTAACACACACACACACACACACACACACAGGTGTCGGAATTCAAAAAAGGGCATCGACTCAGCGTTTCATTGACACATGATATCTGATACTCTTCCGTGATCTCTTTCCAAGTAGTAGTAATAACAAGACATTTCATGATTGAATTAAATAAGCATTTCCACATGTATTATGTTTTCTAGAAATGATGATTTCAGGGGATTTCAGCCGTTGTTGGGAGGTAAACGTGTGACACAGATGTCACAGGTCCGTTCATTTTATACAGAATCATGTTTACAAACTGAACCTCGACTCAGACATCGACTGACCGCACTAAACTTTAACACTCCAGTTTCTGTGTTATGTGTAGAAACACTTTATTAACATTCCTAATGAAGACAGCAAACAGTATTTTCACAGTTACATAATTTCTGGACACTTTTTATGGTCTAAACAACACACTAACTACAGAACACCTCAAAAACAGATGAAAACCTCGTCTTAATACATACACAGAATACTGTGTTTATTAACACCTATGTACTTTGATAATATTAAATACACTTCTCAATATTTTGCCTTAAACCATTTTAAGTATTTCTAGATGTGAGGACTTGTTTTCAGAGAAGTTTGTTTCTCGCAGTTAAACACTCTTGCGTTCACATGATCTGAAAACAGTCTTGTTCAGCTTCGCTCCTCCAGTGCATTGATTTGGGTTAGATATTTTTAACTCGTTAGGGAAATAATTTATATCGTCTAACATGACATCTTCCTTTCATCTGTTCATCACTCTTTCATTTAGTGTCTCTAGTTTTGTTTTTCATGACATTTCGCAAGGACTGCGAACAAAAGCATGCTTAACCAAAATGTAATGATTATTATCAATAAAAGGGGAATTTGTTTAGCTAAAGATGTGATTTCTTTTTTCTCAAATGTTCACGCGGCCTGCAACCCAAAGATGTTTTTTTTAGTGCTGTCAAACGATTAATCGCATCCAAAATAAGAGTTTTTGTTTACATAATATATGTATGTGTACTGTGTAAATTTATACACACATGCAGTAAATATTTTGAAAATATTTGCATGTGTATATATTTATATTCTTATATTTTATATTATATATAAATATGTAGCAAATTTAGCTCAAAATGGAAATGTATATAAATAATTACAATTAATTATGATTAATTACAATTATTTATATCGGCTGACAGTAATAACTGTAGCAGAATTAAATTGCTATCAACTGATCTGTTCATCCAGCGAACATTCAGTGTGAGTTCATATCAACTCTAAGAAAGGATATTTCCGTGGCCACAGAAAATACTTTCTTATTAATGCATTAGAGCATGTAGTGAGAGTCAAAATTGTAAAGAGATATTAATTTGCAAGGCAGAACCAGAAACGCATGTAATTTGTATACACAACTTTTATTAACTAGACGCTAACACACATAACTAATCTAAACAAACAAACAAACGAATAACATACAATCACGCGTATATACAAAGGGGAACTAAAGTGGATGAATGAAGCCATTAGAGAAAACCAGAGAATGCAGTTATGGAAAGTCAGTTAACCACCTGAGTAAAACCATCAGCACCGTTTATAATGGGGTCTATAACTTAGTTTAGTTAAATGTATGATACTTGCATTGCCTTGGTCTTTGACGAGTGTCCAGAATGCACTCTCGGATGAAAGTCTTGATGGTTTCAAGGTTTTGGACTTGCGATCACGTTCTTCCCAGGTAGAAAGTGAAAAAGAGCTATCTAAAGAGAGATCTGCTTAAGAAATATACACATTATACACACATTATGTAAACAAAAACTTTTATTTTGGATGCGATTTAATCGTTTGACAGCACTAGTTTTGTTTTTGTTTTTTGTTTTTTTTTAAGAATTTTGTTACAGATGTGAATCAGTTCTGGTGGGGTAAAAAAAAAAAAAAAGTTTGTAACTCTTTTTATGTCCATAACTTATTTAATGTGAAAGAGCTGGTCATGATTTATGATTCATTTTTAATAATTATTTAAATTATTATTATTATTAATAATAATTTATTAATATAAATAATTTATTATTAATAAATTATTAATAAATAAATTATTATATTATTAATAAATTATTTATATTAGTTTTACTTTTTTATCATCTGATACATTTTTTAATATTTTATTTTGATTAGTTTTAATACTAAAATTATTTGTATTTTTTTTTATTTAATTTTTAATGTTTTTGAATATTGAATTTATTACATATTCATGATTTAATTATTAGTAAGCTTTTTTTTTATTTGTTTTTATATAAAAACCAACCTTTTTACTAACGGAATATGTATTTACAAGTGAAACTGGATTTTTATGAGAAAAATGAGATCAGATCATATTCATGGATTAATCTAATGGAAAAGTGTTTCTGTATGAAGGTCTCTGTATAAATAGGAGGGTTTAATACCATCTGATGCAAAAATGTCATTAGAAAAGTCATTAGTTATTACAAAGTTATTACAATTACCTTTAATACTCAATTACTATAAAAACTGTTTGCAAATTAACCATAAACGTAATGAGAAAACAAATAGTTAATTTAACACTGAACCGGATCAGTGAACACCAGAGACAAACATGTACAAACATACAACCCCTTTTATTAGATTTAATGTGTAAAACTCTTTTAAAAAAAAAACAAAAAACAAAAAAACAAACACAGCTGTACAGAAGATTCCCATTGTTGACGATAACAGCACATTTTCACATTTTCCCAAAACAACACCATCTCACGTCATGAAATGACGGGACTAAAAAAAAGACAAAACTATGAACATTCAGGCGACAGGAAGACATGATATGTAAAGTCCAGCAGATGTAGTGTGATCACCTCTGCTGGACCTGGCGATTCGCCTGCAGTCTATCGTTATTGTTGTTGTTATCTGGCTGTGCATGGGAGGCTCGTCGGAGAGACGGCTCTGGTCTCAGGAGCAAACTCTCCTCCTGTCGTCGAACAGCCGGCGGACGGTGTAGACCTGCGTCAGCGCCACGCTCAGCAGCACCAGCAGATTAACACAGGACCAGAAGGAGACCCGCCACAGGTTGTCCTCCAGCAGGTTCCTGTCGCGCGCCTCGAAGGCCCGCAGGACCGTCTGCATCTGCCGACTGCGCTCCAGCCGCCGGTGAACCGTCTCCATCGACTCCTGCCACGAGACAGAGAGAGAGGAAACACAGACGCCAGGTCATTCAACTTCATCTCCTAGATTACATCTAATATCACAGAAAACTCTCAGCAATCATGAAAATCACATTTCACACTAAAAAAAGTACAATATTTAAATAAGAAATGATATTCTGAAGGTTTTCGTAAATTGAAACATGACAATTAGAAATTAAAATATTAATATCAGATGAAAAACAAACTTTAGATCTTAAAGCTGCAGTCTGTAAGTTTTGCCTCTTTGTCGCCATCTCTGTTTGAAAACCTGGAATTGCAGCTGTGTGGGGAATTATCTTGCTTGCGTGTGGAATTATCTTGCTTGCGTGTGGAATTATCTTGCTTGCGTGGGGAATTATCTTGCTTGCGTGTGGAATTATCTTGCTTGCGTGGGGAATTATCTTGCTTGCGTGGGGAATTATCTTGCTTGCGTGGGGAATTATCTTGCTTGCGTGGGGTTGTGAGTTGGCACGGCTCCAGCGCGGATGAATCTAATGTTTTGAGGTGAATGTGTGTCAATCACCGCATCGGTGTGAATCCTGTACTTAGGAATCTCAGATTCTAGCTTACATCTTGGAATATATGACCCAAATAAGAATTTTCACCGTATATTGTCATCTGAACAAGTAAGTAACAAGTCTGCCACATTTGTTCTGACTAACTGAGGAAAAAAGCATTACCATAAATCACACTACCAACGGTGATTAAATCTAAAGATCGGTTAGCTCGTATCGCATTAAACCATGCAAATTATTATTATTATACTTTATTCTCAAATTATTAATGTTAACAACATCAGCATTGCATGACTATGAGTATAGTGTGTATTAGCGTGTCGATTTCTGTACAGTCTTGTCATACTGTTCGAATTTCATATTAAGAAATTCTTTTAACCCAAAAGGCTAATTATTCTCCCTTATAATACAAATCTTGTGTAAACTCAGGCTATCTGTAATCAGAAGCACATTTAAAACTGGAATTTAATTTAATTTCATTCACGTGTTTCATAAACACACAATACTTTCTGGATTACGATCCGGCATCAAATTGATGAATTTAATTATTCTAGCTGCTGTGAGAAAAAGCTATAAACGATCCGCCACCTGCAGGATCCTCACGTGCGATAGCCTAGTAGCTGGGAAAACTTCTTTGTTTATAGACGTGACGTAATGACGCAGTGCCATGCTCGAATTTCCCGCGAAAACCTACCCGTGCCACTCAAATTAGAAAACATTATTATAAGCTAACCGTTGTGAATCGGGCTAAAGTAAGACGATAGTTTTGAACACTGGCTGGTTATGTACTTGCTCAAATATTAATTTTGGATTGTTTTTAACCAAAAAATGTTACGGACTGCAGCTTTTAATTTGACATTAGAATTAAAAAACGAAAAATATGTATATAATATTCAAATAATGCTAAATGTTTTTATTGATAAAATATACAGTAATTGAAATGGAGCTGAATTAAAACAAATATTAAATGTAAAGCGTAAACTTGATAATTAGAAATGTTGCCTTGGTGAAATTAAGTTTAAATATTAAAATTAAAACTGAAATGAAAATAAATTAAAGCTAAATAGATGTAATAAAAATGATGAAAGCACATAACAAAATTAAATGGAAAAAAAAAAAAACAATGCTGAAAGTAAATAAAGCTTTGTTTAATGTTTTGCACTGGGAGATTATTTTCAATTAAATAAACACACTTTTCCACTAATTATTATGTGGTTATATATGTAAATTAAGAAATTAGATTTTGCTTAAAGTCAGTGTTATTATTGTTAATTAAAACTAAAATTATTAAAACTGAAATAGAGAAATTGAAATAGAGCTGAAATAAATGGAAGATGGGGAAAAAAAGTAAATGAAGTTAAGTACTAAAATTAAAATAAAAATAAATTAAAGCTAACTAGATAAAAAAAAAATATATAATAAATGACAAAAGCACATGAAATCACAAATTAAAAATAAAAAGTAACAAATAATGTTACTAGAAATATTAATACATACCATTTAGTATAAAGAATGCCAAAATAACACCACTAAAAGTGAAAGCCTTTAAGATGTTTTACATTTTTTAGATTATTTTCAATTAAATTATCCAGTTAGAAAAAAAAAAATACACATGTAAGTTCTTTAACAAAAATACAAGGGTACACTTGCCCCAAAGACTTAATGTGTAGGCCTAATTGTTAATTTAAAAAACTGAGCTGGTTTGTGTTTCTGTGGTAGCTAGACACCATCCACACAGTGTTGATTACTTTACCCAGAATCTCTTTATAAATCCACACTGTATTATATAATCAGGTGACACTAACATCAGTTCTTCACTGACGCACATTCACTCGCCTTTATGTCATCCAGCTTGTACTCTAATAGGCTCTCGGGCTCTCCAAGCCCCGCCCACTCGTCATCCGCTCCGGCGTCATTGGCTGGGTGGTCCAGGATGACCTCGAAGAAGACCATCTTCTCGGAGAACCTGCTGAAGCTGTTGTCGAAGCAGATCTGATAGTCTCCCGCCTCCGTGGACTCCACCCTGAAAACAGAGCACCAATCACACGTGAGTAAACGGCAGCCAATCATTCGACACGGATCTCCAGCGCAAACCTGTAAGTTGTGTGTGAATAGACCAATTCAGTGTTGGTCTGTGGTGATGTTTTGTGGGCGGAGCCTATCTGGTGGCAGAAAATGAGTTTTCAAATAGCAGTCTATGGGAGCCATGGAATAAAAATCAATAAAGGTAAATTTGAGTTTATATTTCAAAATTCTGACTTTATTCTCACAATTCTAATGAGGAAAAACAGCTCGTCTGTCTCTCTTTTCCCCTCGGCTCAGAATCATGAGTTTATATCCCACACTTCTGGCTTTTTTCCTCAGAATTGACAAACTATTGTTGAGTTAAATCGAGTTATAAAGTCTGAACTAGGAGATATAAACTTGCATTTGTGAGAAAAATAGACAGAATTGTGAGACAAAATAAGTAGACATTATGTAAAATGTTAATAGAAATAGGTGTAAATAGTATTTCATGCTGTCACTGTAGGGCTAATACAATATGTCTCCTATGAACAGCATATGTGAATATTATGTAGACCTACTGTTTAAATCAAATCTATGCATTAGAAGTAGAGAAATCATAGCAGTTTTCATCCATGGTCTGTCCGTTTAAACGTCTGCGTTTAGCTTCAAATGCTGTCTTTGAGGACAGTACTCTATAAAAATGAGTTGCATTCCGATTCTGACATCCAAAAGGCACAAAAATTATTTTTTTCTCTTATTCCATGGATTTTACCTGTAGCTGTTTTCCTATAGACCAATTTCCTCGTCAGAATTGAGAGATATAATCTCGGAGTTGCGAGAATAAAGTCAGAATTTTGAAATATAAACTCATTTACCTTTTTTTATTCTTTTATTCCATGGCTCCCAATGACTGCTACTTGAAAACTGTAATTTTCTGCCACCGGATAGGCTCCGCCCACAAAAACATCAACACTAAATTGGTCAATTCACACAGAACATTTTTTTGCTTGCTTTTTTTTTTTTTTTATGTTTGTGGAATGAAAACTAAGGTAAGTCGTTTGAGTTGTAATGTACCCTGATAGCGCACATACATCACAGAGACGTCTATTTGACATCTGCAAGATGTATTTTTTAGAGTGGACATTTCCTATCAGATGTCAAACAGATGTTTATTAGATATCTTTAAGATGTTTAAGATTTAGAATATATGTGAAACTGACATCTTACAGACGTCAGTCAGATGTTTGTACACAGCAGATGCTTTCCAGATCAAGCGATCTTTAACAGACATCTTGCAGACGTTCATGTGCTATATGTAACAGTCGAAGTTGTCTAGAGTAGGTTTACATAGAAAAACAATAGAAAAGCAGCGCAGTTAAGTGCAAACGGCCCCAAGACTTGTATGTGACAGAACCATAGTACAGTGAAGTAAGATGAGGCGGTAATACTATAGCACTAGCTGATTACCACATTAACGTACTGAAGTATGATCCCCAAAATGAAATGGTGACTGAGGGAGATGTGAACACTCACATATGAACGCCATCGGAACGGCGAAACTCTGAGACCAAGTGGATCCCCTGAGGAGAGATGATGGAGAAATCCACATCCATACCTGCTCCAGCGATCACCTGCACAAACACAGCACGACATCTAACTCTGCGTGCCCTAGCAACCACACACAGCACCCTAGCAACGAGGCGGAAAGCTTTATAAGGTAAGCATCATTCACTTAAAAACTCGTATAATATCTGATAAGATGAATGTGTCATCACGGATCTGAGGCAGGATGCAACAGGCCGTGATAAACAAACATCTCACACCCTTCACTGACACGCTACACTAACTAGAGTTTAACTCTGGTGCAGCTGTGGTCAAATCAGGGTAAACAAGCCATGCAATGGCTCCTTGACTACATAACGTTAAGAGAACCCCACATGAAAAAATACTATTACAGTAAATACTATAGTGTTTTTGAACCATACTATAGTAAAGCACTTGAATTAATTTGTTGTGGCAATTCTATAGTTGCTGTGGTAACAGTAAAATAAACAAATTGCTTTACCCAATACTGTGCTAAGTTTTCTACAACTATAGGGTATAT
This sequence comes from Spinibarbus caldwelli, assembly GCA_039654775.1. Taxonomy (NCBI): domain Eukaryota; kingdom Metazoa; phylum Chordata; class Actinopteri; order Cypriniformes; family Cyprinidae; genus Spinibarbus; species Spinibarbus caldwelli. Next base: position 41,279,826 of record CM077224.1, on the reverse strand, counting down.
TATACTACAAGTAGTAAAAACTAAAGTATACTACAATATTTATTACAGATTATCAGTTCACTATAGTTAATACTACAGTATCTTTTCAGTACATTTTGTAATTCTGCAAATATTATGGGACTGTTACTTTTGAATGTTCTCTGAACGTTCTGAACATTTCAAAAAATGTTACACGAACGTTCGAAATGTTTCCGGAACAAAACGTTCCATAATAATTTTGAGAACCACACAACTCTTCTTGAGCGTTCTCGTTCCGTTACTAGAAGAATGTTCGCTCTTAACGTTGACGGTTCGCTGTGTGTGTTTATATTTGAGCTTCGTAACGTTAGGTTACCTGGTACTCGATCTCGATGCTGCCGTTCTGAACGGCGCTCTGGTAGAAACACTCTTTGCTGGCAGCTGGCAGCAGGAACGTGAACTCGCTGTCCGTGGGACTGAACGCGTTAACGACGCCGATAAACAGCGCGACACATCCGAGCAGAGACACGCGTGTCCTCTGCAGGTCATCCATGCTGTAACGCGCAGAAAGAGCCTTTTGAACGGCGTTTGTAACTCAGTTAAAAGCCTCCGTCCAGCGGCGGACGTGTTCCGCTTCCGTAGCTCAACTTTCGCTGCGGCGCTCAGCCAATCAGAGCACACCGAGTGTCCGCGCTGCAGCCAATCAGCGCGCAGGGACGCGTGTTACACATAAAACCATGTCATCAAAACCTGTAATATTCTGAAGCATAAAGCAATTATAGATAAGACACTTAATAAACTTTATACATTTACAGACAAGAAACTTTATAAACGGATATGAGATAACATATATATATATATATAGATATAAACCCGGTGTAATATAGGCTATAATTACTTACAACTCACACCTCAAAGAGTGATTCAGTGGATGCTGTTTACTTTAGACGCGCTGATGTGATGTGATGTGATGTGATGTGATGTGATGTGATGTGGTGATCTGTCGCTAGACGGCAGCACAACCAAATCATCCTGAGCATCTTACTGTAGCTCTGCTGGTCAGAGAGACCTGCTAATCAAACCTGTGTTCACCAGTAGGGTGAAATAAATAAATACACTAGTCAACATTTGAAGGGGATCAAAACCCTTCATCAAAGTTGTCCTAAAACCAAAACGTGTTCTTGTCTTAGCACAACTTTTGATGAGGTTTTTTTGATCCACTTCAAATGTTGACTACTGTAAATAAAATGACTGACAATTAGTTGCATCATCATCATTATTATTGTTATTATTGGCAGTTCTAGTAATGGTAAGTCAAGCATCATTACTATTGCTCATGCTTGTCTTTATTATACAGTTTTTTTTCAACTGCTTACAAAATCTTTACTTGTCACACAGTTTCTGAAAGCTGACACTCAAACAGCAGAAGCACACACCAAATCTGCAAAACCATACACTAATTCTCAGCCTTTGACTCAGTTTTCAGTTTCATAAAACACTTTTTTTCAAAACACAACAAACAATTCTCTATGGAGCACACACAAGTCTAACAGGAATTAATATCATGGCAAAGGTGTTTGCAAATGTTGATGTGTCTGTGAATGCAGTGCTTCATTTTGCAAGAGATGTGAGGCATTTTGCATTTTGTGTGTGCAATTCTTGGATTTGTGTGCAAAGTTTTGAAAATGTAAGCAGTTGAAAAAGCTGTAATAAATATTCTACAGCATGCACATAAAAGCTTCAGTTGCAAATGAAATTGCACAAAAATAAATGCAGATGTACAATGTACAGTACAAGTGTAGAGGGGAGAATGAAACTGAGATGGTGAACTCTGAACACACACAGCGAGTGAGTGAAAATACTGATTCAAAGCTGACCAGAGATCAGACACTTGTCCGGTTTCATGAGAGCAGGAGCGTGAGAGTGTGTGTTCAGAGAGGATTCACGGTCAGTGCAGCCGCTCATGAGAGAGACGCCAACTGCTTCCTGTCTCACTGCATCCTTACATCTGAGCTCTCACTGCACCGGAACTCACAGACCTGTGTGTGTGTGTGTGTGTGTGTGTGTGCGCGCGCGCGCACTAGTCTCTAGGTCATCAGATAAGCGAGAGCGCCTGTGGTCACCTGTTTTGTTGTATGCTTTTTCCGAATTGACTTTACATTTGTGCAGATCTTCATGCATCCTCTGCATGCACATTAACACAAGAGCAGCGTGATTTTAGGACTGCAGTGGAGAAACTTCAAACAGACCAATTCAATATTTCATCACACATTTACAGAAATGAAATTACAAAACAAAATCAGTTACTTCCCGTTTCGTACTTTAGTAGCTGTCATTTGATATTATAATTAAGACACTGTTACTTTTAATGTTAAGTAACAGTTATGTAACAACTTTTTATAAGTAGGATATTGTTACGTTTTAAGTTACTTTTTATAAAATTAGCACAACATTGTTACATTAAGAAAAAATAATAAAAAGTGACTTTTTATATAATAAGTTGGATATTGTGATGCTTTATGTATTACAACAATAAAAAGTTACTTTTTATGGAATTAGCACAAAATTGTTACTTTTAAGTTACTTTGTATTTAATAAATTGCATATCGCTACTTTTCAGTAACAATAATAAAAGTTACTTTCTTATTGTAAAAGTATGATATTGTTATTTTTATAAAAAGTTACTTTCTATGAGATTACCACAGTATTGTTTTAAGCAATGACACTTTAAGTAATAATAATAAACAGTTACTTTTTTATTTACTAAATAGGATTGTTACTTTTTAAGTAACAATAATAAAAAGTTACTTTGTATGCGATAAGAAAGATATTGTCACTTTTTAATTACAATAACAAAAAGTTACTTTTTAAGTAAATGGAGAACAAAACAAAGAGGTTTCAGAAGACAGATGTAAGTATGTAGTGACAGATTTATCATCATACAGCCAAAACTTCCTCATTTTAGTTTCTTTCCTCTAGTGAACCCCTCCCTAGTGCTCTGTCTGTCTCTCTCTCTCTCGCTGAGACACACACCCTTCCGCGAGCAGCAGTGGGCGGTCATCTCTCTCTGTTTCTCTCTCTCTGTGTCTCTGGGCTCAGTGAGGCTCAGGGTCAGAGGATGTCAGGTCGCTCTCAGCAGACTCTGAAGCTCAGATGATGCTGGTGTGTTTGCTGTGCTGGCAGTGAGGATGGACTCTCACACACTGCAGTGAAGGCTTCACACACTCTCTGGAGGAGTGGGCTGTGGCGCTCTGACTGAGAGGTTTCCCATCTGAAGGTGTTAGGTCAGTCATACAGGAGCTGCAGCATGACGGACACAGCTGAGAGCGTGAATAAAGACATGGTGTTTGTGGTGGACAGCCAGGCGATCCCGCCTCCGGTGTCTGTCAGGAGGGACAGCCCGCGGCTCTCCGTCATCTACCTGCTGCTGGCCGTGGCTCTGCTGGGCATCTTCATCGAGGCTGGGTTCATCTGGCATCTCTACAGCAGGCCCGCGGTGAGTCCTCATGCATGGGTTCCTCATCATACAGTTATTACTGTACTTATGCTCAGTTAACACTCTGGACGCCTTTGGTCACGTTAGACCAAAAAATGATCTGTTTTGAATTTTTTTTAATGTTTTACAAATGTTTGCACTTGCTATATGCGCGCACACACACACACACTCATACACAAAAAGGATGCAAACATGATTAGAAAAGAGAAAACCATCATAAAAAAAGTCACACTTGTGATCTGAATGGGGAAAATGAACATACAGAGCAATTGTGTATTAATAAGTAGCCATGATAAGTCTTTAATTATACCCAAATATATCCAAATGCAAAACTTAGTAAAAATACATCTGAAAATAATTTAAACTAAAATCTGAACACAGCCTTATCTGTCTATACCACAGTTTAGCAGTAAAAATGGTCTAGGGCCATGACATTCCCTCAAAATACAGTATATTAATGAAGCAATATTATTGAATAAAATATAGTGCATTCGTTTACATTTAGTCACTTAGCAGACACTTTTATTCAAAGCAACTTACAAATGAGGGCAATAGAAGCAATCAAAACTAACAAAAAAGTAATATGCAAGTGCTATGACAAGTCTCAGTTAAGTCTTGTGTGTGTGTGTGTGTGTGTGTGTGTATGTATGTATGTGTATATATATATATATATATATATATATATATATATATATATATAGTATATATATATATATATATATATATATATATATATATATCAAGAAACAAGTGGCAAAGCATTAGTAACGGTAACAAACATTTAATCAAAAACATGTTCCACTTACTATATCTTTGACCAGCTTTGACCCCCCAAGGATCATGTGTGACCCTTAAATGAGGACATGAACACATGGACATGATCTTTCCTTCAACATATAGAGTTATGAGAATTTACAATTGCCTCCAGAAGACCACAGAGATCACTGATCACAGGACTCGGACTGAAGATCAAGATGCTCTCTTTAGATCATCTGAAGCTTAGATTGCAGTTCTGAGAATATTTGTAATAAAAACATTTATTAAATTGGAAAACCTCCCAACACACAGTCATTTCTAGTGCTGACACGCTTACTGTACATCTAAAAGCGAAAGTGCATATTTTAGTTGCTGTAGCTGCTCAACCTCTCTTTTATAGTATTTTTCACCCGTTTTCATCACTCTTTATCTTTTCTGTGGTCATGTGGTGTGACTCAGATAATATGAGCTCATGAAACTTGTGTGCAGTAATTGCAATGATGACACAAGAATATCATCAGTCTAGGTCAGATGATCAGATTCCCCCACCTCTGTGCAGACATCACTCTTTTTCTGCCAAACATCTCAAAACCTCGCTCTGCTTTGACTTTTTTGACCCCTGATCAGAGTCTTTTGTTAAATACAGGCAGTCCTCTGCTGTTCTAGTGTCAGTAATGACTGGACAATCTATCCTTTGGCCAATTGCAAGTATTAGTTCAGCAGTAAACCTGAGGTTTTGCATTTGCTGTTGGTTTGAATCCTTTGGTTGGTAACTAGCCCAGATCACTAACCACTAGGTTACACAACCGCCCCCCCCCCCCCCCCCCCCCCCAGAATATTGCTCATGGTTTTGGATTACTGTGTAGATTTCCGGTAAACATATATAATGGTTTGCACACTTACACCCAGGCCAGACACCCAAGCCATTGTGACATTTTCAAAACCAAGAAAAAAAACAAACAAAAAAAAACATTATATACCAACATAAACAGTAAAAGGCATTACAAATACACGATTAGGCTCTGTGTACTAAGATCAATTGATGTTCATTCTGGTAAAGAGTGTAATGGTCCTCCATCAAAACTAATAATGTTATGGGGACCTTCCGTACATCCTAACGGATCTTAAAGTGCTTGTCAATGCGGTGTCCGCTGTATTTTTCTCCATAAGTTATGAGTGTAAAAACTAAAGCTCTCTCATAACTCTCTCGCACAAGTGCTCTTCAATGCGGTGTCTGTTTTTGTTGCAGCTATTTTGTTGTTGTTTTTCCATCTCTTTTGTTTGGTTTTCTCCTGTGAAACAACAAGCCAGTGCTGCCACCTTGTGGAACAACTGATTAGTGCAAAGCAAATTCAATGCTCACCTGTGACCTGAGTGTAAGAAGTACACGTCGTTACAAAAGTTGAGTGGTGCATATACTATTCTGGTGACTAAATTTGCGTCACGCGCTCTGTATGCGGAATCTAACCAAAGTGTACTTTGGACTTTTGGACAGGATGTTAAACAACATTTGCATGTTTTCAAACAGCTGTTCAGATTTCCTAATTCATTATGGTATTTATAAAACAGCACCATAATACAGTAACACTGAGGTGAGAGCTGATTGTTCCTCTGCTTCTCACTGTAACAGCTACGGCTCTGAGCATGTGACTAAAAGTGTGAATACTATTGGTTGGCTGGTTTTATTTAGCAGTACGATACAAAAGAGATTAGAACACCTAAAAATCAGATGCATTGATGACGCAAATATTGGTTTCAGTCCGGGCAGACATATTAACAGCCATTCAAATTGCTGTGAACAGTCCTTCATTTACCTGTATATTCACATCTGAAATGCCAAAACATTCTTGGAAAAAGTTGTGAAAAACATCAAATATTTTCTCTCTTTTTTTTTCTAGACATCAGATAACCAGAAAGTGGAATATAGAAAAGTGAGTATATTTTTTTACTCGTGTGCGTGTAAACACGTGTTTGATGATCATATTAACGCTGCTGTAAATATTTATCCGCAGGGAGAGAAGAACTCGCTTCCCAGAAGTTCATATGGTTGGTAAACACATATACACACACACACACACACACAGTCAGAGCATTGAAGCATTGCTCTTAACGATGTGTTTGGCGTTCATTCGGCTTGTTTTCTCAACAGATTTCAATGAAGTTTTGCCTGCAAAGCCTCCCAAAGCTGAGAGCAAACCGGCAGCATTTCTGCAAAGTATGAAACACCTTCTACTGCTTTTACTTTGTGTATTTATGAAATATTTTTTCCATTTTTCTTCATATGCATCAGCCATTATATTGCTAAAAGCACTGCAGTTGGTTCCTACATGACGTCTGTGTGTGTTTGTGTAGTTGCTTCGCCCGCGTCTGGCAGGAACGGCGTCCTGCACTGGAGGGCCGACAGCTTCCCGGTGTTCATGAGGGGTCTGGAGTACAAGAACAACAGCCTGTACGTCCAGCAGGACGGACACTATTACATCTTCTCCAAGATCGCTCACCTGGAGAACTGCAACTACTTCAAGCATCAGGTCATGCAGTGGACAGAGAGGTACAGCTCCAAGGCCATCGAGCTGATGCAGAGCTCCAGGTACTCCACACCACACCACAGATCCTTCAGGTCACGGCTGCAAGCGCTGAAGCTCATGAATGTCTTTACTGTAGGTTTATCTGCGTCCCCAATAACTCCCAGTGGAGGGGCAACAGCTACCTGGGGGGTGTCTTCCAGCTGTTTAAAGGAGACAGTGTGTTCGTGAAGGTCAATAACCGCTCGCAGGTGCACAGTGAAGCGTACGAGAACTTCTTTGGTGCCTTCATGGTATAAGTACTGACATACATGTATTGCTGAAAATCTGACCCTCAGATCAGATGTCATTTCTCTTTTAATCATGTAATCATGTTTATTATTATTATTATTATTATTATTATTATTATTATTAAGAAAACATGTTTCAGATATATATATATATGTGATTTATAAACCATAGTCACCTTCTATGGTCAGGTTTAATTTTTCTTTGTTTTATTTTCCCAACTATTGTCATGATGGAGCAAGTTTCAAAGCATCTTTCAGTTAGTCAACTCTTTCAGTACTGAGGTATTTTACCACCACAATAAGTCAAGAACACATGAAAGGAACGCTTCACCCAAAAATGAAAATTTGCAGGCCATCCAAGATGATGATGAGTTTTTTCGTTTATGGCTATAATTTATAGCCGTGACATGACTAAAAAAAAAAAAAATGGCAATGGATGCTCTGCAGTGAATGGGTGCCGTCAGAATGAGAGTCCAAACAGCTGATAAAAACATCACATTAATCCACACCACTCCAGTTCATAATCCATAATAACGCTTCCTCCAGTGAAAAAGTGCATCTCCTGTTGTCTCTCACATCAAAATCCAGCCACATATTTGTTTAGAGCTGTTTTGGCTTGTAAACGCTGCTTTATCTGTGCAGATTTCTCTCCTGATTCAGACCAGACCACTTTTGGCGGAAACATTATTATGGATTACGGACTCATATTTTCATATTTCAATTTGTTTCAGCTTTTGGCTTTACGAGATGTTAACTGATGGACTGGAGTGGTGTGGATTACTTGTGGATTATTGTGATGTTTTTATCAGCTGTTTGGAATCTCATTCTGACGGCACCCATTTACTGTAATGCTAAGTTTCTCCAAATCTGATGAATAAACCAAGTCATCTAAATTTTGATGGCCATTTTTGGGTGAACTATTCCTTTAAGTGCGTTCAACGAGACCGCGCACTTGAATCGATCAAACATTCAGCTGTGCGTTCATGTTCTGGCACGGAGTGGGGGTGTGACATTATTTGTTGTTATTTATAAAAGTGCATACTGTATTTTGATATTGACTGGAATGTGCATTAAATGTGTATCATAATAATAAAATATTGCAATGTCAGAGTCTTGTCTAGCGAGTCACAATAGTCTTGCACGTTACAATAGTCTTGCAATAGTCAATTCAGCGCTGCACATCAAAGCTGCACAGAGCACGACAGATAAAGAGAGAGGTGGAGGGAAGGCAGAGATAAGCAGGGAGATGTGTGGGGACGGCAGGATGTGGCGGCGTGAGGTGGAATAAGACAGAAAGGGGACAGAGCACAGGAACAAACGGGTTTTTTGGAGGGGGGGCAGCGGTTGCATTTTCCTGACTCAGCGCATTTCTGCATTCACAACGGAAGTTTCCAAAAAAACCTGCAGTCACCCACAAACAAACGAATGGCTGTGTAGTTTCTTTTCGATTGTTCTTTCCGTTTTAATAGAGACAGTCAAAAATCCATGCTGATGTTTTCTGCTCACCTTCGTGGATCAAACTGATATCACTCAAACACACTGTGATCCACAGGTCAGATTCGGGGGTCTTGTTTGGCTGGTTAGTGAGGGTCCATTTGCCTCTGCTGGCAGATGCTGGTACTACACCATGTGGATCCAAAAACCAGTGTTTCTCAATTGCTTTGGCTAATTTCCCTCCATAAAATAATAAGTTAGTTTCTTGTTCACACCAATTATGAATTTCTTATTCATTTAAGCAAATTGCTTGTGTTTTGGCACCCATGCAAAAGAGTAAGTCCACTTGTCTACAGCTTGCACAAAAACTACGTGCACATGGATCAAAACTGATGAGTTGATTCGGATTGAAATTGTCAAATTTTCAAACTTCTAAACCTTCTTTCATTGTGTGAGCCATCACATGCGAAATGATCATTCAATTAACAAAATCTGTCAGAAACGCATGTATTCTAGGTGAGTTGTTACATTTTGCACACTGAAAAAAAAAGCCTTTGAAACAATTTGGACTTAGAACGGCTAGTATATTTCACAAATATTGACAAAGAAATGGTAAGTAACACATTGAATTAAACAAACAAAAAAAAATGTTGAAAAAGAAAGACTCAAATAGTTTTTTTTTTTTTTTTGTACAATGTACTCAATCAAATATATTTATTATTCATATAGCACAGCTAAAAAAAAGTTGATCAAAGTGCTTCACAATATAAAATACAATATTGAAAACATACACTATCGCAAGCAATAATAATAATGCAGATAATAACGGTAGTGAAATAAAATAAAATTAAGTTTTTATTTACTACTTTGAAAAATATTTTTACAGTGCAGATGCCATTTGTGATGTCCCATAAAACAGTTACTTCATTACAGAAGATGTTTTACCAGTAGCAGATTCTTTTAAAAGAAACAAATATGAGTTGTGTTTCTCGTTTGCTGCTTTTGACGTCACAGCTCAGTCACAAGAATTTTGCAAAAAGAGAAGTAAGAAAAGTGTTTTAGTGTGTATAAAGTGCACACATCAGCTTTAAGGTGCAATGGCTGGACAAATATGAGCAGTGTTTCACTACCGTAGGGATTTCCACCTCAGGTTTACCAAAATATCAATACGAACCTAAAATTAAAATGATTACAACATGACGCATTTTAATATGTGTGAGCTTGATCTCTCAGGGTGCTCTTCAAATAGATCTCAGGGCTTCAGTTCACTCATTTAGAAGCTGCAGATCTACATGGCGATTATTTTTCTTACTTCCTGCGTTTTATCCTGTGCAGAAATCTCAAGCATAACTGCCAATAGAAACCTCCTTGAGAACAGGAGTTAACTGTATGAGGGCTTATGAATTGAAGGTGGCTTTAGAATGAGTGTAAGATCTAGACGCCTACACTAAACACTCTCGTACACTCATTATCATACTGTGCGGTCATGGTGACATGGCATTTGACACACCTGGTGGTTTCCTTCCACAGACACTCACACTGCACCTGAACACGACAGGAAGAAGAACTCTGAGTCTGATGTCACTTCCTCCAACAGCCATGCACTTCATTTAATCATAGATAGACAGACAGACAGACAGATAGATAGATGGATAGATGGATGGATAGATATTCAGACAGACAGACAGGTAGATGGATAGATAGATAGATAGACAGACAGACAGACAGATATAGACGAATAGTTTGATAGACAGTGCTTGATCTGTGTGTTACGGCTGTGATGGTGTTGTAGATATTGTTTGAAGCGGTAAGATTATGAGCGAGAGATCGAGAGTGAGAGACGGGGGCGGTAGAGCATGCGCTTCTGATTCAGCACTTTTCTAGCATCTTGGTGGAAGTTTCCAGAAACTTTCTGTCTTTATACGCAACCAACCGTTCTCTCTTCTCATTTCTTTCTGTTACTCAGAGAGAAAGAGTGAAAGAGAGAGCAACGAGTGGCATGAGAAAAAAAGAAAAACAAGCTGCTGGTTTCTTTCCAAGCATCAGTCTCTTTTCCTCTAAAGACCATGATCAGAAAGACCAAACTGAGCGACAGACAAACACAGCCCTGACAAAACCTTTAACCCTAAAAGCAGAGGGATGATGGGCTGATCCTGTCTAGACATCTGCTGATCCAGCACTATGTCCTTCTCACTTCACTCACAGCAAGTGTCTGTTTTGAACAGGCGCTGGAGAGACTGGAGTGAGAAAATATTAAAGATTTGTCCGTGAACACATCTGTCAAACAGACAGTCTAGTGGTCTAGTGATTAAAGATCTGGAGCACACTCTTAAAAATAAAGGTTCTTTATTGGCATCAATGGTCCTACAAAGAACCTTTACCCTCTATGGAATCTTTTCATTCCACAAAAGCTTCTTTACAGTGGAAAAATGTTCTTTAGATTATTAAAATGTTCTTCACATTAAGTTCTTTTAAGAACTGTTCACTAAAAGGTCCAAAACTGGTTCTTATATGGCATTGCTGTGAAAACCCCCTTTAGAAACCTTTATTTATATATGCCTTGTAACAATTTCCAGAGAAACTGTGAGGAGATGCTGCATCTTTGACTGTCTTCTCAACATATATATATGTTATATGTTATATAACATATATACAGTATATGTATATGTTGAGAAGACAGTCAAAGATGCAGCAGTGTTTTCCTGAGCTGCACGAGAGGTGTCCGCTGAGATGAAAGCTGCAAATACCAAGCCAATGTTTCACTTCTCCACGTCCATCAACAGGTGGCAGAAGAGAACCGCCGAGCTGCCTTCAGCAGAGACTCCGCTGCAGATCTGCTCAGATAAGCATGAACATTTTTCAGCTGTTTTTAATTTCTGAAGCAGGTCTTAGCAGGACAAGGACGTCTACTGGAGTAGATTTGTTTGGAAGCACAATCCTTTCAAAACCGTCACGTTTGCAGCTTGCTCATCTTCTCTTGGTCTCTGCAATGGGCATCTAACAGCTACTGGCTGCACCTACATGTCCAGTGAGACATCTCTTCAATTATGATGTTTAGTGTGCATGTAAGCGTGTCTGCTGAGTCACAGTAATTATGCCTAAAAAGCATGAAATCCTCCTTAAAGTGTACGCATGCTGAGAAGCGTGGCTCTTCTAACAGGAAGACTGCAGGACGCGGTTAGATATGCGGTCTGGCTCTTTCTCAACGTCTTTAGTCATGCAGACCTTCTCCTGCCTTGTAACAATTTCCAGAGAAACTGTGAGGAGCTGGAGACGGGTAAGATCAGATGGCTGGCAGATTTAATTGCTCATTTGATATGTATTATTAAAAACAAGCTCAGATAATGGCATTTACCTGTACTTGCATGACTGAAATACATCTGTCTGGATGCGTTACTAAGATGACTGCTGAGTGAATTTGCAGCAAAGAGGTTAGATACCAATACGGTTCACTTATATTAGCCTAATGGGAAAAAGACTGCACACGGCTGGTACAGCCTGAAATATAAGCATTTTAACACTATGACACAACATTTATGAGATGGTCCGTGTCAGATTTTGTTCTTGTTTAGCCCGGAACACACCAAGTCGACGGTCAGATTTTGTTCGTCGGCCGACTAAAGCCCAATTTATACTTCTGCGTCGAACCTACACCGTAGCTACGCCATATGCTGTGTGTAGTTAAGGCTGATTTATATTTCTGCGTCGGACCTACGCCGTAGCTTTTACATCAGAATGGCCCGACGAGCTCCGACACCGATTCAACATGTCGAATCGGCCGAAAAAAAGTCGACGAGGACCAACTTCAGCCGACAGTACATTGAGAAAACTTAAGGCTGATTTATACTTTTGCTGCGGACCTACGCCGTAGGCTATGCGTCAGTTTTCATTTATACTTCTGCGCAGGGGCGTAGACTGTAGGTCACGCGGGGAACGTCTCCCCCCACTTTGAATATCACATTCGTCCCCCGCACTTTTTCGGGCAAGTGTGTTCGCATAGAGGTTTTCAAGAGCCGATGTGAATAAATATAGATTTAAATTCAAAGAGACAGGATAGTCTGTGTATGACCCAGGGTCGGGTCTAAGGGGGGGCTAGGGGGGGCAATGCCCCCCCAGATTCTCCTTGTGCCCCTCCAGATTCTTCTTGTGCCTCTCGATCATCCACTGGATACTTAAAAAATCGAAACATTAAATTAGTTACATATTAAAATGACCAGAGATATAGCGCAATTGTAGCCTATTCTACAGCTCCCCCACACTGACAGATTTTCATGTGAAATGTTCAAGCTATATTACCGTAATTTTAGATTCCGACTTATAAAAACATTCACGTCCTCGTCCTTTTTATGAGATGTTTTCCAAAGCTTTCTCGCTTCTCAAGACGGCCACTGACAATCACATAAACACAACAGCTCTTTAATTGCGCTCTAGTCAAACGCGCTCAAACCACTGTTGCCTGTAATCTATTAACTATGCAAATCATAACAAGTACCATACTATGTCATAAAATATTTTAATAAGTCTGAATTTGTATTTAGCCTGATCACAGGTTTAATAAAAACACATTTTAAGTTTATAATTATAACTCCGCATGTCCAGTATTCAAACAACAAACAAATACAACGAGCAAAGAACATTTACATTATCAAAGAACATTATCACTGACTTCAGTCTATCGCGTGTAAGCACTCTAAAAAAAGCTCCAGTTATATCAGTGATGCTGTAAAAACTCGTAAAAAGAAATATGATGCACAATTTGCAGATCTAAATTTAAAGCTGCAATAGACACTTTTCATTTCATTTTCACTTTATTCGTGACACGCTCCGCATATTTTTATGTTTAAGTCATAAGTTTACAGAATCTGCAATATATTATAGCCTAAAAACGAAGGGAAAAAAGAAAAGAAAAAAAAAGAAATTTTAAATTGCATGTTGTTGTTGTTTTTTTAATTTAGTACTGCCCTGAATAAGCTTTTTCACATAACAGGTGTTTGCATAGTCCATATATGCATTTACACAAATTAAGCAGTTTAAAAGTTTACTTGCGCTTGATTTTCATTACCTGATGATCCAGACAGTTTTTACGATTTGTTTTTATGATACGTCCCATGTTTGTCCTGTGCAGTCTTGTTCTGCCCTCTGTTCTAAAGAAAAAATTTAATATGTTGCCTTGAGCATCAGTGAATGTTTGCAGTTTTTGATCATGACAACTCACAGTATTAAGAATCAGTTTTAAGAATTAAGAATCAAGCAAGTAATCGTTTGAGCTCGTTTTTTTGTGTAATTTCAGTTATTATTTAGTCATGTGGTCTATATGTAGAAATCTATTAGCCTATATAAAAATAGCTTATTTTAAAATAGCTGTAGGCCTACTAAAAACAAATACATTAAATAATCATTTTAAAATCATTAACATTTTGCAGATCCTGTAATGGTGACTTCAGCTGTACATACATTTAATGTTCCTTTGAAATTACTTTTGGTGCAATAAACAATCCTGAATAGTTTTCTTTGAAGACATTAGAGAAAGCATTGAAATATTATTTAAATGTATTTTATTTAAAACTAATACAATTTAATTACTAGTCAAAGTGAATCATTATGAATTTGCCAAAAATTGCTTTTGAATTAAACAAAACACCTATAATTCATGAAGTGAATAAAGTCTGACCAAAGAGGCCCGTAGCCAGCTATGAGGCCACCGTGGTCCGGACCTCGGTAAATGTCTCATGTTCAAAAATAAAATTTGTTCTCTGCATGACTAATTTGCTGTTAAACTCCTCATATGAATGTCTGCATGACATGTATTATGACAATTTGCAAGAATTTTAGCGTCCGTGGTATGAAAACGATCGTTGCGAGATGCTGATGAAGTACATGAGTCTCTTTGAGAGAGTTCTGAGTGAGGACGCGGGCGCAGCCTCCGTGTTGCCAGATCCAGCTATTATAAGCGTTTTTAGACTTGTCCTTTCCACTTAATTTGACACTTTAGAAAGTTAATGAAGTAGGAAAATTGGGGTCAGCAATATCTTTATCTTATCTTATTTGCAAAAGATTTTAAATAATTTCGGTTTATTTTTATTTATTTTTTATTTTTAATAGCATTATCTGGTAACACTGCATCGACTGCACTCAAACTGACAGTAATCAAAAAAGCCTATGTATGGACAGGTTATTGCTGACAGGATACGACATTCGGTTAGGGAAAAGCAAAAATATCAAAAACAGTATTTAACACTACAAAGATCTGTAGAACAAGGTTACATAATGAAATGAAATGAAATGAAATGAAATACGCAAACACTAGTGCCATGAAGAAGTCTATGCTATGTCATTCAGTAGCCTATAGTACTTAAATGTTCACAAATCATGTTATAAACATTCATAAGAGCACTAGACAAAGTTATCAGCTAAATAGCAATGGTTATTAATAAAAACTATAACAGTAATACATTGTTGCATGAATAATAAACAACTGATAAAATTATCACCCCAAACTATTGTAAAATAGGCCTATTAAGAAATTTTGATGCAATAGGGTATGATTTAAAAACGATCATCCCTCCAAAACAGAAAAAACATCTTCCACAAACATCGACATGTCTGTGTTTATAGTGTATACAATGAGTTGTATTTGTATTTGTTTGATATTATAGCACAGAAAAGGAAAAGGAAATCCCTAATATGGACAAAAGCTCCAGCTATCGCTGTATGAAAACAGTTTTCACAGAAAAACAGAAACGTTTGGAAACATGCTAATTGACATAGCATTTATTACAGTATATAAACTATTCTGCCTTATGTGATAAAAAAGTGTTTATAGTATATAAACAAATCATTATTATTGGTTATTGTCCAGCAATGTATCTGATTTCTAAGCCAATTAAAAGCTAGAAATAAGAGAACAATTAAAGTTGCCTATACACTACCAGTCAAACGTTTTTGAAAAGTAAGATTATTTTTTTTAAAGAAGTCTCTTCTGCTCACCAAGCCTGCATTTATTTGATCCAAAGTACAGCAAATCAGTAAAATGTTGAAATATTTTTACTATTTAAAATAACTGTTTTCTATTTGAATACATTTTAAAATGTAATTTATTGTGATTATTCAAAGCTAAATTTGTAGCATCATTACTCCAGTCCACACGATCCTTCAGAAATCATTCTGATCTGCTGTTAAAATTTTTTTATTATTACCGGTATTATGATGTTGAAAACAGCTGAGCAGAATTTTCTTCAGGTTTCTTTGATGAATAGTCAGAAAAGTCAGAAGAACAGCATTTATCTGAAATAGAAATCTTTTGTAACATTATAAATGTCTTTATCATCACTTCTGATCAATTTAAACCACCCTTGCTAAATAAAAATATTAATTTGTATAATTTATTTTCCAAAAAAAAAAAAAAAATGATAATAATAATACTGACTCTAAGCTTTTGAATGGTGTAGTGTATGATGTTACAAAAGCTTTTTATTTCAGATAAATGCTGATCTTTGGATCCTTCTATTCATCAAAGAATCCTGAAAAAAAATGTACTCAGCTGTTTTAAATATTGACAATAATAATAGTTAAAATTGAGCAGCAAATCAGAATTATTTCTGAAGGATCATGTGACACTGAAGACTGGAGTAATGATGCTGAATTACATTTTAAAATGTGTTCAAATAGAAAGCAGTTGTTTTTAGTAAAAAGCTTTTTACAATATTACTGCATTTGCTGTATTTTGGATCATGCAGGCTCGGTGAACAGAAGAGGCTTCTTTAAAAAACATAAAAAATCTTACTATTCAAAAACTTTTGACAGGTAGGTTATATATATTACAGAAATGTTATATTGTAACGTTATTTATATATATATATAAATATATAATATTTCTGTCCCCCTCACTTCTGAAATGATGGCTACACCCCTGCTTTGCGGACAACTAGTGAATTATAATGCTATGTAGTACAATAAATGATAAGATACTTGTTCTTTGCTGTTTTATTTTAAATAAGAAGGTGTAACATTAAAATATATTAAAGTGCACATAAACACACACAAAACTTAAGTACATACGGAGGGAGGGGTTCTAGCAGACCAATCACAGCGCTTGCGTTCCGCGTAGAATTGACTCTCCGTTAGAACTTGAGTTTTGTGTGTATGTGCGCTTTAATATATTTTAATGTTACACCTTCTTATTTAAAATAAAACAAAGCAAAGAACAAGTGTCTTATCATTTATTATACAACATAGCATTATACATCACTTTGTCCGCGACAAACAATGTTGATCTGCCATGGTACAAATCCTTGTGGAGACTGAAAGAATGCCATCTTCTCCTGTTCTGTTGTTGTCTCCTTTTCTGTAGTTTTAAATAATGATTTGATAATCTGATATTTATTTGCCGCCATCACGGCTATAATGCTTCTCCGACGAGCCGCTTCTTCTGTTTTTGTCGTGGTACTGCGGCTTACACAAGCAACATGCCCGTAGACACTGCAGGCTAGCGGTCTGCATGTGTCCTGCAAGTCAACGCAGAAGTATAAATGAAAACTGACGCATAGCCTACGGCGTAGATCCGAAGCAGAAGTATAAATCAGCCTTAAGTTTTCTCAGTGCACTGTCGGCTGAAGTTTGTCCTCATCGACTTTTTTTCGGCCAATTCGACATGTTGAATCAGCGTCGGAGCGTCAGGCCATCTGATCATTCTGATTGGCTGTTCAGCTGGCGAACCAGTGCACGACAAAAAAAAAAAAAAAAACAACTTCTTACGGCGGTGCAGAACGGATGTGCTACTTGGCCGTCGGGTGTCGAGCATCGGCTTGGTGTGTCAGGGCAACTTTGGACCCAGATGCTGCCGACGTGAGCCGACCCCGCACTCTGCTTTCATCGCCACTAGTTCACTGGCGTCGGCTTGGCGTGTTCTGAGCTTTTGAGTCATGTGAATTTGGCAGTTTTTCAGGGTTTCCGGAAACAGCTGCCTGGAGGCATTAAAAAGAAGGCCACTAAGTAAAAAGACTTTTCTTGAAAGGGATGGTAACATTTCTCAACCAATCACAACACAACCTTAACTAACAAGAAAAGAAAAGAAAAGAAAAGAAAAGAAAAACTAACTACAAACAGCCAGCATATAAAGAATCACATGATGAAAAATTAGTTCATTTCATCTCACTTCTAGCAGCGCTGCATTGATTTCCACTCACTCCCTTCGCGCAGATAAAACTGACGTGAAATGGCATTTACAGCTCACTCTACATTCACAGCTCATTGTTCAAGTGAAACAGGAAAAACAAAAGAGATAAGTGACGTCAGACAGAAATCAAAGCATTATCAGAGGCAGAGAGTGAGACTTTTTTGCTCATTGGAATAATGGGCACTGATGAATCACTGACAGCAAGACCAAGAATGTGTATTGGGAAAGTCAGTTTTGACTCATGTGGAGTTTAAAAGTCTGTGTCTTTGGTAGAGTCTCTCCTGCACATTCGGTGTCATGAATACTCACACTTGCTCGTTTCCAGTCAGATGTAATAAAGCAAATCTCACACTGACTCATGTCATTTCCGCATGCTCTGCACAGCATGCCCAAATTTTTTTTACATCCGGTAGAGAGAAACAAAGCAATGATTTCGCAGCGTGAAGTGGGTGAGATGTTAATGGAGCATCTGCAAGCTTTATTTGGAAGAAATCAGCATGCATGCATTGTCGTCTCTGAAACTTCTCAGTTTTTTTTTTTTTTTGTTCTACTATAGTATCTACTGACAACATATATTTGGTCTTGAGCAAACTTGGGCTGTTTGTTTGTTTGTTTGTTGAATTTGTGCGGATATGTCAGCATGCGGTAAGGACTGAAACCTGCTTTCGCGCCTCTGACAGAAAGTGACGCAAGTGAGGTGGCCTGGATGTAGAGCAGAACTTTCCTCCCACAGGGTCTGATCAGCCATAGGAAAGTAAGTCACACATAAGATCTCATTACCATCTCAGCTGCTTCTCCCAGACATCAACGCAATCAAATGGAGATTTGTGTCCTCTCACGTCTGTTCAAATGAAATTAGCTTAAATCCCAAAAGTCTTAAAATGAACTCAAACATTTCTCATCAAATGACCTGAATGGCTCTCCACATTCTTTTTATAGCTCTATTTGTGGACCCTGGACCACAAAACCAGTCATAAGGGTCTTTTTTTTTTTTTTTTTTAATAAGCTTTCCATTGATGTATGGTTTGTTAGGATAGGACCATATTTGTCTGAGATACAACTATGTGAATATCTGGAATCTGAGGGTGCAAACAAATCAAAATATTGAGAAAATCACCTTTAAATTTGTCCAAATGAAGTTCTTAGCAATGCATATTACTAATAAAAAATTAGGTTTTGATATATTTACAGTAGGAAATTTACAAATATGTTCATGGAACATGATCTTTACTTGCCACTCCTGAACCACAAATAACGTCAGAGGCGTCTTACCTGGGCTAAGGAGAAGAAGAACTGGACTGTTGCCCAGTGGTCCAAAGTCCTCTTTTCAGATGAGAGCAAGTTTTGTATTTCATTTGGAAACCAAGGTCCTAGAGTCTGGAGGAAGGGTGGAGAAGCTCATAGCCCAAGTTGCTTGAAGTCCAGTGTTACGTTTCCACAGTCTGTGATGATTTGGGGTGCAATGTCATCTGCTGGTGTTGGTCCATTGTGTTTTTTGAAAACCAAAGTCACTGCACCCGTTTACCAAGAAATTTTGGAGCACTTCATGCTTCCTTCTGCTGACCAGCTTTTTAAAGATGCTGATTTCATTTTCCAGCAGGATTTGGCACCTGCCCACACTGCCAAAAGCACCAACAGTTGGTTAAATGACCATGGTGTTGGTGTGCTTGACTGGCCAGCAAACTCACCAGACCTGAACCCCATAGAGAATCTATGAGGTATTGTCAAGAGGAAAATGAGAAACAAGAGACCAAAAAATGCAGATGAGCTGAAGGCCACTGTCAAAGAAACCTGGGCTTCCATACCACCTCAGCAGTGCCACAAACTGATCACCTCCATGCCACGCCGAATTGAGGCAGTAATTAAAGCAAAAGGAGCCCCTACCAAGTATTGAGTACATATACAGTAAATGAACATACTTTCCAGAAGGCCAACAATTCACTAAAAGTTTTTTTTTATTTTTTTTTTATATTGGTCGTATGAAGTATTCTTATTTGTTGCGATAGTGAAGTGGTGGGTTTTTGTTAAATGTGAGCCAAAATCATCACAATTAAAAGAACCAAAGACTTAAACTACTTCTGTCTGTGTGCATTGAATTTGAGTTGAATTACTGAAATAAATGAACTTTTCCACGACATTCTAATTTATTGAAATGCACCTGTACATGTGCTACTTATGATTGCTTTTGTGCTCCAGGGTCACATATATTTAATTTAGTAACGATTACCGGATGACAACTTCTGACTCATTTCTGTATCATTGTTTTATTTTAGGAGAAACATCTGAGATTCAGTTGATGCTTAAATATAATTCCATTATAACTCTAAAAGAGCAATATCTGAGCTGCAACATAAGCATAAACTAACACCGAAGAGCATTAGTAGCATCTCACCTCAACAAACAGCCCACAGTTATGTAAATTGAACATTTTGCATTTTTATTAGATACTCTCAGTTTACAAAATAAAGCGTTTCACACACTGTCATCATCGTTACATTCATCTCTAGAGTTCCTGAGTTTGTTAGCATTCATACGGTGCATTCCTTCACATCAGACGCACAACACAAGCGCGTGCTCGTGAAGAGATGTTCACGCACATTCACACATGCAGCTTTTTGAGTTCTTGAACGTACAGCGAAACATACAGACCCAACCGAGGCACTAGTGTTGATGTGCTGGTCAAAGTTCACTCGTTATTTCTGTGATGTACCTAAACATCAGTATAATAAATACAGTACATGCAATCGGTGAACGAAAGGGTTCGGTCTGACGCCTCGCACACGTAGTGATGTCTACAAATGTTTAAACACACTATGTACAGGATACAAAAAAATACGAATATAAATATTGCAAATATTTAACATGTTGCACATATAAATATATTTAAATTATAAATAGTGCTTAAGAAGCATTGACAAAGTCTCTGACGTCGTTGCATTTTCTGAGCTTTTGTTGTAGAGGAAAATCTGCAAAATTTGGCAGGGTGCATTTGAATAATGTGGCTAAAACGTGAAAGAGCCACTCTTTTTGGTAGCTGAAGGCATTGCCAAATTAGCCAAGAGAGTCTGTGGACATTAGTGGAGTCCTACTCAGAGCATTAAAAACAAGTCCTAAGTAGATCAAAATGACTCAAACAAGCAGCCCCAAAATCAGTTCGGTCGGGCTTCTGCTGATCACGTGTGACGTAGTGCTCCTAATCCATCCACCAGAAACATCCCAAAGCCAGAGTCATTCACCTCCAGTTTCCAGTTCACTAGTGTGCCTTCAGTCTGTGATTTGGCCATGAGGCGGTTTTCATTTTCTGGAAAGGTCACGACGCGCCAGCACGTCCGACTGTGAGGCGTTTCTTTGCTCCACTCAGGCAGCAAGACGGTGCAGGTGAGCTCCTCGCTATTGTGTTTATTGTAAAAGCTGACAGTGAATTGGCCAGATGAACATTTTCCAGTGCAGGAAAAACTGAGCTGGACATACAGGAAGTAGCTTCCACTTTCGTTGATGTTCAGCACATTCTGGTTTTTCTCATAGTTGTAGAGAGAGCCAACGGTTTGACCCTTTCCATAAGCGAAAGTTTCCCACGCCATCACACCTGTTTTGAGTTCACCTGCAGGGCGGAGACAAAGAGACATGCTTAGTCCCAAGACTTTAACAAAGGAAGTCAATGTGCAAAGGAATTTTACGGGTTCAATACAAGTTCACTGTGTTTTAGACCACAATATTTTTTTGCCTTATTAAAGTTCAAAATGTGAAATATAATGGCATGAGACTTACTTTCAGTGGCTCTCAGGTAAGCAAAATTCTGCATCTAGAAAAAGGAAGACAGAGGAAACAAAACATCAGATACAGGTTTGACAACTCGTGTAAAACAAAAGCACTAATGCTTTTTGGCTCTGCAGAGTTATTGAGATGCTACATGGTTCGTTCTAGATTAAAAGTGTTCTTTATGTTTCATTTTAGGGCGTTTTGGCTTGGTTTAAAACACCACAACTCAGATGCGTTTTTTTCTTCTTCTAAATGCCAACGAATAAAATGCACTTTGTTGAACTATTATGGATCAATCTGTTTCCTTTATGTAATTTATTATTTATTTTTAAAACAAACAAACAAACAAAAAAAAAGCGTATTGTTGTTGCTCTCTAAAAAAATTCTGGGTTGTTTCAACTCAACTTTGGGTAAAATATGGACTAACCCACCTGTTGGGTTAAATTTTTACATTAAATTTTTAACTCAAAAGTTGGGTTAGTCCATATTTAACCCAAAGTTGAGTTGAAACAACCCAGCATTTTTATTATTAATATAGAATTATTAAAATTATAAACGCTCTAATAATAACCCTTGTCTAACAGTACAACAACCTCTCTAAAATCAAAGCTCTTATAAGTAACTCGTTACTGAATTATTGTAACAATAATATTTTATGGCATGTGCAAATTATTTAAAAGTATTTTGAATAACACAACTGTCCAATCATAGTATTGTCATGGTCCATATACAAACGTTAAAATCCTATGGTACTATAAATAAGAACTACTTAAAGATTTGTTTTAAATGCATCTACAAACTCACCTTATAGGCGTTTCCGGTGTCGCGGATCGACGCAACCAGCGAGTCCGCAACTCCGTCTATATGTCGCGTCGTTCTCGCGTTTATCTCGTCCTCGATGTGTTTAGCGAAGTACAGCGCTCCCGAGAGCGCGACCATAAACATGAGGAAGAGCGCGATCACGGACACGGTGAGGAAGGTGTCCAGACACCGGCTGCGGGGGCGCACGGCGGGCGACTGGCTCTCTACATCTGCGGACGCGGACATCTCGAGAAACGGCGTGTGAATAAAGCGATATACATCCACAGCAGGTGCAGCTCTGATCGAGGGGAGACATCATGAGCGTTAGTTATATAGATGAGCAGCGCAGGAGGAGGAACTAACGGGTTTCCCTTGTCACCTCCTCCTGCCGCCCACAAGAGAGAGAAAGAGAGACCTAGACGCGAAGAGAAAAACCGACTAACTTTCCGCTTCTTTCGCTCTTGCTCAAACGGAGATGGAAAGCGGGAGGAGAGTAAAGTGTGAATTTCTGTGACTCCGTTCGTTATTTCATGGAATATCGAGCTACATTTATCCCCTCACTTAAATACTTCACACCATAAAGCTTCCTTCACACATTTTGTTGCATATTTTGTGTAAAAGTAAGACATGGTATACGTGGTATATTTTGTTGTGTGCACACTTACATAAAGTGCTCAATTCGGATTTTGTTTACAAAACGTGGCACAGACTGAAGCTGCCAAGGGCCTATATAGGAGACGCTGAACTCATTCCCATGAACAAAACACTGAAATTAGCTGAATATTGTAATTCATTTCTAAGAAAATGGTATTTTGATATTTCACATTTTGACATTTAAGTATTAGTTTTGGACCTGATTCCAAGAAAAGTCTGCCAGCATAAGCATGTGAGCAAAGTGAAAGTGAATTATTTGAGTTTTGGAGCCAGTGTTTTCTCGCAATCCATGATCGCTCGAAGCGGGTTTCTCTCACGGCCTTTGAACAAATCTCTTTTGTCCCAGATCGGCTTCTGGTTTTTGTGTTGCTTGATGCCAAATCTAGATTCAAACTATTTTCAGTAGTCAAGAAATATAATAACTAATTGGACACAGAAATATAAGTCGCTCTTAATATTCATATGCATGTGTCATATTGCTGAATTTTATGTGTTCAAAAGAATTTCAGCCTTTCAAACTTACATGTCTGCTTTAGCATTGATTTTATATTTATATTAATATAACTTCTGTTATCACTGTCCAAAGTATTTCAGTGTCAGTCAAGAGATTGGACGCCCTGGCTGACAATGAATTAATGCTTCTCCTTAAAAACCTTTTAATCAAATGGGTTCATGAATAATCATTTGGATTTCTTTACAAATATATATATATATATATATATATATATATATATATATATATATATATATATATATATATATATATATTTAAAATGGGTGCATTTGAAAAAACAAACAAACAAACAAAAAACAGATATTTAAGTAAAACCCATGTTCCTCCATCAACAGTGTTTAAAGGCATCCCGGGAAGTGCATATTTCATTTTGATCATTTCCAGATGTATATGGAATTTGTTTCTGCATATGAAAGTGCCTGGTGTTTCAACATGATTTTGCTTTTTATATTGTTCTAAAAAATAGATCCCTGTGTCTGGAAGAGGAAGGGTGTGATTATGTCACCTGCATGTGAAAACCTGTGCATCTGAGCCTGAGCAACTACAGGAAGTGATGTCATCCACACAGGTGTAAGAGCAGCTCTACGCCTACAGTAAGAATCACTTTCTCAGATCCCTGTTTACTCCGGTCACTTCCCGTATGACATCACTGACCTGTTTGACAATACGTGTTTTCTTATCTTATAGCTCTAAGTGTGAGTGTTTGTAGACAAAACAAATATTACAGTGCTCTCTCTTGTGTGCTTTAGTGAGTTAGTGAATCTGTTTCTGTAATACATTCATCACATGAGGGCTTTAATCTCGTTGACTTCTGTCAGCTTCCCTTTTGAAAGTGACTCTGCAGCGCTTCCTGAATGTAGACGGGTCTTTTCGTTTTATTTTCCAAACCCGTGATCAGATGGTACTTTGGGGAAAAGTAAACAAGACACATTCTGGAAAACCCAGCTCTAAAATTAAAAACAGACATCCATCTGTCCGCCCATCAGAAACTATAAGTTGTAGTTGATTTGTTTCATATTTATCAGGATTTTCGAAGCTCAGTCATCAAATCGGGAGTTCATGTGGATTTTTTTTTTTTCTCAGTCATTTCATCACAGCCTTATCTGTTTTGTAGGTTACTTTGGCTTAAATGACAATCATCCATGCATTTGATCTCCAGTCTCTTATTTTCCCCACACTGAAGTAGGCAACCCTACACAAAGAAAAGTTTTCCAAATATTGGCCATGCTGCCAATTACAACTTATTTTCAAGTATCAGGCTACAATTATTGTATAAAAAATCTTGAGTTACTCATCATTTACGATCCTGGAATGCTTCCACCAAAGTAATGCTAGTATAAATGAGATCAAATTATACTGTATTCCAGGTATGAATCTCTCTGGGTATGATTTAGCCAGTGCATACGCTGACGGTCAGTCTAGGGGAAATCTGAGTTTCACCTAAAGGTCACACACACTGCTGCCGATCACTTACGTCATGCGTGTTTAGGGATTTCGCAGGGCGTCGTCTCAGAATGTGGAAGTTACTGTTTCACAAAAACAGAAATACAAAGCAGTCCAGACTTCAAACATGAGCTTTTGTTCCTCTTTTCCTCTTGCATTGCAATTGCATTGTATATGACATCAGACATATTATTGTGATAACTGCTGATAAATCTAAACTTTGGCAAAATGAAAAAAAAAAAAATAAATAAAATTGGGGAAGTTATAGATCCTGTTAAGTTGCTAATGTGTATGAATATGAGGATGCTATGAGATGTTGCACATTTTGGGGAATTCAGTGGGCGATTAGAAACAGATTAGTGGAGTGTGGGTGTAAAACATTCGACACTT